>CM074952.1:13358151-13396932 GCA_037577455.1 Pangasius macronema | reverse complement strand
CTTAATCTGGCATAACATGCAAAGCTGAATATAAAAGTAGCAAAACAAAAACCTTGTAATTTTGCACCACCTTGACTTGATACTACTGTAAAAGGCTTGTAGCAACTTGTGATCACAAGGACTGGGAGGCCATGGAGGCTCAGACTGGTACAGTGGAGAAATCTATGAGTACAACACTGATAGTGTGGTAGGCTATTACATCAAACTTGATGTAGATAACCCCATTCCTAAAAGGTGGACAAATCATACATTGTTTTAGCTAGCCCACAGGATAATGGAAAACTACAGCATGCTGCACAGTCCCCTGAGGTCCAATTATCTAGGCAAAAAAGCAGCAACTAATGTAATTGAACTCAAAGGATGATGAACTATTTGTGTTGTTTCTTTATGTAGCCGTAGTTTCTCATCACACATTCTTTCATCACACATGTTATTTGAGTCTGCCTAATGGCTTCATTTTCACTCAATGAATTGTCTAAATACAAGCTGACCTGAGTGTTGTGCTAGCAATTTTGAATAATTTTCATAATTCCTGAAAAATAAATTTTAACAATTTAAACAAGCATATCAAATAAAATGTTCTGCAAGTGTAGGAGTTGAGTTTTTTTTTTTTGGTTCTCTGGTTGTTGGGTGAGTTATGTAAAAAAAAAAAAATTATAAAATAAACAAGTAGAACTGGCTTTGACCCTGTTTGGATCAATTCAAAAATCTAATCTGCTGGTTATAAAGATAATTCCATATAAATCCTACAAACTTTCAACCACTCATACTTGAGATATCACACAAGCGAGAATCTTAGATATACAGACAGATGCATGGACAACCTGAAAACATAATGCCTCTACCACCTAGTGCCAGATGCATAAACAAATTGCTGGTGTTATATTAAGAGCTTATTGAACCTCTTTGTCCACTAGGCAGCTGTGAATGAAAAACTAATAGTCCGGATATGTAATCTGCTTGTCCCTGGCACCCAGGCTAGCGATTTATCCACCTGATTTCCACCATGGAAATACAAATACTGTTTACCTCACAACAAACCCTGGATAACCTGTGATTCTGAGGTTCTTATGAATAAGAGAGCCTTTAGGAAGGAAGATAGGAAGGCTGTGAAGCATGTGAAAAGGAAAAGTAATGCCTCCTTTATATAAGAATGATACTTCAGAGGAATAATATGTTTGCAGTGGTATGAGAGAGATAAGTCAGTCAGTCAGTCCTCATGCATCACAACTTTCAACAGCCTTTCATCACCGTTCCACACAATCACTTACTTCCTGACCCCCTTACAGCTTCCCTGCTATACCATCTCCCATTACTGATAGAATGGACAAAGCTCCTGTACTGTGTAAAGAATTGTTCCTTGTCCCAATAGCAAAGAATGGACAACTTGCAAGCCTCAGTAATCACAAACTGGTAGCACACACATCTCCTATTATGAAGACATGTTATAGGCTGGCCTTGGTCGACTTAAGACCCTTGAGTAATCCATCATTGGGCCCCCTGCCGATTGCCTGTCAGTCCCATGTTGGTGTGGATGATGCAGTGAGCTATATGATGCAGAGGGTGTGGATTAAGTGTAGTCACACTTGTCCAGTGCTTTCAACACAGTACAGTCAGAAACTGCTAGAAATAAACAAAGTGAAATACTGGAGTGTGCTCCAAGGATGCCATGGATCACAGAACACCACAGCAACAACAGTCACTATCACAGACAGCCAGGTCTCTTGAGGTGCTAATCAGGCTTCATCCAGCCCACAAAACCACAAAACATCCATGTCTGTACTGATGGCATGTGCCAACCAGTTGTGAACAGTGCTCTAGCCCCTGTACTGTTCTCCCAATACTAACAGGGACAACTAGCAGTCCCCAGGACCTGCAGACTGGTGGCACTGACCACTCATGTTATGAAGATTATTAAGAGGCTGGTCTTGCTCCATTTCAGACCACTGGTTAATACATCATTGGACTGCCTGCTGTTTTCATATCAACTCCATATCAGTGTAGATGATGCAGGGATCTGCTGTGTATGCTGTATAGGGTTTACCGGTAACACTCTATAGATTATGTTTAGTCACGCATTTCCAGTGCGTTCAACACTATCTATCCAGCACTGCAGGGAAAGCAACAGGCTGAATGCAGCTGCATGCCTCTAGGCTTGCATGGATCAGAGACTATCAGACTAGCACACCTTATAGTACTCTATATCAGAAAAGGAAGTGAGCAACACAAGGGTCCCTCAGAGGACTGTAGTTTCTCCTTTTCTGCTTAGCCACTACAAACGTTTACTGTAAATACAACTCTGAGTCATGTGACCTGCAGAAATTCTCAGATATTTGGGGTGTGTGGAGGATGGACAGGAGGTGGGGTATGGGATCTACCTACCTATCAATTGATCTACCAGCCTAGCTTACTGTATCTATCCAACCTGTATATCTGTGCAAGTATTTTGAAACCTCAATGGAGTAAATCAAAGAATACATACATTTTGACCTCTCATCATTGCTGATGAGGCTGTATGGAATATAGATAATGTCAAATATAAAATATCTCAAGTGCACTGAGCTGTGAATTGCATGAACTTTGTCCTTGATTCGCTCTGGAAATTACATATTAGCATAACTAAAAGTTGAGGCAGAGCTAGAGCTGGTGGCTTGGGAACATCTTTGAGAAGTTCATATTCCAATTACAAGCACAATCTTTGCAGAAAATCTAAAAAAAATTGTGAATGATTTACACCACTTACATGTGTATAATATGAGCATTATCCCTCTTGAAGATGACTTGCAGGAATATCTTCAAATATCCAGACTAAAAGTCATCACTGCAGAACATGAATTTAAATCTAATTGGCTCTCTTTGTAATATTCTGCCTCTTGTCAGGATAGTAAAAACTGTGTTGAACAAAACTCTGTACTCCCTCAAAAAAAAAAAAAAGTTCTTTCCACTTCTGCACCCTGTGGATGTTTTGATAGCAGCAAGGTGTCAGTGTGCATCACATCATGCCAAGTGAACAGCACAAAGATGATAACTTTTAGCCTGGTGTATTTCAATTGTCTAATGTGTCATGAGCTGCTGTGCTCCATTCTATAGATCTCTTCATGGGGATGATATCTATCATTGCCAAGGCTGAATGAATATGCATATGTGTTCAGAGTGAACTGACATTGCCTTTGGATAGTGTTGTAAGGGAGTGCGGATGAATGTTTTGTTCAGTCTAATGAGAAGAGTCTGTACCCCCTCACTCACTCTGACTTGGGTTTACTTGGTTCATTGTTATCTGAGTCTTGCAAAAAGTAGTGCAGGGGACATGTTGTGTTTCCGAATGGATTTTCTGAGATATCATCTCTGAAAAGCAGGCTATCCTCAGAATATAATTTGCTTTGTATAGGAGCAAAATGCACATTCAACCGATGAAACAGACAATAACAATGCTGCTTTGTAGATTTGTGTTGGTGATATAACGAGATCACTTGTGCATGATGTTCATGTCATTTCTCCTATGTATATCGAGCTATTATATAAGCATTTTACCTTTGTAAAACATTTTACAAAGAACAGATCAGCTCAGTGAAGTGACCATTCTGTGAAATGTACCTCAGTCAACAACATTCCTTAGCACAGGTCCTCCACTGGATGATGAGATGTTCATTCATGTTAAACATTCATAATTGTTACTGCACTTCAAATTGACATAACTGCATGAAAAATGTGTTTGCTCTTGCTCTATATTTGAGATTTAGTGGTGGAGAGATTTATTTCTTGGATGTACAGGCTTAGCCATGAAAATGATTAGAGCCCAAGGCTAGATTGTGTTCACAGATGATGCACACTGCAGTCACTTTTTTGTTCCCATGTATCCCGTCTTCCACTGTTTCTCTTTCTCTCTCTTCCTCTCACTCCCTCTCTCCCTCCCTCCCTTCCTCTTGCATGCCTGAAGCTTGCTACATTCCCATCCAGCAAACAGAAGCGAAATAAATATGTTCTGAGGCACATCTTAGTGTTTATTTCTATTTAGATTATTTAGAATGCTGAGAGCTCCAGGGTGGCTGCATGGTGAGATAGAGGCTTAGAGGAAAGGCCACGCTTCTGACTGGTGAACTGTATGCAAAATGATGGAATTAGGTGCCAGCTAGCCTTATAATGGGATACCTGATGGCTTGAATAAATTTCAGTCACATACACACATGTATTCATGTGTTCAGACACACTCACAAACCTAACCTTCAGGATCTCGCATCATGCCAGAAAAATAAAGCCTAATCAGGAACTACAATAATCAGCGGTCAAGGTACATTGTGATAATACACTTTTTTCAGAGATATTGTGTTCATCATAATATCATCATATATTATTATATCTTTTAACAAGTTTTTGAAAATAATTACAAACTGACTAGAAGCAGCTAATGTGATATTAAGATAGTGTACTTAATCTTTAAAATTGTAAAATCTTAAAAAAAAAAAATACAGATTTATTAAATAGGTATAAATAAATGTAATTTTTTTTAAAATAAAAATTAAATTTTCATTGTATATGGCATTGTATGTGCACATACACAAACATATATACAGTATATATGCCTTTGAGAATAGTGACATGACATTATTATCACCCTTCCCTACCTAATAGTATGCATTTTAAAGTTGGGGTCAGTGATTTTTAAGTGAAAAACACTTTTTGTAATAAGCATGCATGTGTTTTGTGGGTGTGTCGTTTTAGGGAACACTATTGGATGTGTTTGTTTGTATGTTGAGTTTCAAACCAGATATGTAAAGTAAGCTAATTTCCACCAAAATCACTGCCAACACTTTTAAGTTGATTTAAGTCCCCATGAAATGGCTTGAAAGCTGTGATTAGATTCTGAATGTTTATGTATTTCCTTTGAAAGCCCAAGTCAGAGTGACAGCATTTTTAAGTTGTCTGGATTACACAAAACCAGTAGCTGTAACAGCCACAACCCACTGAATCTAATCAAACCTGACAGTAGCTTAGCACACTAACTAAATATGGAGGCTAGCAAAGGGTTTAAGGAGAGCCTTTTTTCAATAGATTTTTACTCACACCTGTCCACTTTAACAAGGAAGACAGCATTGATGATGAGATGCCATGGCTTTTGGAGTTAGGACGTACACCTGACCAACTGGCAGATGGTGACAGAGAGCTGCAGGGTCATCACTAGGAGGCATCTGACATGTCTAAGTCATAGGCTTATAATTAATTTTCAATCTTACACTATTTGATTCAAATATTTTACTTAATCTTACTGATGGAAAAACCCAGATGCTGTATAAAAATGGAACCTGGGGTAGAAAGATATTCTGGCAGTGAACACCCCCAAGTTGGTAAAACACTCCTCTGAAAAGCCTGTCACATTACTGCGAAATTGCACAAATTCCACTCTCTTCAAAATGGAAAAAAAACATCCAAATAACTCAATTTTTCCTCAACAAAGGGGTAAGAAAGTGTGCAGGAAAAGGGAACAGTGTGCAGGAAGAATCCAGTGTTTGCTGCAAACAAGCTGCTACTATAGAGCAAACCTGCACCTGGCAGCAGGACATATACATTCTAGAGAGCATTGTATCATTTTTATCATTTTATCAATTTATCATTGTATCATCAAAAAAATATGACAAAATGTAAAATAAAAATGAGAATATTTCCAAACTACTTTTTTGTATATTTTTAGATATACTCTCATATTGGTGTCCACTAAGAGAGTGTTTTCAACTTTGTAACTTTGTGTCTTAATATCTGTTTAAATTAGCCCCAATACATATCCTGTAAATCCTAAATAAATAAATAAATAAATCACCCTGAATTTCTGCATAACATGACATTAAGTTACTACAGTTGAACTGTGCATGAAATTCCAGTGGTATTCACTTCTATTCAGTAAGTAGCTTCATTAAGACTCATTATGTAAACTCATTAAAGCTGGAATAATCTGTTGAGACCAGAAGAGTTTTCTGTAGCAGTTTGTTTAATAGTTGTCCCTGAAGTTCAAACCTCTTTATCTGCAGATTTAGGTTTTGCACTCTGTGTATGTAGAAGCTTATTCCTACTATTGATCTGGAAAACAATTCTATTTGGTTCTCTAACTAAACCTCAAATATAATCAAACACAATAGAATGCTTTTGGCTATAGATCTCTTTGTCCGAGGCCCCTCTCAGAGTGAATGCTTGCATACTGTGAGGAGCTGAGTGGAGTGTATCATGTCTGGTCTCCTACTGAATAAAAGAACTGGGAGTGAGGAACCTGCTGGAAATAGTGGCTGCTGATTTTGATGTGCATAGCAGGGTGGCTTTGAATCTCAGTCATAGGTCTCCCAGATAAAAGCTACATTACTAGCTGGGTCATTTTTCTAAAGATCAACATCCTGCAGTCAGAAAAAAGTCCAATCAGCTTTCTTTCTGGGTCATTTGTAGCAATATTCACCACTGAGAAAGTCTCATATGCACTTTTTTCACACCCTTTTTTGCAACCCTCCTCCTTGTAATTTATTGCAATGCACTGGGAATATCCACTTCTTTTTTGGCAAAGGTGTTGCAAGCAAACAGTGATCTCTGATCTGGTGAGCTGTAATAGCTTGTTAGTTTTTTTCTCTTTGTTCTTATGTAGCTCTGACACTTTTACCTATGCACTAACCCCAGCCTGACTGATGAGGCCACGGTTTTTAATTTCATTTCCAAAGAGAATGTCAGTAAGCTTATGAAAAATTGCTGCAGCTGTTATATGTGTGGGGAAAAACTCTGCCAGACCTTCAGAGGGACCTCCTGACAGTTCTTGAAATTAAAAGTCCAAAAACTTTAATTTAGTGCTAAAGCGTCAGATGAGTAAAAAATAATTTGCCCTTTAAAGACTCCCAAGCTTTAAACCTCCACAATCCATGGATAGAAATAAGAGAATTCAGAAAGACATTCTCCAGATTAAATAGTAGCTAATGGCTACATTAATGTGTGTCTTGATTACATTCTCACCAACGTTATGATGTGGAAATCATGTACTGTATGAGTGCATGTCAGCAGAAGATTTTCTTGTAGTAAACAGCTAATCTAGACCTCAGTAGACAGAGATGGTGTCACATATCTTATTGAGCTTTGGCTAGGGGAAGTGAATGGTACACAGAAAGCTGATTTCCTTGAGTCACAAGGATAAATGGCACAAATTTCTAACCCTAGCCATCGACATAACAGAAAAATTAAAATGGAGCAAATCCATCACTGGAGTATGTCCAGGCCTGTGCAGTTTCTGTCTTTGGCGGTGATAGAGGAGACTTTCAGTTATGATCCAGATGCTTCCCTGCATTGTCATTTCTGGTTGGGGACATATAGATTTCATGTTACTGTTACATGTGATGGACTGATATCAACAAGGCCATGCAGTAATTGATACTGTAGTCATGTACTCACAGTGATAAAATGAATCAGATACAAACACTGCAAACTATTTAGCACACTAAAATAAAAATGAAAGAATATGTTAGAGATTTTGCATACTATAAGAGTAATAACACTTTCAGAAAAGATGCTATATGGTACACTGTATCAGTTCTTCTCAAGTGTACAACTATTCTACCTTTCATATATAATTTGCCTGAATATGTGGATGTGGTTTTCTTTTAAATTTATAAGATATAACAGTGGAACAAAAGGGGAAAAAAATACCTCATTGAAAATTATAAATATTGATCCACAAGTCATTCCTTTAAATTTAAAGGAAAAACTGTGAAAGATACACACTAAATATGCAAATGTTACATATATTTATTTAGACAAATGTTTCCATGTGTATTTTGTGTCAAACCAAAACTCAGGTGATATTTCATTAAAATGTGGTTAACAATGAATGCTGTTTTTTTTTTATTTAGGTTGGTAGTATAGTACCGTGTTCTGTAGCTATAAGTCAATAATATTGTCATGTTCTTTGTCATAATTTTGTCAAGATCAACTATTAAAGATAATGAAATGTGTCTTCAAAATATTCATAATTAACTAAAGCCTTAAAAGTATTCATATCAATACTCAGAACTAAGTTTGGCAAGAAAACTTCTGACTTCCTGACCTGCTTTTTGCAGGTTGTTTTGTTTATTCTTGACCCTTTGTACGCCTTATCCTTGGTCAATATACCATCAAGAAATGAATTCTCTCTCTCTGTCTCTTTCTCTTGGTAGGTGGAGAAGTACCATACACCACTCTGGCCACAAGGTTGATGATGGGTGTTTGGTGGCTCTTTGCTTTGATCGTCATTTCTTCCTACACGGCTAATCTGGCAGCCTTCCTCACCATCTCCCGCATTGAAAACTCCATCCAGTAAGTGTCTGCAATAATGGTTCTATTAACTCAGCCCTGCACTTACCTCTGAGACCTTCATTGCATTTTTGTATTAGGGGAAAATTATATAAGAATTGTTTTCTCTCTCACCTCAATTTCTAGCCAACACTATTACCTGGGCTTGAGCAAACTTGTATCAGTTGTCCTCTTGTCTCCTAAAGGGAGGAAGAGATATCATTCTGTATACCAGATACAATTGCACCGGATCCAGGTGGAAGACTTTATGCCACATGATGTATTATGTTTGAGCTGAATAAGACAAGCAGGATCAAGAAAAGTCTACTAAGTGTTACGTTCTTCATTCGACTAAAGTGAGGAGAAGCCAAAATAAGCTAACTGTATCCATCACTCCCAAGGCACACACATGCTAACACAGGCACGCATCTCTCTCCTCTCACACACTAATAAAGCAGACAAGCAGGGCTTCACTTGTAGGCTGTGTGTAAACAAATGAGCCCCAAACACCACTTTGTTCATTTTCATACTGCTCCATAGAAAAGGTTGAAGTTTTGTATTTCAAAGTGAGTATAAGTATAGCTGTATGTGTGATATGAGGCATTTCATTTTTGGACCATTATAAATTAGATCTATGGTTTATGGTTGATTAACTACATCTTTGCACAGGTAAGTCATAGACAGGCAGAAGAAGAGCTCGAGGGCACACATATAAGCACACACAGTCAAAACCACATAGGTACATATAATAACTGTACATAGCTCTAGGGCTTCACTTGTTCTTTCTTCTCTCATTGAGGTCCCTCATCTAGCACAGTTATTAGACTAATCATATTCCTCAATGCCTAGCAGTGATAGAGTTAATTGTGCTTATACAATATTTCATATTACTAAATGACTAAGTATGAGCATGGTGAGTAGGGCGATGAAAGCAGCTTATTTTCCCGCACTTTGTTTATTTTCACTCACATTAGATTGTCATTAATGAGCCTGTGCTTAGATCACTTGGTTCTACTTCTATCCAGCTAATTAGGATTTCCATAAATTTAAATGCATTATCTGTTAATGTGTAGACAGTGATGGGGTCATTACAGTCTTAATTACAGCCTAAACACCACACCCATGGGCCTGTTGTGTTTAAAAGTGAGAGACAAGCCATGCCTGTCAGGAAGCATAGAACTAGTTATGAAAAGGAAAAAAGTCACTCAGATCTCATAATTAGATAACTTTGTGTTGTGACTGGAGTTTTGATCCCCAGTTAGATAGGCTCTAAGGGCTGTATTCAGATTTGACGATATAAGCTGGTGACTTAAACAAGTACGTCAGTTTTATGTGGGAAAATCTCTCTGATTCAGAATCTGCTTTTGCAAGTGATTAAGTCAATTTCCTGGGCACATTCCGATTATTAAAATTACCTACATTTAGTTCACACCACTGAGGTTGTCATGTTTTTATTGAGGCGTACGAGATGGGATTTTTAAAACCATATAAATTGTCTTTAAACACAAGCACTTTCCTTTAAGCCCCAAAAAACTGTGGGGCAGGAAATGCAGACTGAAGAAGAAGATCAGATTTTTTTAGTTGCCGTAATTTGTACCAAGAAAGGCACACATTTAAAAATAAACAAATAAAAAATATAGACTAATATAATGATTGATAAATGAGGAGGTGGTAAGCAAGGTGGTAAACAAACATCAGAGTGTAGTATATTGCCCATATGTTGCTGCATGAATAGTCCTAGTTTTAATTATCATATTAATCACTGCAAGTTTGTCTTAACAATTTTAATAATATGGCTTCCACTTTTGTTTTTTGGCAGCGCCTGAAATAGCACTTGATCCAGCACATTGTATTATCCTATTATTCCTCTGTGTGTGTGTGTGTGTGTGTGTGTGTGTGTGTGTGTGTGTTGCTATGAGGTACTAAATCAAGGATTATGTGGGTGTGGGATGTGAGTCATTCTTTCATGCTTTCAATATGTTATTTTGCGTTATCTAATTAATAAAATAATGTCAAAGTTTTTGATAATTTGATGTTCTATAAAGACAATAGTTATAAGTTGATCAAGCACTCGTCTGCTTATCTGCTACATTTACAGCTCACTTTAAGTTAATTCGTAATTATTTACCCATATAAAATTTATGTATTTAAAAAGTGTCAGTTTTATATATTTAATATTGGCCTCAAATGCCATTCCATAGTTTGTAGTTTACACATTTACAGTTTTCGGTCTTTTTTATAGTCCAAAACCTAAATTTCAGTTTTACGTATTATGGTTACATCAAATTGTCAGATAGTGGTGCTGGACTTGATACTGCTCCTCACTCAAGAAGATAAACAGTTGAAGCCAAAATCTTACAAATACGTAAGCTATTTTTCATAACTCCATACATTTCACGTTACCCTACATTTCCTGTATTAAGTCAGTTAGGGCATCTTGGTGTAATTCAGTCATGTTTGGGGCCATTCTTCATAAAGCCAACTATTTTCTGAAGTGCACCCATCCCTTTTCCACCAGAACACCCCCAAAACATGATGCTGCCACCCTCATGCTTCACAGCTGGGCTTGTGTTCTTTGGATTAAAAGCCTCCTTCTTTTTCCTAAACACAAGTCATGCTTAAATCCATAGTTTTATTTAGTTTTTCTTAAATCCATTTTTGGGATCTAAATTACAATGTGCACAGTTTTTATACTTCTCACAACATGATTTTACAGAGTTCTAATATTACGCCCTAAAAGCGTATTTGTGTATGTGTGTTGAAAGTCTATTTAAAGAGGTTCTGTTTAGCATCTCAGAGCCAAAGTTCTGATTGGAGCAGTGGTGTTAATTAAGATGTGTGTTTTTTAGTGATGGGCAGCTCTTAACCCAGCATTGTCTGTACTGGCAGAAACCTATTGGCACAATTAGCTGGCGTTTCTATTTAATTTAAATTTGAGGTCTGGCTTGAGAAAGATTTTTTTTTTAAGAGTTTTGTCTCCACTTTTATTAGGAGTCTTTTTTAATAAGTGTGAGGGACTTTAATGTGCCTCGGTCATGCTGATTGCGCTGTGCTGAATGACGTGCAGCATAATGCTACAGATTTGCCTGCTGGGTAACAAAAGCAAGAAGTCTTCTCAAATTCTAAGAAAGAGAAACTCATTTACATTGTTCAGCGAAATAGATTCTACAGCAAAGTGCCTCCATTTGGTGATTTAGCTCATTCTACTCTTGACAGAAGAAAGAACAGCAACTATAGAATATCTCTTAGTGGCTCTTTTTAAACCACAGAGTAATGTTCATTCTAGGGGAACATGTCCAAATGAAAATGGATTTTCATGTGGGTTACTTCTGAGGTCTATTCGGTGAGTGGTTTGGATGAGGATGGTTTAGTTTTGAATGAGTTAGACAATATTCTGTAGTATGATTAAGAGTGTCATGCAAGGACTTTTATTTGTTATAAACATAAATATGATTCACATATGGTAAATTCTAGAATTGTAAGCAACCTTTAATGGGAAGAGTGAATGCATAAAATAAACACTAAGCCCATAAGAATTGAGTGATGTGGCCAGACCTAAACCTTTTTTGTCTATTCATACCATCTACATGTTTCTACATGGTGACAAGGAAATTACATACCCAAAAAAAATCCCCAATTCTCATTGTGAAATAGTGTTGATGGTGGATCATTATTGATTATTTGAGCTGATTTGCAGCTAGTGGTTTGGGGGCTCTTATGGCATCATGAAGTCTGCTAAATATCACAAAATAACACAATATTGTAGCTCAGAAAATTCATCTTTCAGCAAGATATTAACCCCCCAAATCAAAACTGACATGACTAAAGAAACACATTATCCAATGACCATCTCATTCTCTGGATTTGAACCCTACTGAAAACCGCTTTTAATTGAAGTAGGACATCCACATGCATAAACCTAAAAAAACATGATGAAGCTTGAAATATTCAGCCTGAAAGATTATCTACATGTGTCTCAATCATTGTTAGAGATTACGGAGGGAGGCTTAGTGCTGTTAGTCTCTCCATGGAAACACTTCAAAACACTTCAGCAATTTAGCAGATCATTTTATTACCAGTGTTTTGCAGAAGACATTTCACTAGTTAAGAAAACTTTTAATGTTTGGAAAAAATATTGCATTAAAATAATACCATAAAGCATGCTCATATGTTTAAGCCTAAAATATCACTAACATCANTTTTTGCTCATCTTCATGAAGGGTGCCAATAATTCTGGAGTTGACTACACTTATCTACTCTCAAGTCTGAAGCATTGTCAAAATAGTCTAGATCAAACTGTTTTAAAGTGTTTGATGGACATTCTCTATAAGAATTAAATGACATTACACTATTGTCAAGGTTTAGGGAGAATTCCTGTAAATTAAGTTTTGAGTATAATTTTCAAGCAATTAAAGATGAACATTTGTGGCTCAAGTTCATAAAATCTTAAAAAGGCTGCTGGAGTTAAGTACTAGAAGATGACTTTTGAAAGATGACAGCTGTCTAGTGTAATAATATTCAATAAATCAAAATCTAGGTCATCTAAGTGTAATAATGTCTAAAGTACCAAACCACTCTACTAAGCTTCTAGCTGACCTCCTCTCAAAGGTCTAATGCCTTTAAAAGGATTTAATTAATTTATGTTTGTGAAATTTTGGGCAAAAAAAAAAAAGTGAGACAATTATTTGCTAAGTATTATCATTAAAAAAAAGAAAGTATCACAGTATGGTATCTGTGAAGCTTTAATATTTCAATTAGCAAAGCTTTTTACCCCCAAAGGTACAGATGGTGCTATGTGCTTATTATATTTCATTTATTTTTATATTACTACTTTACTTGAATGTTCATTTCCTCATGGAGTGTGAGTCTGCGTGCTCGCCAGCTTTTAAGTGGAGGCAAGATTAACTAAGCAAACTGCAATGTAATAAACATAATGTGTGATATAATGTGATATAGTAATATGTGTATCTTGTGTGTGGTGTAAATGAAAGTGGGTGGTGTGAGAGCGAGAAAAGAATGCATGAGTGTATTATGCATGAGTGTATTATACAGAACTGTTCCTATGAAATGCGTGTTTTAAGTATGCAAGAATAGTTCCAGACTTTATATAAAATCTGCCAATCTTAACCAGCACTAAGAGTGGTGTTGTCAGTGTGTGCTCAGTGGTGTGTGTTCTTTCTACAGGTCACTCCAGGACCTGTCCAAGCAGACTGAGCTGCCATACGGCACTGTCCTGGACTCCGCCGTGTATGACCAGCTGCGCAGCAAAGGCATGAACCCTTTCGAGCGAGATCCCATGTACTCACAGATGTGGAGGATGATCAACCAGTCAGGTGGAGCCGATAATAACGTGGAGGACTCAAAGGAGGGTATTCGCAAGGTGCGGTAGGCCATCACACTTACTCAGACACAGAAAGATGCTTATTCACAGTTATTTACAGTAACAGGTATATGCACCACAATAGAAAATAATCAAGCTAATCTGTCCCTCTGGACAATGACAATGGATGTCCAGATTTCTGGATGATGATAAATAATTATCGTCTCAGATATCCTGTGATATGATGTGTATAAAATTCGAGCTTAATACCTCCAATCTATTTTCTGTCCTTTTGTGCCTTCCCTGTTTTAAAATCATAATAATTAAACATGTTAAATAAATATGCATAATTATAAACATACATGAAACAAGTATTTACAACTCAACAATGTCATTTCAAAGTCAATGATATTTCTGGAAAAAAGTCAAAAGGCCAAATGAAAAGGTAGTTTGTGGAAAGTTGTTCAAGATGTATGGAACAACCTTCCAGCCTATTTCTTTACAAAACTGCATTGATGGTAACACCACTATATTCATTTGATTTGCTTTACTTAATACTGCTGGCTCATTATTTTTTAAAGCATATTCATTTACAGATGTGCCTATGTAACATGCATGTAGTGGATGAGGCAGGATGCAAGTACATAAAATCAGAATGTCTTTCATCAACTCTAGTAATCGTGGTCATAATTCCTGGCAGGAGTCAGATCACAGGCAGATGGAGAACAGACAGACGAGAATAATACATATTCAGAATTGAGAAAACAAACACGCGTCGAAAACCAGGAAGTCTAACTAGAAATGGATCTAGGGAAAACAAGAAAACACAGCTCAGAAATGCACAGTAACATCAATGAGACTTAGAAATGAAACTAGAAGACAGCAGGGAATAAAAAGACAAACATAATCGGGAAACACAACAAAGACGGGTTGGGCGGAGAAGGGACCAAAATAAATGCATATGTCAATGTAAACACAAAGCACCTGGAGGGAAATCAAAACAAAGCATGAGAAGAGCACTTGGGAAGCATGCCATGTGCCAAGAGGAGAAATTTTTGACAGTCTGCAATTTACACCGTTATGTTTAAATTTCTATTTATAATTAAATTTTACTAAAATTGCCAAACTCATTTGTAGTATGAAGTGGTATGGTATATTTACTTATTTAATACCAGCCTTGATTTGTTTTATTTTATCACTACGAATGAGGTAATATGGCTTAATGTTGCATGTTTTACTGATTCCACAAGAAAAATTCCCCTGCTAATTATATATTATCATGCAGCCTAACACTTCATAGTTGTTGTTGTTGTTGTTGTTTTTTCCTTGCTAGATTTTATTTCAGAAATTGAGCTCAACTTGCATGCTGCAATTAAATAGGGAGTAGGGCATAAAAGCTCAGGTTGTACACCTTCGTTAGATCACAGGAGGGTTGGATGGAAAGAATTGCTCATTAAGGCTCGTTGCCATTACACTGCGCGTTGTTGAGGCAATCTCGACTCACAGGTGTTCCGATAACTATTGTATGGCAGGACAACATCTTTGTAGTGCCATGAATACACAGATCTCTGTCTTCATCGCTGTTCTTCCCTCACTATCCATGTAGGATTTTGAGCTCCCTCCTTTGACCTTGAAAATGACAGGATAAGTACCATTTTATCCTTGGTGAAAGTATCCCTTTTGTCTTTGATGTATAATATTGCTGGTTTTGCAGTCGCAGAATATCCTACACTGATTGTAGTGCTAGAATATGCATATGTCTAGTTTACTCACCACGGTTATGAAAGAAAGTACAAAGCCGTTGTTTCTCACTCACTTTGCCTTTGCCTCACTCCTTGCTTTGTTGATAGCTGTGTCAGATCTCCGAATTATCTGCAAAGGTATGAAAACAGCCACCAAGATTGAAATAGAAATCACTGAGGCATGATGATGTAGCACAGAGTTAGGCTGGGCTTCTTTATCACAGATAAGATAAAGCTGATAGTATAACACTGTGAGATAATGGTGGCTCATATTTCCCGTGACATTTGCATTCCCGTTGTAGCTTCGCAGTGGTTGATGTCCTGTAGCACATTGGCCCTTTGTGGGCTCAAGTAGTTATTATACTTAATGGCTTTCTTAATACGGCTTATCTTCTGACGAGCCTACGCATACTGACGTATTATATTTGATTGACAAGGCATATGGGCATGTGAGATCTCTATATGGATGACGCAAAGGATTTCAAAAAAAGAAAAAGGAGAGAGATGATCATTTGAACCTCGGAGGATTTTTTTTTTTAACATTCGATGTTACAATAGTAAACTAAACAGTCTAAAAGCTTAATTTGACATTAAAGTATTACCTTCAACAGAAAAGTAAAAGTAAAATGATATCATGTAAGGTAGGTAACTGAAGAACCCAGAGGAAACCCACAGGAACACAGGAAGAGCATGTGAAACATGGGGAGCTTGGAGCGGTGAGGCTGTATAATATTTATGCACAGTAGTAATTGTAATCCATTTTTTGCCCAATTCAAGATGACTTCATTACAATACGCTTTTGCATCCAGGCTCCTCCAAATGGGAACTAATGCATTCATTCTCTGTCTCTGTTCCTTGGATTCGAACAAATACTGGTTACGAAACAAGCTTTACGTTTTCATTCATTACACAAACACTTATTTATCAGCCTATTCTCAGTTAGATCATTAGCTTGTTGTCACACTGAGATATGAGATACTGGTGTGGAACTGTGGGAGGTATTACAATAATGGTGTGACTACTCTCACTGGAGTTTGAGTTGCTTCCATTAGAAGCTTTGCATGTCACATAGAGAAGCATTCAATGTGGAATTCTGTGGCGTAGCCAGGAATATATTTCCCGGGAGGGGGAAGGGTATATGTGAAGGAATACGGTAAATAAAATCACCACATGATAGGTACAAATAATGTGATATGTTTGACACTCTCATGCAACCCTGAGCGGATGCCAGGCAGTAGAAGAAGGAGTGGTAGTATACAGAATGATAAGGCATAATCTACCCTCAGCCAATATTGCCATATTAATAATATTAATTAGTATAGGAAATAAAATACAAATGTTCAATGGAAAATACTCCATCCTCCAGCAGTAGATCTCCAGTATTTTATCAGCTGTGACCTCAATATCCATATGCTCAGAGTGTAGATAGCTGGCTAGTAGCCAGAAAAGCAACAATCCCCCCAGCTATGCCTCTGGTGGGTTTAACAATTCAAAGGTGGATGCAACCATAGGCTTTTCTTTGTTCTAATAAAATACTGACAGAACAAACACAGCAAGATACATAAACTGAGCAAATCAAGAACTAGGTACCAAAACAAGTACAAGGTGTGAAGCATAAACCTAGTAACATTGACAGTTTAACAATCTATCAAAACAACAGATGCTAAGCAACTAAGGGGAGAAAATATAGAACATATATATATGGAGACTGATCAGTGGGAAGACAGAACAGGTGTGCACAAACACAGGAAATGAGAGGAACAACAGAAGATGAAGTTCAAAACTACATGGGAGGGTGCCCTCTGGTCACTGGGTGGTGACCTGTGCACACAAACACATAAGTGGGTCCTGGACCCCTGGACCCTAATGTTTCTCTGGCCAAGTGGAGAAGAAGGGAAGGAAGGGGTTTACATAATTGTGGGTGGACATCAGCAGAAAGGGACAAATAGAGGATGAGAACTGGAAAAATAGATTTGAAGGGAATCAGTTGAGGCTTATCTCCTCTCTTCTGATTGATTTATCTGTGAATTGTTGCTAGGCATCTGAAGCAGCCCCTAGCGGCTATAGCTTTAAATGGAAGGGTTGAATAGAGAGATACAAAGCGTGAGACAGAGGAAGAGAGAGTATTGTATGGTTTAAGTGAGATAAGAGAATTAAAAAAAAACTCACTGGGTGTTTGTGATTCATTGGGAACCGAACAGCTTTGTAGAGAAATTGTCTTTATTATGTCCAGTCATCTGCAGCCTCTTGTATTCACGTTTAGTCCTAAAAAGGCAGCCATTTGTTAGCTTCCTTTTCTAGTGCATTTATGCAGACTGTAGTTCATTAGCACAGTGAAGCAGATCTACTTCTGGAGCCTGACTCAAATCAGTACTTTTGTGTAACTCCAAGCATTTAGAAGCATGCTACATGATGAAAAACCAGGGCACAAGCCAGGATTGATTTTTTTTTGGTTTTGTCCTTTCATGCTCTCAGCCTCACATTTTCCAGGAAATAAAGAACTGAAAGTTGAGGCATCGACTCAGGTATCACACAAACTGTGTTGTTTTGCTTTGTTCCATTTTTCTGAATGTGAACAAGGGCGCCATATCAGATAAGACAAATACACCCTGCATCCCATGTCTCACCTAGTTATTTTTCTTTTTACCAGACCCCCTGCTCTTACTCACACTTTTAATAAGCCACTCCAGATAAATTGCGCTGGTGAAAATTGCAAATGGAGGAGAATTACTGATGAGACGGAGAGGCGGCAAGGAGCATGATCTCATCACGTAATATGAAAAGTTGCATGTGGTGTAAATTCAGAGTGGGAAACATTGGTGTGTGAGAAAACTGAACAGACAGTGTCTATAAGATGAGTTCAACGATATGACCAAAATTGGATAATTAAATTGGATTTAATTAAATTCCACATCTGCATTCTTATGGAGGGAAGGGAATGAATCTCGCCTACTTTTTTTTTCCAACACAGAAGTTCAATTATGTAATTGTAAATGAATTAAAGAAACCCAAAGCTATAGGAGAATGTGTTGAGCAGAAGAGTGCACTGTGAGAAGAAACACAAAGCTATAGGAGAATGTGTTGAGCAGAAGAGTGCACTGTGAGAAGAAACACAAAGCTATAGGAGAATGTGTTGAGCAGAAGAGTGCACTGTGAGTATGTGTGCATTTGTGTGTGACTATGTGTGCTGTAAATCTGTGTGTTTTTCACAGTAAGCTCCAGCAATAGCCTCCTCATTCGCATTCTGTTTGCCCTCGCACTGCTCCACTGCGTCTTTATCTCTGTCTGCGGGAGACACAATGGCCTACCGCCAAGACCTAATGGACTTTTGGAAAACAGAGAAAATAATATATCACTGGGGCAGCGGGAAGGAGAGAGACAAAAAGACAGACAGCAAAGCCTTTAAAATGTGTCCTCTAGGCCTGCACTTATCCAAGAGAATGGCCAGATCTGATCTGAAAGAGAGAGAATCCACCTGGCCTCACCCTGACTGACTCAGCCTTTCTTTTCTATTCTTTCTAGCTTATCTTCTCACTTTCTCTTGCTGTCCCACACACATACACATACAGTATACACGTCCACACCTGTGTGCTTGGGTTATTTGAGGTAAAGCAATTTCTGGGAGCCATTTAAAATAATTTGGCAGAATATATTTGAAGCATGTAATGCGATTGTGAGGAAGTGCTTTTTTAAATGCTCAGGTGTCAGCATGAAGTTACATTTTCTCAGTGGAAGTGATATAATTCAAGTCAACTCACTTGGAGTTAGTGGATCTGTTGTGTAGTCTGAATGACTGGAGCTGCACTTGTCATTCATGCACAATATCTCATTTTTTAAATTTAAACTCTGCCTGAAAGACTTTTGCCATAAATGTTGTGCTTATTATCACAACATGCACCAAGTCTCTGCTATTTAAATTGTTACAATGGCAGAGTAAAAGTGGCATGTGCTATTAAATAAGGCAGAACAGTAAATACAAGTACAATAAATAGCCCATAGTAAATCTGAATAGTAAATATCTAAGTGTCCGGAAGTGGCAGTAATAAAGTGTTGCAATGCTAGATGAAGGACTACTGGCTGTTAAGTAGACTGGCTTGGAGATAAAAAACTGTTTGTCAGTCTGGTTGTTTGTGACTGGATGTAACAGAAACGTTTGCCAGACGACAGCGTCGCAAACAGCTAATGAGCAGGGAGACTGCAGTCCTTAATGATATTGCAGGCCTTCCTCAAACAGTGTGTTTGGTAAATGTCCTGTAAGTTTGTTTCAAGTGATGAGCTCTGCTGTTCACATCACTCTCTCAAGAGCTTTGCGGTTGGAGGAAGAGCAGCTGCCATACCAGTGATGCAGCCAGTCCAAATGCTCTCTGTGGTGCAGTGGTAGCAGTTTGACATGATGTCAGAAGAAATGCCAAACCTCTTAAGCCTCTGCAGAAGTAGAGACACTGATGGGCTGCTCTCACTATTGTGTCTGTTTGGGGGAGAAATCCTCAGAGTTGTGGACACCAAGGAACTTGTAGCTCTTAACTCTCTCCACTTCCACCCCATTGACGTAGATGCGAGCATGACCCCATCTCTGTGACTTTCTGTAATCAACAATCATCTCCTTGGTCTTACTGACATTCAGAGAGATTGTTGTCATCACACCATGCTGAAAGTGCTCTGACTTCCTGTCTGTAGAATGTCTCGTCACCGGTGGTGATGAATCTCAGGATGGTTGTATCATCCGCAAATTTGAAGATGAAGTTAGAGCTGTGCTTAGCAGAACAGGGAGTACAAGAGGGGGCTGAGCACACATCCCTGTGGGGCACCAGTGTTGAGTGTGATTGTGGAGGATGTGTGACCACCTCAAGAAGTCCAGGATCGAGTTACACGTGTGACTGTTAAGTCCCACGGACATAAGAGCTACTTGGAGAGTTGTGAGGAATTCACGCACACTTGCTGGAGTTTGCTGAAAAAAGTGGCATGCCTGAACTTGGATTAAGTACAAGCATTACATTCAGTGCCAGTGTCTAACAGTTTGATGGAATCACAGTAAAGACATCTTAAAGCTTATCTTAAGCAACAAGGTAAAATTATGAACAATTATGAACTTATTTAAAATGAGCTGTAAGCATAGCAGATAAGTGCTTGATCCTTAAAACCTTGGACATGTTTTCTTTACCAGAGAGCTCATCAACAGTAACAAAAACATGACAGATATTAAATTAGATCTGCAACTCAAAATATCAAATTAAAAGTATGATAAAGCCAATATGAGTCATGAAGACATTGATTTAGTATCTTATGGCTTCATTAAATTGTGCACATAATTAACAGTTGATGCACAATATAAAAATATAAAATGCTAAATAATAGGATCTGGATCAAGGGCGATTTTATTAAGCTGCTGAGGTGGAAATCTTATTGTTAAATTAGCCCAAGTGTTGGCAATTAGTCTTTTTTTATTTTTCATTTTTAAATTATGTCTTGCTTTTATGTTGCATCATATTACATTTGACAGCAAAGAAAAACAGTGCTATCTGCTTCTTTTTTCTATCCCTGATGATTTTTTTTTAACTTTTGACTTAAATTGCCGACTCTGAATACAGCCCTTTAGCATTCTTACATTCTAATGTGGTGACATTGATTTAGAGCTGTAATCAAATTTTTTGACTGGCTCTACATGAGAGGCATCCTGATATGAGAAAATAACAGATGTCTGCCAGCCAAAACTCTGATACGAAACCCTGTCTAAGGGTCTTAGCTTAATGGTATATATAGGTCCTAGCCTATTTATACTAGCATGAGGATATGATTTTCAACAGACACTACAAAGCACTTCTGCAAGTGGCCCTGAATGCTGAAGAGTGTGTGTGTGTGTGTGTGTGTGTGTGTGTGTGTGTGTGTGTGTATACAGTGTCAGTGAAAAGTGTTTGGTTTAAATGACTACATTTTAAAAATCTTCTCATGGTATAAGTGACCTGAGAAATGTCAGAAATTGCTTTATTTTATTGGAACAATATAATCTAATCAGTAAAGGCCAAAATCTTAATCTCACTCTAATTAATCACATATTTATGCTTTACATATAGCACTGCCTATATCTATAGACTTAACAGTTTTATCCTCAAAGTGCGCCTGCTTTTAATAAAGCACTGATTAGGATCTGAAAGCAAGTAGTTAATAAGTTCCACAAAGATTTCGGTTTCTTTAGTTCATTGCTATTCTGTATCATTTCGTCTATGGCATTAATAGTGATTAAACTGTTATAACAATAATAGTGATTAAACTGGCAGTGTATGTGCGTGTGCGTGTGTGTGTGTGTGTGTGTGTGTGTGTGTGTTTGTCAGTGTGAGGTAAGGGGATCAGTGAGGTTGAGGCTCAGGATTACATGCCTGTGAAGTGTGATTGTTTATGCGTGTATCTGTGTGAGGGCGGATTTGTGTGTTGTAGTGAATACTAGAGAGCATGTCTGAGAATCCCTGAATTGATGTGAGTTGGAAGCCTGTGTATGTTGTTTCCTGAGGGAAGCATGGCTGCTTTTTCCTTTAGGGCTGACGACACCTGTGATCTGTGCTTTGCTGTCATCACTTTGACACACAGGAGAGAAGAGTGGGGATGACTTTGACCCACTGCAGCACAACATTCTCTCTTAGTAGTATGAGCCATAAAGTACTGATGCACATGAAATCTGCAGTAACTGGCTCATAGAATTTGCTTTTGCTTTCTGTTGTTTTTTTTTGCAATGTCAATCATTGCCACATATCAATACTAAGATTTACAAATCAGACCAGTCACTGCATCTTCTCAAGCTGCAGCTCTTTTAACCTCATCAGACATCTGAACGCGCTTTCATGAGAGCAAAATTGCTCAATTATCCGTATCTGACCTTTCATATTTCCTTGATTGGCTGGCATTGCTCAAGCCATGTTTCCCTTCTGTAAGCACAACCAATTGTGGTCTCATGAACTCCCAACTCCCCCTTATGAATCTGGAATCTCTCAGATGCAATTAGAATTGATATTTTAGGAAATTTCCTAGGAAACCATTGTATAAAGAGTCTAAAGCTATAATGGGTCCCTGGAACCTGACAACAAAATCCTTTGCACTAGTGGGCAGTTAATTTTTCCACGTTGAAGTACAGACCATTTGGAAGTGCTCTCACTGGCCGTCTCAGTGGAGGGCAGGAGTGCTGGTGCCACAAAACTCAATATTTGCATAATTGAATTGAAACAGTAGCTGCAGATGAGCACATTGGTGATCTTCCAATCTTAGCTAGTGCTGAAATCCTTTCCTGAATCTTTCCGCCCATGCATACACACCCCATCAGTTGCCTTGTCAATTGTGTTTTTCATTTATTTAAAGGTATGTTCACCTTGGGTCGTATTCAGAATTGAAGAGTTAAGGCCAAAAGTTATGTCAATATTTATGTAGGAAATGTTCCTCATATTCAGAGGTGGGATCCACTGTTTCTTAATGTCTCTGAATCTGATCTCCTTTGTGCAAAAAAAAAAGTTTTTGTGCACTTTAAAGGGCTGATACAATTAATTAATTAATTGTGCCGTATTTATGCAGTGAACATTGGCCTTGAATGACACTTTGTAGTTTTTTTTTTATTCATTTATAATGCAAAACTCACATTTCAGAGTCCCCTATTGTGGTTACATCAAATTGTGATGCAGTGGCGCTGGACTTAATAATGCTCCTCACTCAAGCCAATACTGTGCAAGAAATGGACTAAAGCCCAAGGTCAGAATTGTGCATATGTGAGAAAAGACTCAGTTTTCAGCAAACTCCTACCCAACACTGTCTATTGCACATAAGTCTGTAGCCAGATCTGAGTTCTGAATACTGGTGTGTGCAATTTTGTTATTAACTCCTCACTATGCTCTCGTAACTCAACTCTAAACATGGCCCACCTTGTGTTACAGTTTTACATAGTAATATACTCATAATACTCACACATCTTTTGATGTGAAACATTTATGTAACTCCTCTCGGACTTGTCCCACATTGTAGTTTAAATGGATATGGTTTGACATTAAAAGGGCAGGAAAAATTGAGCCTCTAGAGATGAACTGGGGTGAAGGGCCCTGTATATGCTTTTCTCCAGGGTCCAGGACATCTAGCCTGAAACAAATTGAGGAAGCGGCAAAATGCTGTCCATGTCAAATGACATAACCTACAGCACAGATCCTGCAGTACTGTATATTTAATAACCCTTTAAAGAAGGAATGACACAAAGTAGAAGACATAGCAGGGTCATAGTGCTTTCCACCCTTAGCTTAAGCTTACAGCAATATATCCATATTTGTTGTGTTTGCAAAAGTCCTTTGTGTAGTAGCTTGAAAGAGAAACACTGCCGGATCATCTTCCTTCCCAAACGCCCACTGTTGAGAAGGATTATTTATTACTCCAGTGTGTTAGCAGAAAAGATCAAAGAAATACAGAGGCTTATGTGTAGACTCATTTTCAAGGCCAAATTTGCCATTATAGTTATTTGTAGTCTTTCATTTATTAACAGAGAACACTTGAGAAGACAGAGGGCCAGATGTGCATACATAAGGAGGTGCAGCACATAATGCAGTCTGATGCAAAATCCGTTCACAATGCATGTGAAATTAACATTCAGTTACTATGGCTGTAACTCATTACGCATACCTTTCCTGAGATTACGTATTAAAAGCACTCTGCATGAGGAGCAAATTGCAGTTTAAAAGCTGTCTTCAAAAACCTTAAAATAGAGTAACTAAAGAGGAAATTACTACTTCTTAATACTTAATACTGCTTAATACTGAAAGTCATTACTGTATTACATTTTTCTTGTGGAAGTTTAAATGAGGATGAGGTTGAGTTCCCGTCTGAGTCTGGTTCTTCTCAAGGTTTCTTCCTCATATCGTCTCAGGGAGTTTCTCCTTGCCACCATTACTGTGGCTTGCTCATTAATGAATTGATAAATTCATACATTTAAAATTTATATCTTGAATGTATTAAATTTTTTCATGTATTACTCTAAAGCTGCTTTGTGACAAGCAGCACTAAAGGATGTAGCTTCCCTAATAGTTATTTCACAAAGGGCCTAAAGTGGGTCTAATTATTTTTGTCATGATTAAGCATATAAATGAGAAAGAATAAAAAAAAATAATAATAACAATTCAATAGTATCTTGTTTCTGTGGGAAAGCCAAGCTCTGAGAAAGCAAGCAAGGTGCGGATTTACATCTCGAGAGATGGACATACTGTAATCATGCACAAAACTGGCTGCCAGTAATTGCCCAGATTCAGCCTTACTTTCCATTTCTCAACCCAATTTTGTACTGCTGGATTTTTGTTCTTTTTTGCATGATGCACAGTACTTAAATTTCATGTTTAAGTATGCCAGTGTCATACATAACAATTTTTTTTGCACAGAATGTGGCCTGATTATGCCTAAACCATGGGCAAGCAGCATGGGCCCTGAGGCAGACTTACAGCTGAATATTCAGGGGTTTGCCACAGTCACAAGTTTTTTCAACTAAACACAAGAGGAAAATTTTTTTGTACACACTGCTAGACTTGTTGCATACTGTTTCAACCTCCTGCTTCCACTACCAATTATAGAACTGTGTTCTTTCCCCACGCTGCCAGTAAGATGGCTGACAGGTTTATCAAAACATAGCAGAAGAATTGTAAGATGCCAAGGTTTTTTCTTTTAGTTCTACTAACATAAGGAACATCTGCACAAATGGAAAATTTAAATATCTTTTGATTAAAAGAAAGCAGTTTCATCCTTTTCCAAACAAAAGCTTTTAAGAAAATTAGCTATTAACTATTTGCTATTAGCTAAGCAAATGAACTATTCGTTTATTAAGGGCATGCAGCAAATGTGAGGCGTGACAGTAGGGCAGTTCCACCGCAAGACATGGTTATCAAAAAAAGTTTGGAATTTATATTTTGCATCATCAGGACTCAAGTGTCATTTTTAAAACAATTTATGTTGTCTTATATTAGTAACGGTGTTTCGGTTCTAGCACAGTGAATGGTCCTGGACTGTTTATGAAACATCTGTCCTTAATTATTCCCTCTCCCATACCAGCTTGTGTCTTTGAGGAGATGTTTGCCAATCTGCATATGTTACATGATAAACTGTTAATTGCTTTTCTTTAGTTTTCTAGAAGACATAAAACACTAATGACAGCTCAAGGCCACTTAGGGAGGAGGAGGAGCAGTACGGGAGAGGAAGTCTTCACAGCTCTGCTTCTCTTTGTGTGTTATTCCACAGAGGGCCTGTTTTGAGAACCAGCCATTTGTGTGTGAGCCTTCCTTAGAAACACACTGCTGCTCAACCATCCTCATCCAAACGCACCCCATTAAAGTAACTCTATTCTACTCTATTCTACTAAAAATTCACTCTTCTCATTTCTTCTGCCATGAGTGAATAAGAAACGGAAAACATATGCAGAGTGATGCTGCATTATAAAAGTATAACCAAAGGACAATACATTTTTGGATAAATGTCCAGGGTGTTGGGAGGGTGGGCATTGGGGCAGTTGTTGGAGCAGGTACCCTGCATGTTTGGGGGTTTTCACACATTCATTCATTCATTCATCTTTCTATCGTGGTCAGGGTGGTGGATCCGGAGCGTATACCCAGAATACGCCCTGGATCCCCATGAACACACGCATCCATAACCTCAAGCCTAGGGGCAATTTAGAATAGCCAAGCCACCTGGAAAAACAGCCTGTTTTGGTAAGGTGGGAAGAAACCAGAGAACCAGGAGGAAACTTGCATGGACAAAGCAAGACAAACATGCAAACCCTACACAGTGTTTCTTACCTTGACTATTTTACATGTGGGTTTTAACACTGCTTCATTAAAATAAATGCACCATAGGATATTACTTGTTTTTAAATGTAACAAATTGTAAATGTTTGTAATTTTAAATCTCTGTAATTGTAAATGTTTGTACATTTATTTGGCAATGGTAGCCATGATTGTGGACCTGTGCTATTCAGTAACTCCTCAATACGACGATGACAACTTTTAAATGCAGCACCATTAATGAGAATTAAATCAATAGTGATGTTGTCAAAGAGCAGCTGTGTCACCGAACATGGGACATTAGTTATATGGCTGTCTTTAGCTTGCTATAGTTATTATTTTCCACAAATTTTTAGATTTGTCAAGCTAAAGGGGAAATGCAGACTTTGTTCTCACTTAAGAGTACTTCTTACTTTTACTTTAATAATTGAAAAGTCAAATATTAAAGTGGTCATACTCAGGTACTTAACTTGAATTTCTGTGGACTTGACTGTGGACTTTCATACAGAATTGGAGAGGGCTAGATTTTGACCTTTGGGCCTGATTTTGGGATATATTTGAATGCCAGTTGGCTGGTTTGTCATGCAAATTTGGCAACCCTAACCCCCTGGCATCCTCTATAGAAGTCAACATGTCATCAGCCAATTATAGAGTATTCCAGTTCCATTCATCAATTGGATCAAATCAGTCTTCTCATAAATATTACCCTAAGGACCTTGTAAGCGTGAAACTACTTGATATATTCCAAACGTGGCAACATCTACAGTTTAGCTGTAGCATTTACAATTTTTGGGCATGAGATGTGTAAGATGCTTTTGCTTCTGGTATCAGTTTGACCTGTGAATCCACAAGTCTCAGTCTCATGAGCAAGTCGGTGGGACTTTGGTCTCTTTGGTCAAAGAAGCTGCTTATCATTAATTTCCAGCCTCACCAGACTTTTTTTCTTACTGTTTTCTTACTGTTTTCTTACTGTTTTCTTACTGTTGCTTGGCACACATCTGAAAAACATAGCTTACTAGTCCACCCATGTACATTTTGGTGGCAAAATTCTGTTTTCTCTCTTACTTTGCCTGCTAGGTTTTTCTTGGTAATAATGTTGGCACTTCTGCATATTCTTATAATATATTTAACAATACTGAATTTTGAGAAGATCACATTCAATGGAGTACTGTGGGTAAAGCTTAAATTTTAATTTCTCAACTCCCACATAGTTATGCAATCAACTTTGGTGTTTAATACTGTATACCTCATTATGCACGAATAGAGTATTGGTGGGCATGAGACCTAGTTTTCTATGGTTTATATAACTAACTTTATATAGCTAAGGTTTAGACAGGCTTTTTTTTGTTTGTTTTTTAAGAATACCACCAGTGGTGTCTAATTGGTTCCATGCATAATTTTTCAATTCATGTATTATACATCTGCACCCCAAAAGCAATTCTGCTTTTTAGAAAATCAGATTAGCAAAAACAAGATAAGATTGAATTTGACCTAAGGTGTTAGCATCAGACCTTTAAGCCTTGAGTCTAATTAAAAGAAGACCACCAGGAGCACAACGATAGCTGGCTGCCTCACAGGGTTGCTGGATATTCTTCTAGGAGAAATGTCCTTCTTTGTTAACTAATGTGCACTTCTGTTCAGCTAATATGGTGACGCTGAAGCTAATTTATTTTTGCTGATGGCCTTTTAGGAGTACACCTAATGATGGGTGGTGTAAACACAAATGTCAGTGTATAAAAACAAAGGCATGCACAGGTTATCATGATACATCTCATCAGAGATGGTTACTAATGAAGTGCAATTACTTTGTTGTTGTACTAAACCTGTTAAATTCAGAATATCTTACTCATGTGGCATGGAGCTATACCTTTAATTTCATAGCTTAAAATTCCTAATAAATCTAAACACATCTAAACAGATGATACAAGAAAAGTCCAGTGACTGTATTTATTTAGGCTGCATGTTTGTTTGTCTGCAAATAGGTGAAGTATCTTTTACAAAAAAGGAGGGACAAGGACAGGAAATGTGAGTAAATAAGCTGTATCATTCGGTAACTCCTCAATATGATGATAACAACTTTTAAATGCAGGACCATTAATGGCAATTAAACCAATGATTCTTTTGTAAAAGGAGAAACTGTGTCAGAGAACATGGGAAATTAGGGATATGGCTGTCTTTAGCTTGCTATAGTTATTGTTTTCCACTAATTCTTAGATTTGTCAAGCCAAAGATGAAATACAGACTTCGTTCTCATTTAGGAGTACTTCTTTCTTTTACTTTAACAATTGATTAAATTCACTCGTGATTAGTAACACTCGGCCGTATTCAGAGACCTAAGTTGAATAGTTAGGTCAGTATGTACATGGGGAAGACGTTTTTCTGGGAAGCTCATTCAGATTACTGAAATTAATTTCTCACAGTTTAACCCTTCGAGGTTGCCAGCTTTGGGGCAGTTTTTTTTTTTCTGTTCTACAGTTAATAAAGTTCTTTGTATTTAGAGTCGGCTTACTCTGGTTGACCCATTCTGATTATTAAAATTATCCATGTGAAGTTCACCCACTCTCTGATTATGATGTTTCTCCTCTAATCTCTTCCAGGCAGGGATGATTCATATGGTTAATTTACATAATTTCATATCTATGTAATATTTAATATTTAATGCTGCCCTCGAAGGCCATTTCACAATTTATTGAGTGAATATACATTGTCCAAAACATGTTTCAGGATAAAATACATTACATTATGGTTACTTCAAACTGTGACTGGACTTAATAATGCTCTTCGCTGGAGCCAGTTTTGAAGAGCATGGGCTTAAGTTTGTGGTGAGAATTTTGCGTAAATGAAGCACTTACAACTAACAACTAAACCCATTTAATTGCATGTGGGGTGGAGTTTTTTGCTAAACTCCTCCCCGCGTGCGATTCCTGTGCATCTGTCCAAGTAGTGCATAAGCCTGTAGTTATTCCTGAGACCTGAATACCGATGTGCACTATTTTGTTATTAATTTTCATTTACGTTTGCATTACTCAACTCTGAACATGGCTCTTTGACATTTGATTTTGACCTTTTCCTTTTAAATGTTTCTGCTTTAAATATGGTGTCTGTTTTTTGCATAGTTGCTTCACTAATGGTTCAACATAAATAAAAAAAGATCCACCAGGTTGCCACTCGGGAGATTCAAAAGTCTCAAAAGTTTTGACTTCTTATGTGTACATGTGTACATGATGTGTTCAGGACACTAATTAGCTGAGTAATTCTTCCAGGCCCAATCACTAGATAATAAATATCTTTGGTTTAATATATAGCCACAGGTAAAAAATAATGTTGTATTTAAAGTGTTGCCTGTAACATGTATGTGTTTGTGCATGTGTTAAACAGCTTTACTGTAGTGATAATGAAACTCTGTGTGTGTGTGTGTGTGTGTGTGTGTGTGTGTGTGTGTGTGTGTGTGTGTGTGTGTGTGTGTTCCCCTGGAAAGTACTGATGTGATTAGGATGTGCACAGCATTATTTGTTCATGGGAAAATTGCTTTAAATTACCTTGGCACAATTAGAATCAAACCGCCCTGATTGCCATGACTGCAGGCTGCACCATTGTCAATCCGAGATCTGCTTCATCACCCTCTTCTTAATGTGCTCTGACTCAAGAACTAGCCCCCCACTCTCTCTCTCTCTTTCTTTCACTTCTTTTCTTTTTGAGAGACCTCAAGATATTTTGCTCTGTGTCACGGTCTTCTGGTTATGTTCCCTTTCTGTGGCCCAGACTCTCTCTAATGCAGCCGTGGCTTTTGTTCTACCTGCATATTTTCCACCCTGGCCTCCTGAGGTCAATTGAAATGAAATCGATGGAAACTGCCTCTGGTATGCCTGGATGCACTCAATTCGGCCTCAGGTCTTCAATTTAGTGTTCTTACACAGTCACTTAGAGAGCAGGGAAGGAAGCATGCCTACAATTTTTATGTTGCTAGAACATGTGGAATTAGGCTTAAAATAAAATGGTTCTCCTTCTTGCCAGAGCAGGTTGTTAAATGGGTTTAGTTGGTAGTTGGTAAAAGGGTTCATTTCATATGACATCAGGCATGCTTTAGCGCAGTGGTTCTCCACCTTTTTTTAGCTGTCGACGCCTAGCATATTCTACCTGATCCTCATGGACCCCCAACCACATACCCCCAATATAAAATATATATATATATAATTATAATGTATGTATAACGTATAATAATATATATATAAGTAGTCTCCATTACACATTTTCATAAAGCAACAAGTGACAGAATTTAATTTAAATATCAATTCTATATTAGATTCCCATTGTTTTAACATTAACAGTGACATTTTTGTACATTGATATTAAAAATTTACATTACGCATTTAAAAATTACACATTGATGTACAAATTTCTTTTTAATCACCAGTGTTAAACTTGAAATTGAAATCTTTGTAGCCTGGAGCGAACAATAAAATATTCAGACATTTTATTGATAACATTACGCTTCATTTGATTATCACTCTGAATGATCATTTGTTTATTTAAGCCATCAGTGTTGGACACAATGCATATAATGCTTGCGTTAATAATGGCGTGGTGAACACGGATGGAGGGCACACCAGAATGAGCCACGTTAGTGCATGAGTTGTTAATGCACAGGGCAATTTTAAAAAAAAAACAGTAAGTCTGCAGCTTTTCTGAAATTTAATGGGCCTAAAAATGTATTTAAACTATATTTTGAAATATTTAACAAAAATACCACTCATACATGTTTTTTTTTTTTTTTTTAGAAACAATCCCAACACCCACTGTAATTACTCCAGTGTGGTCGATGGACCCGTGGTTGAGAAACACTGATCTAGTGTCAGAAGTTGTTTAATCATAGCAAGAGCTAATGCACTCATACCTCGGAAGTTACGGCAAAGACGAAAAAGAGATAAGACGGCAAATGTGGATGTAAACCTAATCTGAATTGCTAAACTGCTGATGTTGTGACTGCTGTGGTTGCAGAGGTGTTGCAGCTCCCTCTGTCATGAGAAAATTTGAATGAATTTAAATCTGCTGGGAACTCGGCTTGAAGAAGCTTTTAAATCACATTTTCATATCAACAAATTGACAGAGTAGTACATAATGACCTGTAGCTACATGCTTGAGCTAGTCAGATGCTGTGCAGTAAGTAAGATATTTATGCTTGCACATTTATGCATTGGCCATTTATGCATGTTTGTACTTGGCAGTTTATCTGAAAACTTCTCTCTCTCTCTCTCTCTCTCTCTCTCTCTCTCTCTCTCTCTCTCTCTGATTTCTTAAAGCAGCTTGATTGCAGACTTGTGCAAATTTTATGAGTGGACCATGAAAATGTTTAAATGTCAGATGCATGCCTGGGAAATGAAATGAGGGCGTTTTTTCTTTCTTTTTCCTGCTTAAATTTTACTTAAGTGAAGCAATAATCATTAATCTTATATTAGGATCAGATCATCTGAAAATCCCAGGTCATGAAGCGTTCAGAGTAACTTCACCTCAGATCCAGATATGCTGTAAAAGAAGCCATAGTGTCAGGGCCCATTGATTTTTGCATAAAGCCTAACCTTGAAATGTTCTCTTGGAGGAGAGAGGACTTCTTTCACATGAATGGCTAAAGACAGTACCTTACATACTGCAAACTAATGCCTGTCATTCTGTCTGCCGGCATGCAATCAGTACGGGATGTACGCTAGGCAAAGGCGCTGATGAAACCAGACTGAAGTCGCATGGTTTGGCTTTTAGACATGGATCATTCATGTTGTTTTCTTTTTCTGCTTTAACCTTTTAACCCTTTAAGCTTTAAGTTTGAGCTTTAATTTAGGATTTGATGTTATTTTATAATATAAGAGACAGAATGAAATCAGCAACAGGGTTTATGTGTGATTACTGATATGGCCATGTTATTATTATTATTTTAATCTCTAGTGTGTCATTTTCCTTAACTGATAAAATTATTCCAATTAAGTTTTGTTTTTTTCATTGCATATTCATAACCTTATTATAACTCATTGGCATTCAGTTAAAGGAGATGGAGGAGCACGTTGTGTTCATATTGAAAGCCAATGTTTTCCTTTTCAGTAGCACACTTTTCCCTCTGCAGTGTTCTTACCAATACAGTCAGCACCTGTTTGCATTATTAGAAATGAGTCTTTCAGTCTTCCCATTTGCTTTTATAATTCGTCTATCTCCATGCATATTTACCAGGCAGCATGTCTTTGGGAATAATTATTATTTTTTTGAAAGTTTCTCATTCAACTGTGTTGCCCCCTACCCCCTTTTTTTCCCTCTCAGGTAAAGTACGGCCGCTTTGCATTTGTGTGGGATGCAGCTGTGCTGGAGTATGTGGCCATTAATGATGAGGACTGCTCCTTCTACACTGTGAGCAACAATGCACCGGACAGAGGCTATGGCATTGCCATGCAGCACGGCAGCCCTTACAGAGACATCTTTTCTCAGAGGTACCATACACAAGCACTCACACTGCTCCCTATACAATCTGCCACCTAAAATCTTTAAGCATGGGGTGAATACTGATTTTCAGCAACATACATGCAATGCACAGAATATATGGTGCTTTATCAGCAGTGAGCAACTTTTAAGTAAGGCCAGAGGGTTGTTCCCTGCTTCGAACACTTCTAATGGTTTGAGAAATGGTGCTAGTTTGCTCTATTGTATCGTAATGCTGACCTGCAGATTAGCAGAAGATATGATGTCCACAAATGTAAGCACAAACTATATATATATTCAAGACTTTATTAACTTCAAGTCTATTCTACATCAGTTTTAATCCAGATTGATTTTGAAAGTGTTGATTAATTTACTATAACAGCATGGCTCTGACAATAGTGTGGGCTGCAGTTCAAATCACAGGTTTATATTCGTGAACTCATTCTAGTACTTTAGCATTTGTATAGTAATAACTTATTCACAAGGACTTCAGTGGCATCACTCCACATAAACAAAGTCTAATAATAAATCGATTTTAACAAGCATGTTATGTAACAGGATATGGCAAAGCCTCCTGTAAGGAGACTTATTTTACACTTGAATGTGTCTCCAGTGTCCAGTACTTTGTAAAAGCCAGAGGAAGAGCTGTTCATTTATGTTTTCTGCCATGGGAAAGTCTAAGCACAGAGGCTGTTTAGGTTTATAGTTTCTTGCAAATAAGTTGCATTTTTCTGTTTTATTAACTTCAGGATATAGTGAGGGAACTATTGCTTATGCTGCTGTACTTTCAGTGATAACAGGAGCTAACTTGTTTTCATGATGGTCCACAACATTACATGTAATTATAAACAGATTAATATATATATAGAATACCAAGAATAATTACCAAGCTGTGGTAAAAAAAAAAAAAAAAAAAAACCTGGAAACTTCTCAGCTTCAGTTGACATATAACACATACCACCTCCTACTCTGCTGATTATTTTCCTTTAACAGCATGCCCTGTCATGTTTTATTTAATTGATTCTGATGAGACCATACACTGCCATAATCTGTGATTTATCATTGCTTTAGCCAAAATTGTTTGGTTGTGGTTCCTTTAGCCAGAATAGTGCAACACATGAACTGTTTCCCAGCCACACTCTAGCTTATATCAGTGATGCTTATTTGCAGAAGCAAGGTTGGTGTCCTGTCGTCTCTCCTCCATAAACTGACAACCACTGATAATTTCAAGCAAATGCTACTTGTTAGTTTATTAACCCTGAAGAGACACACACACACACACACACACACACACACACACACACACACACACACACACACACACACACACACCCTTCAGTTTCATTTCATCATTTCAAGCTTCAGTTTCATAAGTCATGACGAGGTTAACTCTTAGGGGAACCCTTACCAAAGACAGCAGTGAGGCCAAGTATGAAAAGATATGCATTTTCAACATTATCTCTAAAACAATGATAAAAGAATGAAAAGGGTATGTTAGTGTGTCTGATGCAGATTTATCTAAACCTCAGACAATTAATTTTTTTTCAGTACATACATGCACACATACAGTGCATACAATGATGCATACATTTTTTTTACCATTACCTTTCAGTGGTTTTCAGCATTCATATGTATTTGCAACATTTCTAAAATGTTTTTCTGAAGAGTTTAGTCACTGATAAAGTTTTATTGTCTATTTCACTCGAAATCCAGTTTGAAATTTGGTAATAATGTTAGAGGAAGATGAAAATATTTAATAGAGAATATAAGTAGTGTAGTGTCCCAGGGCTGTTATACATGATTTCAGTAGTTATGGATTGCCTCTTGTGCAATCTTTTCCAGTTATATAAGCATTAACTGAAGGAACTGTTGGGTAAGAGATAGCAGTGCTAACTGTTGCAGAGTTAGCAAAGTGAAAAGTACCTCCTGTACCTCTCTTTGCTGCACATGGCTGGATCAGTCTGGAGCTGCAAGTGCTCTACTGCATGACTAGGTGTTCATAAGAAAATGCAAATTCTGCTATGCTTGTGTCAATAACTGTATATGTGTAGATGTCAAAGCAGATGTGAAAAATGAAACCAAAATGTCTCTGAGGCCCTCTAGTGGCTGGCTCCCAGTCGAGCCTTATGAACATGCACCCACTTTCCATCACACGTCTGAACCTCTTGACATTTCTGTAGCAAAGCCATGTCTTGTTGTGCTGTAAACTGTTCTAACAGACCCTCAGCAGGGAGTTCTTTGCAGTTTCTCCAGTATGCTGTTCATTTTGATGTCTAAGCTAGCTTGTCGTGCTGATATTATAACTAGCAAATCAACACGAGGGAACAAAGTGATGGCATAAAACAAGGCAGCTAACACTAGATAAATTTCATAACAGTATCTTATTGACTGTATGACCTTAGCTAACACTCAAAGTAGATTGTTAAGGTTAGCTAGTCACTCCTTTTTGAACAAACTCCATCGAAAGAGCATAAAAGAGCACTTCTCCATTCAGATGGGTAACTTATTGTAGGTGTCAGATAGATGAAAATCATGGGGAGCAGTGATTTTTTCCCTCATAAATTGTGTTGCGTTGAGTGTAAATGTTGACTGCTGTTTTCCATTATATTTTTTTTTACTTGGTGCATTAGTATTAGCAGATCTACATAACATGTTAGAGCTAGCCAGTATATGGCAGCCCAGTCACGCATGACTCAACGTTCTAAAATCGTTTCAACAGTAAAATCAATATACTTGCACTAATTATATGCCTGCATTTTAAGTTGTCATCTTAAGTTGCACTCTCAGCATGAAGGAAAGTGCCCATGGCCAATATGGGCAGGCAAAAGGCAAACCCAATGTCCAACCAGCAGTGTCTACTGCCCATGCTCCAGCTCCAATTTTGACTTCCTGTGCAAACTCAGTCAAGATGGCGATGTTCATTTCGACCAGATTTAGGCTTCAAAACTGTGTAAAGGGAGTTGACTTTGAAGCCTGTTGAGAAGTAATCTAAGATGCGCGCAGAGGATGTTAATACACTGATTTGAATGGTTTTTGCTAAATTTTTAAAAAGCTCTTAATTTCTTTAGGCTTTTATACTGCCTTCTAATTTACATTTATGCTAATACAGACAGACATTTTATTCTGTCTCACTGTGTTTTGTCCTCTGTTCATTTTTGCTCTCATGGCCCTCTCCACTGGAGATATTTGGACTTTCTAGACTGTAATCAAGACTGTTTAGTTTGCATTCACATTCAATGCTTTAATATGTAGCTATTGTTCTGCACTAATGGTGGTACAAGTCTCTCCAGTTAGATTCAAACTGTCTTCAATTCAGTTTGCTGATGCTTGCAGAAATACTGGTTTCCATTATCTGTTATTTCCATTTGTTCAGTGCTTTGAATTCTTACAAGATTTGAAAAGAGTTGTTAATATCTTAAGTTCCTCCCAATAAGTTGGCTTTTTTTTATTTGTTTATGTTGGTTTGTGGTGCCCTGTGTTGTCTGTAATTTGAGCTAATGAAAATATATAAGCTATTAATTGACAGTCATGTTTAATTTCTTGACATTACTATTAGTGCATTGTTTTAATATAGTGTAATGTGTGTCCTCTGGAGTGAGGGAGTAGATGTGAGTAGATGTTATGAGATTGTCTCTTTGAAATTTATGTTAAGCTCAGAATTTACTTCTACACCTACAAAGGGTCAGTGGCTTTTTTTTTAAAAGTATTTAGGAGACAATACTGTAGCAGTACCATTTCTTTAGGTTGCTGTTTGGCTTTTCATATCAGCATGTTATGGAGCATGTTGGGCTAAGTTTCCCACTTTAGCAAAGTTCCTTCAGAAAGGTCAGTGTTGTGTTAGCTTGTGAAGAAATTCACAGCGTAATGCAGTCATACTGTTACCCATGTAGCAGCCATAGAATCAGCCGTACATTATCCTAAAATATTTGGCACACACAAGATTGCTATCATATTTCGTTTAGAAGGAGGCTGCTAGGTAAGCAGCATTTTGGGGCATTGTTTAAGCTACTAGAATAGGTATGCCCCATTTGGACACACAGTCCATCATAAAGACTGCTATCTTCGAAAATCCCTTATTTTGAACAAATTTGAAGGTGCGTCATATGTGACTTTCTTGGACTAGGCAGTCCCATAGCTCTGCTCCATGAAAGCTGGAAATTGTTGCTCTGACTTAGGGATATTTTTAGCAATGTAATAAAGTCTTAATGCAAAATGTAGATCTGTAAATGTAAAGTTAAACATAAAGGGTTATAAGACAGCAAGAGGACTGGGTAATCTGGCCTATAATCAGAAGAGCATCTATGTAGGTCTGTGTGTTATTTTCTTGATCTTTCTGCAGTAATACATTAATGTGTGGGCTCTATATTCTGCACCTAATATAGAAATCACTGTGTCTGATAATGCCGGTGTTTTATTTGCTCATTTTTGATTACTTATGCTGATGGAATAAGGAAAAGACATTTTCTAGATGGAAAAACTAAAGTTATCTTGGCAATCACACAAAAATGGTCTTTTTGCCTAATCAGTCACTGTAAAAAAAAAAAAAAAAACACACACACACACGCGCGCTCAATGAAAAGTACTTCAAGTTCTATGAGAAGGCATTCAACAATGTCTTGACGTTTTTTGTCTTGATGTTTGGAACACAAATGTTATAAATTATTTTGCTGTCATTAGAAAACTTCAGTATCATATTTGGAATGAGAAAAAAGTATGTATTTACAATCGCAGAGCACTTTATTAGGAACACTATACTAATACTGAGTAGAGCCTCAATTTATAGATAATTCTTTATGGCATGGATTCCACAAGATGTTGGAAACATTCCTTTGAGATTCTGGTCCATGCTGACATGATTGCATCACACAGTTCCTGCAGATTTTCCATTCTACCACATCCCAAAGGTGTTCTTTTTGGATTCAGTGACTGGGAAGTCCACTGAAGAACACTGAACTCACTGTCATGTTCATGAAACCAGTTTGAGATGACTTTTGATTTGTGACATGGTGCACTATCATGCTGGAAGTAACCATTAGAAGATGGCTAAATTGTGGCCATGAAGGGATGCACATGGTCAGTAACAATACTCAAATAGCCTGTGGCATTGGAGTGATGACTGATTGGTATTAATGGGCCCAAAGTGTGCCAAGAAAACATTCCCTACACCGTTACACCTCGTCCACCAGGTTGGGTCCATGGATTCATGCTGTTGGCACCAAATTCTGACACTACTATCTGTGTGCCTCAGAGATTCATCAGACCAGGATATGTCTTTCCAATCTTCAACTGTCCAGTTTTGGTGAGCCTGTGCCCACTGCAGCCTCAGCTTTCTGTTCTTGGCTGACACCAGTGGAACCCGACATGGTCTTCTGCTGTTGTAGCCCATCCGCCTCAAGTTCAACATGTTATGCATTCTGAAATGCTTTTCTGCTCACCACAGTTATAAAGAGTGGTTATCTGAGTTACTGTAGACTTTCTGTCAGCTCAAATCAGCCTGGCCATTCTCCATTGACCTCTCTCATTAACAAGACATAACTGCCACTCACTGGATGTTTTTTCTTTATTGGATCATTCTGGGTAAACTCTAGAGACTGTTGTGCAAGAAAATCCCACATCAGCAGTTATAGAAATACTCAAACCAGCCCGTCTGGCACCAACAATCGTGCCATGGTCAAAATCACTGAGATCACATTTTTTCCCCATTCTAACACTTGCTGTGAATATTACCTGAAGTTGCTGGCCTGTATAAGCACGATTTTATGCATTGTACAGCTGCCACATGATTGGCTGATTAGATAATTAGTGTATGTGACTAATTTTTGAAACCAGGTAAGTCAAATTGTAGATAAAGGAAACACAGACATTAATAGGATGTTTATACATTGTCAGAATGTATAAACTGGGAACATCTCCCTGTCTCTCACATAGCAAAACACAGAAGAGCGTGTGATGTCAAATTCATTTTTACCAAAGACATGTGACATGTATGTGCATAATCTGCAAAATACGGGAGAGGGATTATTTACTTTGAAAGTACTGAAAAATAATTGCATTTCACGTTTAAAATTGTATGAATTCTGGTTATTGTTTTTCTTTATTGTTATTTACGCACTCAAGGTTGACACTGTGTGACATTTTCTTTATCGCTATATTTCTATTTCTTAATTTAGGTGGTGGACCAGTATTGATTGAGGTT
>CM074952.1:13339103-13350671 GCA_037577455.1 Pangasius macronema | reverse complement strand
AAACATATATAATCTTTGATAAGGTAACATTTCCTTGAGGAAATGTTTAATTAACATTTATGGAAGAAGGCTGGTGAAGGAATGACTGTTTATAATTGCTATAATGTAAGTGATAACAGAAAATAACTTGTCTCACAGGTGCTCCATTGCATTAAATGTACTAGTAAATGGTTAAAATCCTTGATGTGACTTTCATGAATAAATGAATAATTGTAATTGCTGTTGTATAAGTGGTATAAGAGGGGTGGTAACAGTTACTCCACTTCACACAGGGACACATCATGCCACCCTGTCATTGATTCTGTTGTGTTTTATTCCTTACAAAATACATAACTATATAACATGCATTGAAAACTACAATCATTACACTAGAATTATCCCAACACTCCAAAGACCTTAGTATAAGACACAGATAACAGTAAGTCATGTCAAAGCTGTTCTTTTGTAATTAAAGTTTATCCAACATTCCAACACTGGAGCAATTTAATAAAAGGTCACTCTGATTATTTAGACTTTCTCTAGGTTTTTGCGGCATTCACATGTGACCAAACATACACAACTATGTTGGTAACAATTAAACACAAATTGATAAAGTAGTCACACCTCTTAAAGACGAAGAACATGGATTTAGAGCTTATTTTACAAATACCTTTGACAAAGGAAAGCCTTAAACAAAAATACATGCTTTTTAGTAATGTTGATTGTTAAAAAATAATGGCAAAATCAAACAAAGCATATTTCTGCTTTTTGGTAGCTCAGGGTTAACAATTAAGCTGTAATCGTAGCACAATAAATGCACTTGAACCTTCTCAACGGTCATTCTGTTTTGCTTTATTGCCCACTTATAGAATCAGATGCATGTCAATAAGTGTAAATTGAAGCAACGTAAGAGGTACAAATGGCTTCTGTTTTTGAAATCCCACATCACCTGTCAGCCCCAGGTAACATCTATCATAAATGAGTTTTAAATACACAGGTTTTCTGTTGTTTTGTCAGTACAGGAAAGTGTCAAAATTCTGGTCCCTGGTAATCAGTCATACATTACATATGTGAAAGTTAGAGATTAGTTTGAAAAATACTGGAAACCATTGAGTCTGCATTTTTTTGTCCCAGACATGTACCTCTGATCAGGTCAGAACTTTGATACAAATTATGTAATGGGTTAAATCAGCTGTTTTTTGCTCACAGTTTTGGCCTCAGCACCAGTACAGTATCTGTGATCACATGTCTATTCCATGCCGTGCTTAGGATCTTGGAGCTGCAGCAGAATGGGGACATGGATATCCTGAAGCTCAAGTGGTGGCCCAGAGAAAGCCCATGTGACCTGTACTCTGCCGTGGGCACGAAGAAAAGTGCCAGTGCCCTGGACATCCACAGTTTTGCTGGCGTGTTCTTTGTGCTTGCAGCCGGTGTGGTGCTGTCCTGTCTTATTGCCACTGTCGAGACCTGGTGGACACGGAGGAAGGGATCCAGAGTGCCCTCTAAGGAGGTGAGAATCACATGGGAGCTTCTTAAGAATGGTTAGGGGGTGGGCACAAATAACATGTAAAAAAGTGTAATGCTAATGTCAGTTGTCAAATCTCAAATCTACTGTTTTTAAAGTAAGATTCAAAAGTCTGTCAATTGCAGTCATTAACTAGATTAAATTCAGTTTTAGTTGCCCCAGAGTCAGCATGAAATCATGCATACTGTTGTTTTTCTAGAATAATATCTTGTAAGGAGACTAGATTGTTTACACTGTATGGCGAAGGGTTTGTGGACAGCTGACCATCACGTTCATATGTGAACCTTCCCCAAACTGTTGCCACAAAGTTGGAAGCACACAGTTGTAAATGTTGTCTTTGTATGCAGTAGCATTACAATTTCTCTTCACTGGAACTAAGGGGCCCAAATATGTTCCAGTATAAAAATGCCCCTTTGCACAAAGCAAGACCCATGAAGACATGGTCTGCCAAGGTTGGAATGGAGCCCAACTCGAGTGACCTGAACAGAGCCCTGACCTCAACTCCACTAACCACCTTTGGGATGAACAGAATGCCAATTGCTCCCAGGCCTCCTCACCCAACATCAGTGCCCGGCCTCACTAATGGTCTGCTGAATGAGCACAAATCCCCACAGCCATGCTCCAAAATCTAGTTGAAAATCTTCCCAGAAGAGTGGAGGTTATTAAAACAGCAAAATGAGGACTAAATCTGGAATGAAAGCTCATGTAGGTGATGGTCGGGTGTCCGTAAACTTTTGGCCATACAATGTATCATTAAATACAAAGCTCTTAAAATAGAGCCCTGCTGACAAGCAGAATGATATGTTTTTTGAGACAAAGACATACATACAGACTCTCCAAAGAAAAGAACTAAATGTTTTTTCAGGGACTTGCCGTGGAGGAGATTTGGTCTGAAAATAGATCAAACAGGGGTTATAAAATCGATGTTCTCGCAAGTGCATTCTCGTAATAATACAATGTTGAAATTCCTGCAAGGTCTACCAAAAATAAATTAAAATCGAAGAAATACTATAAAGGAGCAGCTGGAAGACTGGGTTTAATATCTCAAAGATTCAGTCTGGCTTTATTGGTACTTTCTCAACACACTAAAATTCCTAATGCCTTTTTGATTTTTGTTAATGTTAAAAAATAATGGCAAAATCAAACAAAGCATATTTCTGCTTTTTGGTAGCTCAGGTTTAACAATTAAGCTGTAATCGTAGCACACTAAATGCACTTGAACCTTCTCAACAGTCATTCTGTTTTGCTTTATTGCCCACTTATAGAATCAGATGCATGTCAATAAGTGTAAATTGAACCAACATAAGAGGTACAAATGGCTTTTTTGAAATCCCACATCACCTGAACAGATTCTGAGTGAAGGGATGATTTAACCCTAATTGCTTCATGTCATCTTTTCAAACGTCAAATTACACATATTTTAGTGAACACCACCCCCGTTCCTGTTGTCTGGTATAATGGCTGAACCTGCTCGAATCCATCAAGTCCCAATCCCTTCTTAGAAACACTTCAAAATAAGTGCTATATCTGAAAGACAAAAAAGAAAACAAAACAAAAAGAATATACAGTAGCTGCTGCTAGAGATAGCTTTGGCCCTGCATTGAGCCATTTTTTCCCCTCAAATCTTTCTAACAGCTTTCATCTGGTAATGAGAGAGAGAGAGGTCACATATCGCCCCATAGCATGCCAGAAAAAAAAAAAAAAAGTTGTTATGGTCCTGGCCACTGATGTCTTGCCTTCACAGACAAGAAATAATTTTGATCAAGAGTTTTCAGGTGTAAATTCTCTGGAGCAGGCTTGTCTGATATTACAGTTAAATCATCTCTACATTGTATTACAAAGCCATGACATCTAGTGACATTTACTCTGATTATATTACCAGACCTGCCAACCATTACACATTTTCCTTAGGAGCTCCGCAGTTTGACATCTGAGTGCGAGCCACTCAAAAATAGGCCGAAAGTGCAATCTTTTCTCTCCAAAAACAGGAGATTAGCCAATTGACATATGAATCTGGAATGTTTTGTGCAGGGGGTTTGAACTCTCTGATAATAACTGACACTACCTGTAAGTCCCACCACCTCCAGATGTTGGCCATGTGGACATTAGACAACCATTTTGTAATAGGATTAGATTGAAAATGTATTGTTTTTTTTAACTGTTTACTGCATATTACTGTGGAATCACTTGATGCCACTGCCATCAAACAGATCCTGAATGCATAGCTGATCATATTATTAGGCCCTCCCATATGCTCCTTGAACCTGAAATAGTTGAAGTTCTCATTTTCTGTCAATGTTCTGTCATTTTTTAAGGCTGATTCTGGATAATTAAATAGTTTATCTCAATTTTTTAATGGTATCTCAATTTTTTAATCACAAGCAGGGAAAAATCAATTGTACGCTAGCTGACTTTAGAGTCTCTCCATGTATACAGTTAGACTTATAGTTAAATCATGAATTGCGCTATACAGTTTGATAGATTGCTAGAAATGTTTCCTGTATAAAATAAAAATCTGAAACCATGCTGGACAGCTGGTGAACAAAACTGTAGGCCCACATGAATTTAACATCATTCTGAAATTATTCATACTCAGATAACTGCCTTATGTTTACAGCTCATATACAGGCTGTTGTATAAATTGAATGTTTATAGCTAACAGATGTAGATTCAATTTAAGCCCAAAACAACTGTGCATGCTCTAATTATTGCTCTGGCTATGCAAACCTATGCTGTGAGTACGCATAAGCACACAGTATGTACTGAGTAATTAATGGTAGTGCTTGATTTGATTAGCAGTGTAAGGTGAAATGCAAAGTTGTTTTCTTGTGAGGATTTCTAAAGTGGCTTCCAGAAGGCTGGCCGTCACACTTGAACCTCCTCCCAAGTCCTGTGGTGCAATCACGCTGAGGCGGGTCTTCAGAGCACTCTTCCAGAAGGTTCCATCAGACTTGAAGCTTGGCAGAGCTTACACACACAGGCACACATCAATGAGCACACTACTCACAGTCCAGTGATCAATCAGTTTAATAGTTGGAGCAAACTGATTGCCAGAAAACAAAAGATAGAAGCTATGATGTCCACTTATACCACATTCCCATGTTGCTGTAGTTACCACCATAGTATGGGGATATCAGTAATCTGTCACATACTGGCCTGAACTTAAATCATTGTTTTATAACCTCTCTATTTCCATTGTCTGCATTTTATTTCATTCAGCAACATAGTTTCCAAACAATGTGTCCTTGCATCTTAACACATTTCTAACCTGTCCTGACTGCCTTCCATGTAATATCTCTTTGCTAACATCAAGTGCATTGAAACACCAAAGTAGTAGAATAAGAGTTTGTGCTTGTGTCTCTGTCTCTTAACACATACTGTCACATTCTGCATAAGTCATGGTGTAAGCTTGACCCTGTTTCCACTCTCTGCTTCTCTGTGATCTCCGAATCAGCCCTCTTACTGCAGTGTCAAGAATTGGTGTGAGATGACATGTCATCAAAACAAATCTTATTTTCCTTCTAAATGTGCCATGTTTTCTTAACACATGCCTATAGTGAGGAGATAGACAGCCAGTGGGGTCAGGAGAAACAGAGAATGCACAGTGTGATGAGCAAGCCATGCCACTGGCCAAATTGTGTCCTTTACCAGAGAAAAGTGACTTCAGATGTCTGCTGTGTCATTGTTGTTGTGATTGTGTGGAGTTCAGCACGTCCTATTTAAACATCTTTGAACGATGATGAGATAATCGTTCAATATTTAAAAAAAAAAAAAAAGATATGCCTCTATTGCTTTTCAAAGCTCTTTGCTGAACAATGAAAATGTAGCATTGACAAACAAGAGTTTTTGTCAACTAAATTATATTCATGTGGAATGATGGCTGATGGACCAAAGTCAACTGACGTTGCTGAGCGCCACACAATCTTCTGTGTTGATCATAACTCTGACCTAAAGAACTGTCTGATTTTCTGCCAAAAGCAGCAAAAAAAAAAAAAAGTCATAAAAGTTTTACTGTCTTCATCTGAGATGACAGCATTCCATTTATTTGGTTTTTTTTTATTTTTGTTTTGTTTTGTAGATAAGTACTCTGTGTTGAGGGGGTTAAAGCGGGCGAGGGAGAGAAATGCAATATGCCATTTTTACCATCTCACCTTTCCAGGTATCTGGCTCCTTGGAAATAGAAAAGAACCAAAACAAAGTCTATATTCTGACTGTTTTGTTTGTTGTCTTTTTCTACTCATCTCCCAACTCTCTTAAACGACCTCTCCCTCGTCCCATTTGCCTGATCCATCCATCTGTCCGTCCCACCGTCCTTCTGTTGGCTCGTGGCCTGCTGGCCTGAACAGACACGTGTTGATGGGCCGTCTGCCAGGCAAGACGAGCCTTGTCATGAGCCTCGGAGTGACATCACACTCACGCTTAGGCCCACATCCAATCACCTGTCGCCTGCATGCTGCGCCCCGCCTCTGGACGCCAGCCTGCGCCACACGTTTGCTATTCCATCACGAACCGTCTTCTGCCAACACTGAGTCGCCCTCTCTCTCCGCATGCACCAAGCTTCAAGCCCATGTAGGTAGTGGAATAAACCCCCACCAATCCACAAAGTGCACAGTTTGCCTATTGAATTGGCTCTGCCATAGGTAAAGCACAAATAAATACATCTTGCCTGCTGAGAGAGGATTTCCACAGTCTTAGACATGCCATTGCTGTATAGATGTTCTAGAAACTTCAACAATTAGATTATATCTAATGGTGACTAATGTGCAATGATATTTGACATTTCAAGTCTATAGATTGGAATCTTATTATACTAGAATTTTTTTGAAAAGAAGTAGGAGAAGTGCCAGACAAACCTACTGGAGGTCAGTAATTCTGATAATAATATACAGTAGCATTGATTTTCAGTTAATAATACTGTTGTTTCTAAAACATTTAGACTGGTATTAAATAGAAAATGGAAAAGCATGGTGCTGGAATTGATGTGAATGTTACTTTTAAATAGCTGACAGTAGATACATTAGCACACCAGAGTAACTACATCACTGAAATAAATAAATGCAGCTTAGATTCATGAGGGTCATCAATGTCTTGCTGCCAGAAAAGGAATTTCCGGAAATAATTTGTAACCTCATAGGCAAAGACTCTGCATGCTAGCAAAGTTGCCTCATCTCTTAACAACCCTCCTCATACCAAAAAAAATACACACATGCACTTGCACAGGTACAAACAACATGCACACAAACTATATACAGATCCCCACACTACCTCTTATTTCCCCGAATCAGCCCTTTCACTCTCTCATATGCCCCTTTCCTTTACAATCTCCAATCCACTGCTGATCTATATGGTCAAGTACCCATAGGCACCCTCTACATTTGTCCCTACACCTTTCTGAGAGATTAGGCTTCCCTTCAGGCTTCTGCTGCCAGCTCGGCTGCTGTTTTGTCCAAAAGGCTCACTGCAGGCACTATGACTTCTCGTGTGTATGTGTGAATGTAGAGCATGATTCAGGAAAAAATATATAATTCTGAGGTGATTAAGATAGTGGTTGTTTAAAAAAAATCAAACAAATCTGACAAAAAATCAATTTATTGGGGAATATTAATAAGCAACTTTAATGACCTTATTGGCATTAATATTAAAGATAGCGTCTCCTTACCATCTGGCAGCTCTACCATCAGCTCAGAGATTAAAAACTCTGGTCCAACATGCCCCAACAAGAACAAGAGAACAAGCAAACCACCAACATACAACCAATCAGGACAAGAAGGGTCTGTATTTGATTGGCAGTCATGTTGCTTCTCGAAATGGAAAGCTTCCAAGGGTGTACATATGTGTTTTAAGGGTGTGGCTGTGGATGGAACCCTGAAAGCAGGTCCATCAGCATTACTGTATAATATCTCTTTCTGTTAAAATAGCCTCAAACTGGTGTGTGTGATGTAATCATCTGGACACACATATACATTTTTAGCCACTTGAATACTAACGTTGATGACATAATAATTGCATAGTAGTGTAGTATTTTAAAACTGCACCTTTAGTCGCCAGTTGTCCAAGTAAGAATCGCATTACTGTTACACAATGCTTGATCCCATGGCAAAAATATCCATTTGCCTTTGTTACTATAGTTCATTTGTCCTTTTTGTGCCTTCTCTTCCCCATACCTGTTCACTCACGCTGCTCACGTTGCAATCCAAAACTTGCACTACATTTCACATCCTGTCTTTCCAATCCTGTTCCCGTTTAAATCTCTATAATCTCACATATGTGACTTATTTTGCCTTATTCATTACTCACCTCTACAACACTCGTTCACATCTTCCCTGTCCGCTAACCATCATCTGTTTTTACCACACTGCTTTGTTTCACACTAACACATTCACCTATACTTCTACTCCTCCGACCGTACACCCACTTTCCTCACTTTTATACCCCTTACTTCTTCTGTCCTCTGCTCCTGCTGCTCCTGTGACAACCCTCACCCCTCCTCCTTCTTTCTTTCTCTCTGTCTCTCTGTCTCGCTCTTTCTCTCTCTCTCTCTCTCTCTCTCTCTCTCTCTCTCTCTTTTCCCCCACCCCTTCCCCACTCCACCTCTCCTACCTTTCTCAACCCCTCGTCTCAGGATGACAAGGAGATCGACCTGGAGCACCTCCACCGGCGTGTGAACAGCCTGTGCACAGAGGACGAGAGCCCGCACAAACAGTTCTCCACCTCTTCAATGGATCTGACGCCACTGGACATGGACTCACTGCCAGCAGCACGCCAGGCCCTGGAGCAGATCAGTGATTTCCGTAACACACACATCACCACCACCACCTTCATCCCCGAACAGATCCAGACACTGAGCCGCAGCCTTTCTGCCAAGGCAGCATCCGGCTTCGCATTCGGCGCCATGCCCGACCCGCGGACTGGCACCGGGCCCTTCAGGCAGCGTGCGCCCAATGGAGGCTTCTTCCGCAGCCCCATCAAGACCATGTCCAGCATCCCTTACCAGCCCACACCAGCCCCAAGCTTTAGCTACGGCAACGATCCAGACCGGGGCACCTCCATATGAGGAGGCACACACAAAACAAGATCCAAATGTAAATACCCGTCTTCTTTTTTTTTTTTTTGGTTTTTGTCCTTTTTTGCTTTTGAAAAGCTTCGCTTTTTAGTTTCGCTGTTGGGGGTGCTCGTCCTGCCTGAACTCACCTACCTGTTGAGGATGATGATAAATTTCATTATTGTCGTCGTGATTGTTGGAAGATCTCTTGTGTAAACATGACTTTGCCTTCATTTTTTCACATGGAATTTTGGGAATTAGCTCTGTGGGGAGAGATTTAAACGACTGTATGAATATAAAAATCATGGGATGTTTACATTTCTTTTGTTTTCTTTCAGTTTCCGGACAAAAAGGGAAAAAAAAAAAAAAAAAAACACTGCACTTTGCAGACTGACCTACAGACCTGCAATAACTTGAGGCTTATTTGAGAAATCTTGTCTGCTTCTCAGTTTATGCTGGTCAATGCTCGGTACTGAGTTAGGCCATGTGGTGTGGTGAGTTGGGTGTCAATAGCTAGACAATAAAGTCCTTCTGCTGCTCTACACTGCACCTGAGATCGAGACATATAGACTGATCTTCTGACATCCTTACATCTGGCTGTGCTGTCTCTCTGAGACTTTTTCACTTACACACTGGACAATGTATAAGAGAAAGGAGTAATGAAAAAATATACATAAACCAAGTTAAAGGATAGAAGGACAAATTCAAATGGGGCCTCTAAATGTGTGCTTTTTTTTACTTTGTTTGAAATAGAACAATTCATTTTTGTGTGGAATGTGTTTGATCAGAAAGTTTAAACATGGAAAAAAAAAAAGATTAGTGCAGGTTATATATTTGTTTCTTTTCTTTTTTTTTTATATGTACATTTTGAGATTGCTTCAGTGCCATCATCTTACTATTAGGTGTTATAGGTTTCTGAAGTCTTTTTAATTGTTCATGTGTCCTCAAACTGACACCAGGCCATCTGAAGGTACAGACAAGACAGCCCATTTTGGGGAATTATTTGAAATAACTTTCTATTTCCTTTCATAAACAGTAAGGGGTAATATTTATCTAACTTTTTTAAAAGTGCTAATTGTTCGAACAAACAAAAGGCCATCAAAGTGTGATGACAGGTTAAAAAAAAGACACATTTTGAGAAGTTAAAAATACAACAAAAAAAAAAAACATGAAAAACATTCAAACAGTTTTCACTAACATTGTATTAATATGACTAATGTTAGTTGTTTAGAATGAGCTTTCAGTTTGTTATCCTCAGACTAATTCGCAAATGTTGTGTGTAGAGAAAAGCAACAGTGTTTTGATGACAGCATTCTAGATGTACTTTTCTTAAGCTATGAATGACAATAGGAAACGTTTTTATTTAGTATCAAATTAAAGATTTTTATTTAGTATAAAATGAAGAGACATTAAAATGTATATTTTACATGGAGATAATTTTTGTTGAAGTAAAGAAGATATAGAGTTTAACATTAAAGCCTTGCATTGCATTAGCCACCATTACACTAACCCAATTACCCAGAATCCCTCTGATAAGACAGCCTTTAAGCTTTCAGATTTAGTCATATTTTAACTTCATTACTTTTTGAGTTATGGATTCATGAGTAAGAATGAAAATCCTTTTCCAAAAGAAAAAAAAAACATGTAAGACTTGCTAAGCCTGTAACATTTTTAATTTCTTACATAGTATGTACAGGAGTTCCTTGATCATTTTCAACTGATTATAATGTACAGTATTTAATATAGGCCTATTTTGTTGTATGTGTTGCATATTATTCTAATGGAACAAACTGAGGCCTCTGTTACAAGTGGCAAAGCTTTCTGTGTATAATTTGTCTAATAAACATGTTTTCTACAGTGGGTTTAATTGTCTTTTGCTGTATCAGAGGACTCGCTTTAGCCACTGTATTGGCATTTTATTGCAATTTAGAGTTCCATCAGTAACTGAGGTCCTCTGTGTTTTCCCCTCTTGGTTCATGGTAGCTATTTCATAGATATTTTTTTATTTAATGCAAAAGATGAGACACTCGATTTCAGTTGCAATGGTTTCTACACCACACCCCAGGTAGTGTAGTCGAAGGTCCGGGCTGGTTTTGGATGATCACTGAGCGTGTGCGCCAGGCGTCATGCCCTCTGGCACACAATGAATAGCACAGCAGCCCATCGTATCATGCTTGAGTGACTAGAGAAGAGCCACGGCTACTTAGTGCATGTACAACCCCCTCCAGTCTCGCTCCTCGCGACACTTCAAAAGGCCAAGTTCTTGGCTCATCACTCTTGATCATGTGAATATATGGGCCGTACTTTAAAAACACCTGAATTTACAGTCATATTGCTCACAGCTGAAGGAATTTTCTGATCCTACATTTATGATCATGGTTACTGGGTTGACTGTATATGTTTGAAGCGCTCACTGCTAGTTCTAGTTGTTTGACATTGCTTGGTTAATACCGACATGACCAAATATTAATGTAAAGGGTTATTCTCATAGGCTTTCCAGCTCGAGTTTCTTGAAATACCGCTTCCCTGATGAGTAACAATGTAGGCTATATATTGCATTACTTTGGTTATTTTAGTTAATCTATCAGGTAACCTGGTAACACTTTTTTATTATCAACTATCTAGCAATTGTCAGTCAAATGTCACTGATCTGTCAGTCAGTTGATATTTTGTTAAATGTCTACTGAAAGTTGATTGATGGTACAAAGTGATGCTACATACATAAATATAAATCAACAATGTTTAGCTACAGTTTCCCAAACACCTCAGTTAAGAGAAACTAAAGGAATGCATTGACTTCACTCAAACCAAGTCTGTCAAAAAGCAGCAAGTCGATTCACAGCGCAGAGGTAAATTCTACTGATGGATAACATGCACATACAGTATAAATAAACATGAATATATACAGTGAGAGTAAAGTATTTGATCCCTTGCTTGTTGGTTTTCCCACTAATAAAGAGATGATCATTCTATACTTTTAATGGTAGATGTATTCTAACATGGAGAGACAGAATATCAAAAA
>CM074952.1:13333643-13339003 GCA_037577455.1 Pangasius macronema | reverse complement strand
CTGTCTCTCCATGTTAGAATACATCTACCATTAAAAGTATAGAATGATCATCTCTTTATTAGTGGGCAAACCAACAAGCAAGGGATCAAATACTTTTTACTCTCACTGTATATATATAGCAATCAGCCATAACCCTAAAATCACTTGCCTAATATTGTGTAGGTCTCCTTGTGCTGTCAAAAGAGCTCTGATGCATCAAGGCATGGACTCCACAAGACCTCTGAAGGTGTGCTGTGGTATCTGGCTCCAAGAAGTTAGCAGCAGATCCTTTAAGTCCTGTAATTTGTGAGGTGGGGCCTCCAAGGATCAGACTTGTTTGTCCAGCACATCCCACAGATGCTCGATCGTGAATTTGGAGGCCAAGTCTCCAAACACCTTGCAGTCTTGTCATATCCCTCAAACCATTCCTGAACAATTTTTGCAGTGGGGCAGGGTGCATTACCCTGCTGAAAGAGGAGGTTGGGGAATTAGGGAATACCGTTAGGGAATTCCATTAGGGAATACTATTGCCATGATGGGGTGTACTTGGTCTGCAGCAAAGTAACATTCATATGAATGCCAGGAGCCAATGTTTCCCATTAGAACATTGCCCAGAGCATTAAACTGCCTCTACCGGCTTGCTTTCTTCCCATAGTGCATCCTTGTGCCACCTCTTCCCCAGGTAAGGGACACAAATGCACCTGGACATCCACATGATGTAAAAGAAAATGTGATTCATCAGACCTGGCCACCTCCTTCCAATGCTCCAAAGTCCAGTTCTGGTGCTCACGTGTCCACTGTAGGCGCTTTCAACAGTGGACTGGGGTCAGCATGGACACTCTGACTGGTCTGTGGCTACATAGCAAGCTGCGATGCAATGTGTGTTCTGGCACTCTTCTATCATGGCCAGCATTAAGTTTTTCAGCAATTTGTGCTACAGTAGGTCTTCTGTGGGATCAGACCAGATGGGCTAGCCTTCACTCCCCACGTGCATCAGTGAGCCCTGGGCACCCATGAACCTGTTGCTGGTTCACCGGTTGTTCTTCCCTGGACCACTTTTGGAAGGTACTAACCACTGCATACCAGAAACACACCACAAGACCTGCTGTTCTGGAAATTCTTTGACCCAGTCAGAGTGCTTTGCAATAGTGTTTAGGCTGTTTAATAACAAACATATATGAAAAAATATATATATTATTAAACATAAGGAATAGTCATTTCATGAGAGTGTCTCTTAGCTCTCAATTGCATTTCCACTCTAGCCTGGCATTGCCTCTCTATCTCCAGATTCCCTCTATCTCCTGATCAGGTAATGCAATGTTCTGCTCTTCCATTTCTGATTCCTCATCCCTTCCACATTGAGGACGTGTGTTAATTTTCCCCTTTCTAGTATGCTACGGAGGCCTTCTGATTTGCGAACTCTCAAATCAAATCTCATTTTCCATATGTAAATTGCTCTCTCCACCATGCTACAAGAAATATTTCTCATCTATGTGCTGTTGATGTGTAGCTCATAGTAGCAAACAGACATGGAGAGGGAAATCACTATCACTCAATAGACAACTACTTCTGATTCCTCATTCTTGACTCTTTCACGGGGTTTATATTAGATTACACCGCAGCATTAGGAAAAACAGCTTCACTTGGTGGACACCACAGTCTCTATTGCTGGTGTGTAATCATCATCCTCTGTATCTCTCTTTTTTTTTAAACATGTGGTTGATCATTATAATTTATATTGTCATAACTACATGACTACAGACTGGCCAAATAATTAAACTTAATCATTTTTGTTAGGTGAAGAGTGAAAATGCATAACAGTGATCAAGCCACAGAATGAGTACACAACAACAACGACAACAACAACAACAATAATAATAATAATAATAATAATAATAATAATAATTACTACACACCTAATCCAAATAAAGAAATACCTAATAAGGAATTGATGAGGTTACTCATTATTTTACAAATGGATTTACTTACTACTTTAGCTAAGACGTTTTTGGAAATACTCATTCATTAAACAACATTCTTATTTAATGAAGAATTCAGCATTAGAAAATGCACCTCAGAATAGTTACACTACCCAAAATCTACAAACAAAAAAAATAGTTAATATGAAGTAAAGATGTATGACAGATAGATGTCATGAGAATCAGTTGGTAGGCTTTTTTCATGACAGTCATCTGACAAATGGACATATGTCGCAGCTTGGCTCACTAGTACCTCAGTAGGATCTGGGAAAGCCCCATAAGTGGTCAACTGCACTTCGGACATTAAATACATTTTTCTAAATAATCTCCAGTGCTAAGCAGGAGAGCTCTAACAGTCAGATGTAACAGTCATATCTACAGTGTAGGCAAAGGAGCAAATTGCCTGTAGCCCAGTAGGGGGCCCCTAAAAGCTGATTACATTTGACAACTGACAAATCCTCAGATGTCAAATGATCACTGGTACCTGAACAGTACCTTTTATTCCAAGAAGCGATGGTACATGGCTAATCAGGTCATTGTTTTCACCAACAATCCCTGCCGGACGTGAGACTCGAACCCACGACCTTCAGGTTCAACTGCCTACCATTATAAGAGCATTATAAGAATATTATCCGTAATTATATTGGCGTTTATATTACTGCTAAGCAATATGTGCCATATTAGACAGTGAAAATGACTTGCCGTGGTTTAAGTAGATGTTTCTGGTAGTCTCTGGCCCTTTACTGCAACTTTATTGCGCGTTATGTTGCAGCACGCTCCGTGTCCACTGGAGGGCGCATGTAAGCCCGAGGCGCGTTGCCTGGCAGTGAAATGTCCTAGAGTCTGTGTATCCTTCCTGCCATGCACAGGGCTTTACATTACTCACGTGAGCAACAGTAAAGCAAAACTGAGCCCAGCCTGAACTTTTACAGCAGCTTCAACAGATGAGGTGAGAGGAGGGGTCCAGATAAATGTCCTTGAATCGAGGTCTGGTATCATAAACCCTAGACTACACGCAAATTGTTATAGATGTCAATGTTTATACAATGTTTTAGATTATTACTACAACAGATTAATATATTATCATTTTAGATTCACTCAGTGGCAGTAAGGGGGAAATGATATATTTTCTGTATAAACTGAAAGATTGTAATTTACTTTTATAAAGTAGAGTTTAACCGTAGGGGCTTTTTGTACTTGTTGTTATTGTTGTTGTGTGTCTTTTTTTATCAGCTAAGCGATATGTGGGCGTTTCCTGGGCGACAGGAATAAAGAATGCAGCACGCAGACTCGCTCGCGCTGAAGCCCCAGTGTGTGTCTTCTGTCCAAAGAGTCCCCCTGGCGTGTCCAATGGAACATAGAGTCCTCTTTGTCCCCGAGACACTTTAATAATCGGCAGCAACCATATCCAACCTGTTGTTTGCTTTAGGAACTCTTCCAAGCCACGCAGGCTGACTGGACGCGGCTCCGGCTCAGTGCGCTCAGGCGCCACGGCTTCATGAATACATCCACAACACAAAGGTGCAGCGTCGGAAATGCGCCATTTCTCGCGCCTCTTATTGCAGCTCTTCAAATGCGCTTCTTCTTCAGCAGTGCAGACAGAAACCGATACAGCTTTCAAGAGTTGTGTTCAGAGTGTGTTAGAGTCACCAGAGAAGCAAGAAAGTGGGCAGAAGTTTCTGCTGACAAAATAACCCAATAGATGCGGTCTTTATTTTTTCTTCTTTTTTTTTTTAAATCACAAAGTCATCTTCTGCTTCTTGTTCTTGTGTGTATAGCAGAATAAACGTTAGAATTCTGTGCCTTTATGTTCTTTTTTTAAAACTTAAAAGGTTTACAATATTTGAGGGTTTAAGGGTATTGGTAATAATAATAATAATAATAATAATAATAATAATAATAATCATCGTCATCATCATCATCATCATCATCATCATCATCACTATTTATTATTATTACTATTAATATTATTTATCATTTATATTTACCGAAGGTAACCTACATTACCTTTATTTCTTGCGCACTGTACAAGTATATTATTATTATTATTATTATTATTATTATTATTATTATTATTATTATTTATCATCATCATCAGCCGATGGTAACCTACATTACATTTGTTCCTTGCGCACTGTACAAGTCTATTATTATTATTATTATTATTATTTATCATCATCATCAGCCGATGGTAACCTACATTACATTTGTTTCTTGCGCACTGTACAAGTCTATTATTGTTGTTGTTGTTGTTGTTGTTGCTGCTGCTGCTGCTGCTGTTACTTTTTGTTTCACTGTGTCGGGCTGCGCTTTAGGTTTCATCCCTTCGACGCCTTTTGCCGAACAGGGCGTTTCTTAAGTCTAATCAAAAGAACTTGTTCTAAAGAAAATGAAACTTGAGATGGTTTCAACATTCATCGCTCATAAGGGAAGTGTTGGATTGTCCGCATACAAAAAGAAGCTAAATAAGGTGTTAAAATGGGCGATATATATTTTTCGGTAGTCTTTTGTTATTACATATAAACATATAAATAAATAAATAAATAAATAAATAAATAAATAAATAAGTAAATAAATAAATAAATAAATAAATAAATAAATAAATGGGACATATTCAATGATTTCATGGTGTTGTGTTTGATTAAGCCATGGTAAAGTTTATAACCCTTATTACATTCTGTAACCTCTATGATCTGCTTAAACGGGGAAGTGAGCTGTAAAGCAATCATTCAGGATGGAGTGATCTGTTAAAGAAAACGAGTGTGCGGGTTTGAAGGCATATTTGCGGTCTCATTTGAGAATTTTAAGAAGTGGATAGGGTACATTTTGTACAGCGTGTCCCTTCAGCCCTTTCTTCGCTCTGAGTGCATTTGCATGCCCATGCCAGCTGCACTGTGGAACACACGCCTGTGTGTGTGTTTTGCACCCTGCTCGCGCTCTCCACATTCCTGCACCTTTCTGCGCGCGTCCTGTGGGACGAGCCATTGTGATAATAACACTCCAGTTAAACAGGCAGCGGTACTATAAAAAAAAAAAGTTTGGACATAATAACCTGTCTCGAGTTCTCTGCGGCTTTCTCATTGGTCGGCCACACGCGCCTGCCCCGAGTGCTCTTATTGGTCAAAGCGCCACGCGACCGGCTTGAGAAGGGGGGCTCCCAGGCGCGTGCCGCTTTTAAAACCGGCGCGTCGCATAGAGACACCCAGTAAAGAAATCCTCCTGTGGAAGGAGTACGCGCAACAGGTGCAGGAAGGAGACGAGAGCCCCCGTCACCTCACACACACTCACCTTTACTTCATACCTTTTTGGAAAACTCCGTCCCGACGTGACGTGCAACCACACGGAAATGGACGTCATGGGCAGCTCTTGCGAAGACGCGAGGACGGCGGTGGAGTCGGACGC
>CM074952.1:13326143-13328643 GCA_037577455.1 Pangasius macronema | reverse complement strand
GTGTTCCAGTGAATTGCACAACCGGTTCTAAACGAAGAATAAAATTCTGCTGTACTGCATAGTAAATAATTTATCAGGCAAGTCTGGTCTGAAGGTAGAGTAAGCCTCAAATATGAACAAAATTACCAACACTTTGACAACTTACAGCAAAAGTTAAAATATTGGACTTAATTAAGTTCATGGGTTTTACTCTAGAATATTATAACTGTATATTAGCACATAGCAGTAGACTTGTTATTCAAATAGAGTAAGTGAGTGATGAATTTAGGATTTAACCAAACTTTAGCTTTACTTCGGACTCTGTTTGTGTAATATTTTTTATTTATAGCGTTTCAAATTATTTCCCTCTGCTTCATCCATTTATTCCTTTGCTATCAGATCTTTGATATGAATGCATAAATTGATACACATCCAAATTCGGATACTCTGCACAGTAGGAAAAAAAAAGTCAGTATTTTTCAGTGAGCAACTGTGGACAGAGTACATGTTTGTTTCTGTGCTTTTACCCCACTGAAAAGCAAAGTCCCTACATTTCATAGGAGATAAGGAGAGTAGGAGTCTGAAAAAAGGGCTTGGACTCTCTTGGGACATCAGAACAAAAGCTAAAACTAGGCCGTACTCTCCATCTGCTGCAAGTCTGAGCAACAAGCAGAGAGACAGAGAGAGAGAGAGAGAGAGAGAGAGAGAGCATGGCAGTAAGAGATAAGATGCACTGAAAGTGGAAGTCACACCACAGGAGGAGCAAGAAGTTCATCTTCACATATCCTCTGACACATCTAAAGCTAAGTCTTAAGCACCAGGTCCAGTGTATAATTCTCAGCCCAAACAGGCTTCACTGGGCATCTGTTGCTCTTCCAGCAACAAAAGGACCATTTGGATCTCAATTTGAAGAGGCTGCATAAAACTTTAATTTCATGTGGCAGGAAAACACACTATGTGCACCTGTGGATGAACCACAGAGGTTAAAAAAAAGCTGGTGTCTTTTTAGGAAGATCATTATCTGAGCAAGCAGAGAAAATAATAGAAAATGTCACATGAGATGATGGCATGAATAATGCATAAGCTTTTCACAGCAGTCTGTAGCCCTTGACGATGCATATCAGTGTAGAACAGTGAACAGTGTAAGAGTGTAGCATATCAGTGTTAAAGTCTTCTTATATGAGATCTGGGGCAGTGTTTGCTACAAATAATATGGGTTTATATTTTTTTCCAAATAATTTTCATCAAAAAAATACCATTGAGGTTTTATGATAATACACATTAACAAGTTTAGGAAAGTCAATAATACAACTCTTACTAGAAGTCATAAACTACAGCAGCAGACGTGGCGGGTTGCATCAAAGTGTGAAATTATTCTGTTAATTGTATCTAAAATCTATTAAGTTGCAAGTCTTTAACAAACAAAGCCTTTGATTGTAGTGTAAATATTAGCCTGCAGCATAAGGAAAAAAGGAAGTATGAACTGTTTATTAGACAGCATTGTCCACTTGTCTTTCTTCACAGTGCCAAAGGAAAACTGAAAGAACACTGCAGAGCTCTCTCATCTTTGTTCCTCCCCAGGCTGACCTTTTGTGTCTGCAAAATGTTCAAAGCGAATGTACCTAGACCAACATGAGGCTTCTTGGGTAACCATCCCATTCAGAAGTTCACAATGGTGAGGCCAATTATAATGTCGTTCAATGGCCTCTGAGTCTCAGTTACATTCATTGCAAGGATATGGATGTGTGTGTATATGTATAGGAAACACCTCGACTGTAGGGGCATTTACCCTTTACGGCGACTTCCTCACAGCTTGGATTACGCCCAGCACGCTGTGCCACTTCTGAGGTGTGAGGGCTGAGTGTGGCCACTGATGGTGAGTCACTACTGTCAGAGCTGGCTACAAGACACTTACACCTTAGAACATGAAAGTGACTCTTTTGTTTTAAAGGGATGGTAGATATCAGAAAGGATTGGCATAAATCTGCAATAACTGGGGTTGGTAGGTATAACCTTGGAGAACAATTGACTCCTGTTCCACTTGTTGTCATGCGCTTAAATATGGTCACACTAAGGTCATCTTTGTCCACTAATTATAGGTTCAGAGTGGATATATTAGTATGACAGAAGAACATGGAAACCCTTAAAAGGTATTTTTATTTGCAGAACACACAATTACAGCAATAATGTTAGTTTAGAACCAATACAGTTTCCTTTTGTTAATGTTCTTTGTCCAAGATCAGTGATCAATGAGATTACAGTGGATGGTACCACTTAGAAACCATGAAGATGGCTTAGGACTGCAATTGCTGCGAACAGTTTTGCACTCAAGTCTCGATCATTGAACAGTTGATAACTTCAACGAAATAGACTTCATGTTAAAACTATAATGAATTCAGAAATAACTCTGATGCTCACATTCATACGTTGCTCATAAGCTCATAAGTTGGTTACACAGTTGCACTTTTTGTCTATATAGTATACAGTTATAGAAGAGAAATGATTTATAATCGCACTATCC
>CM074952.1:13306779-13326043 GCA_037577455.1 Pangasius macronema | reverse complement strand
TGAACTTGTGTGGTCCTCACACTATGTGTGGGCCCAGATAGCAGTAGACAGCAACTAACATTATATAATTCTCTTAATATATCTCTCTTAAATTAATTAATATGTAAAAAAAAATAAAAAATACTGATGATATGGATGCTCCACGATTCTGAGCCCTCTCTGGTCCTGCTGCTTGGAGCCTTGAACTCATTTAACTCCAACAGGTTTGGAGAGAGCTGTCAGTCCCACCCACTCACCTGTGAAGGCCCCACATCTATTAAAGGACTCTTGCCCCCATTGTACAGTGACTGAGCAGATAATATTTCACCTGTTAGCCCCACTCTAGGGATGGATACTGTATATTGTTAGAATTTTTTTCTACTCTCTCTCTCTCTCTCTCTCTCTCTCTCTCTCTCTCTCTCATTTTTTTCTGCTCTCCTTTCACGGCCACTGAAAGCCTCGCCTGGTGCAGTTCCCCTGAGACCCCCACTCTCAGGTATCCTGTGGGCGGAGTAAAGGGGAGCGGGTCAGGCTGGGAGAGACAAGGGTATCACTTTCAGGCCAGTGCAAGACAAGCAATTCTCCCCCCAAACCTTCCACTACCCACCCCTCACTCGCACAATTAGGGGTACACGTCTGAGTCCACTTTCATTTCTGCTCTCTGTTCCCCTTGTTTAGCCCCAGACAAGTATCCCCAACAATGCAGAGTTGCAGAAAAGCAATTTTACAAATAAAAAAAAACCACAAGAGGGACACCAGTTGGAAGCTGCAATCTGATCTGGGATCAGTTTAGAGGTTTTCCTTACAGTTGTAAAGGTTGAGATTTGCATATAGAAAGCTTGTCACAGATCACTCCGAAATGGTACAAAAACAAAGCTTCTGAGTCACTTCTGAGTCACTCCTGAGTCACTCTCATGGGCAGTTTTGTAAACTCACCAAATATTATATGGCAGATTTCAACAGCACATAGCTATTGAGTAACAAGCAGCATGTATGTTTTTGTAAAGGTGACTCATGAGTATCAGAAAGACTAATAGACAATAGAAAATAATTACTGGCTCAGAAACTCGAAGGGATAAATTCTGTGTGAAAAAAAAATATTTACTGTTTAGTCTTATGATGACTCAGCTATGAGAAATTGTTACCACAGTAATATCAGTCCACTGAGGAGACCCAGTAATAGATAGGTGAGTGTCAGTGCCTGGGGGTGTTTTAAAATAAATGCCCCTCTCTCTGAACCAGTGTACACCATAACACCCACACAAAGCAACTTCCTTTCTGCATTATCTTAGCTCATGGACACCAGGAAATATGAGTAATTAGTGCACAGAAATCTGAGTAATTAGTTAACAAACCTGACTTCTCAGAACCAATTAATCTTATACTCAACACTTTTCCCCACACAATTCCACAATTAGACATTTTATTACACACAAATTACAACGTGTTAGAACATGCTTTAAAAGGAAAATCTAATTTACATCTGTGCAAAAACTTGGTAATGCTAAATAAAATAAGTTTAGGTACTGGGCTTAAATGTAATAAACTAAAAACTCACTGGGGAAAGCTGCTAGTGTTTCCCACACTTATGTGCTTATCTACCTTATCTAGCAGGTTAACTTTTACATCCCTTGTTGTCATATCATTAAACCCAATCCACATCCTCCAGCTTCTTCCCAGATTAGTTCTGCTTCACTGCACCTGTCAATCAATCAATTACAGAGTCTCTCTCTCTCTCTCTCTCTCTCTCTCTCTCTCTCTATCTATCTATCTATCTATCTATCTGTGTGTCTCTCTCATTCAGTCATCAAAGAGAGAAACAGACAGTTTAAAAAACAATTTAAAATACAGTTGCTCATAGACCTCTCTGCCTACCAAAGGGACATTTAGGCTTCAAAAATTGAAAACAAATATAGTGATAAAAGTTTTAATTTCCCCTTCTGAATGTAATATAAATATTCTCTAATAGCTTGTATTCCCATCATTTTGATTCTGCCAGATTTGAGACCAAGACGGTCATGGCAAAACATTGTTTCAGACTTATTTCTGTTGACTTTTCTGTTTTAGACTATTGTTTTGTTGCAGAATACACCAACATTCACTGTCCAGTTTTATCATGGAAGTAAACTATAACTATTTTGTAGGTAAATTGTAAAATAAGCTGCAATTTCATTCTTAACCCAGAAACAACAGGAAATGTCTGCTTTTGCATGCAACTATGTATTTTCCAACCAGTAGACTGTACACAAATTTTATTGCACTATTTTGATTAATTTGAATATGCTTACAAAACATTCTCGGTAGGAAAACTTTATTTTGTTGATCTCTGCTCCCTCTTGTCCCCTGATGCAAAGACACTCAGTCGGATAATCCCTCTCTCTCGCTCCTTGTTCCCCCATCCCAATCTAAAAGTGTGCACTTTGGGGATGAGCATGTGATGCAAACACTCTGTACTCTGCCAGAGAGACAGGGGCAAAAAAACAAAATGGCATGGCTAACAAAAGGGTCTGTATCCAGGCCGGGCCCAGCCATTGTCCCACACGGGGCCCGCCGTCGAACGTGAGACGATCAGGCTTCCCCCCTCCCACTAGGCTAGAGGAACCTAATAGGAAATCAAAGTTCTCAGGGAGAATGGGCCGAGCTCAGAGTTCCTCTCCCTTGGGTCCCGCTGAAAGAGGAGTGAAGAAAGAGCTCTTGCGAGCCTGCAGAAGGTTAATGCAGTGGATAGTCTTTCTGTTGCCTGCCTCTGTGAGTCCCTAAGTCTCCTTCTGTCTGTTGGGATGGACACCCTCCTACTATGGCATGAAAAATCTAATTCATGACTACCTGTGCTCCTAAGCAAACAAAGGTGGCCAAGTGTTGCATGTGTCATTTAAGTACTCGATGAATGCTGATATTAAAATGATTCTTTCCTTAGTAAGCCACTCTTTAAAGATTGATTGTGAGATAACTAAATACGCATGCATTTGAGTGATGTCTTGTAGAATGTGTGTGACGTGTATATTGTTCTTGAGGGGTGATAAGTTAGAGGTCAAGGAGCAGGCTGAGTGGAACATGTGAAAGAAGCAGATAATTTGGTGGATGTGGCAATGTTATCCATCTTAAACACTGGTTAAGCCCTGGGACACAGTGCTAAAAGTGGTTCGCCAGAGGGGAGCGTTTTTACCACAACACAGGCCAATACAATCTCTGGGCCCCCGAGTCTGTTTCTGGGTTAGCTGCTGGAGAACAAGAGCTTTTTACAGTTCAGATTCTGAGAAGGTGTTGGATGACTGCAGTGTCACAACCAACAAAACCATTTGAAAACAAAGTGGACCAGTGAATACGGTGCTGCAATGCGATCCTGGGTCTTTTATGTAGCTGGAGAAAATGTCCCCTCAGAACCAAGGGGGAGAGACACCATTTAATTCTGCAGATTTAGACCCTTTTAAGTGCATGCTTCAAAGGTGAACATGTTATCTGCATAGGAGCTCTGTTACCTCACAGACGGAGGTGGTCCCACCCTCAAATCTGATTGAGAAGTTCTGCCATTTAGTATCTCATGAGCCGAGTCACACTACGACTCAGCCCTCCCTGGCACACTTCAAACCTGTCTAAATCTCCATAGGAAATATGTAATATGAATGATTTTACTTAAAAATGTTTTTATTTGAATAATTCACATTATTTTATGCAATCCTTTGACACAACTTTAAAGGCACATTTCTGAACAAATTCCATATACATTCTTGCATTCATTCTAAAAGTCTAGGCAGACAAAGAAGAAGGAGTTTTATAAAAGAAAGTAGTTGTCCTCTACAGCTTTAACCGTATGCATAATTGATTTAAAAAGTGAATTGACCAAAATGCCTATATGTGTGAGATAACCTGTATAAATGACATTGCAGGTCATTAACATGACATATGCAATGGTGCACCCAATCAGATGAGATAGTTCAAAATGAAGAGTGTTTTTTTTTTTTTTTAGATACAATAGAAGACTGTAATCTTGTTCTGGCAGCATCCAGTGTCGATCTTGTATCCTACTGGTCTGTATTGATGAGCCTGACAGTGATGTGACTGCTCCTTCCACTTTGCCTGTTGCCATCAATTCCCTGTCAGTCAGCTAGTTAATTACTGCCTCTGCCACTGTGTGAAAGCCTGTGGTGGGATCTCTGACCCACGGGTTATGTCCCCCATCTCTTTCAGTGGAGCCACTATGAGTGACACACAGCTACAGATCACCACTGACCACCTGCCAGAAAACCCTGTGTGTACACTGCTCTCTATAAATGATGATTGATACGTGACTACATGTATATGTATGTGTGAGGGTTGCTTGTAGAAAGAAGGGTACAATGTCATCAAGGTCAAGAGGTGCATTTGTGCAGTAGGAACTACTGGTAGAGACTTGAGAAGCTGGACCTCTGGGACACTAGTTTAGCATCCAAACAATGGGGCTTCCTCAGTAGGGGGCCTTTGACTGCCTATGACTGAGGCATGGAGCGGAAAATAACACACTGACATGTTTCATTAAGCTTGTTAAGGCTGCCTCACACACCCCTCTCAGTCACACAACTGCAGTAATGTGACTAAATTGACCATTTATCCAGTCCTTTTGGCTGATTTATTTATGAGGATAAATAAATGATTTATTTAAAATATTAAATAATTAAGTCAGAAAAGCAACTGCAATAATGATTTCAATCTATTTTAAATAAAGCAATGGCTTGATTAATCTAAAAAAAATCATTTTGCACATTTTCATTTGCAACAAAACACGATTTATTTTTTTATTTTTTTTTTATTAAACGCTCATCAGTTTCCATGACAGAGATTCTTCTAAGCTAGTTACAAACTATATGGGAGCCAAAAAGGTACTAAAAGCTTAGATTACAATATGTTTTCTTTCTTGAAAGATATTTGTATTGATTCTACATACAAATCTGACAGGCATTACACAAAATGCTTCAGTATTAGGAAAAACTATTGCAACTGCCTTGCAAGCAAGAAATGACCAAACCACCAGCTATATACTGAGGCACTGCAACTCAATATTTTCAAATGAAGAACAAACACATTTATTACTAGCTTGTCTCATCTACACAAGGACTCCAAGAAGCAGGGACATATCTGCAATAACATAATCCCCCCAAAAATCACGCTCGCTACAGTCCCTGGGAGGGCAGTAATGTCATTACCAATGACATAACCAACCTGTATCTATGTTGAAGGCGAGAAAAAGTGGCAGCTAACTAAATAAGTTATAATACAAGAATGAAAATTAAAATGCCATTGCTTCGAGCCAAGATGAAAGATAGAGGGTAAAAGAAAGGCTTTAGAAATAGATTGAGTTAGGGTGACCGAAATCACATCACTAAAGACTTGCCCTCTCACAGCAAATTTGATCCCAAGCAATAACTGCAGCTTAAGAGATTTCTTGGTGGGTATTCGGTAAAATTCAAAAGCCCACTGTGACTATGGGGACAGGGCATGATTGGATTAGCGGGTAGAGCAGGAAGCTGACCACTGGGGAGGCATACTGATCAGAGAGGGAGAGAAAAGGGATGACTAGCAATTCCACAACCCTGCCTGGGGCTGAACACAATGTCTCTCGGTAGGATCTCTAGATAAAACTTTGCTAAATCTGTGAACATTTTAGACGGCCTTCAATATGGGAGTGCTGCTATAACTATATTGTGCTGAGCAAAGTGTGAAACATCAACATATAATTTTATTTAAGAGATAACCAACAAAGAGATAACATTGTGCTTAATGTGTCTAAATATGTGTTTTCTTCAAAGCATAGTCAGTGATCTTCCAACAGATACTAGCTTAAATTGTCAATTCTTGGGATTAAACCAACACAGGTAAGTTTCAAACAATTCTTCATATTATGTAATTTGTAAAATATATGTGTAATATAATTTGTAAAACACAATCTTTAGAGCTTTTAAACATGGCTCTTTATGTCACTGATTAAACCATTAATCTCTCATGACTCATCAGTGGATCCAGACTTTTCCAGTTATTGAATAATTCATAATGGTTATCACTTAATATGCTTTTAAGATACTTTAAGAGGTTTTAGAGATACATATTAAGATCTACACTGTTGCCACAAAGTTGGAGACACACAATTGTATAAGATGTCTTTGTATACTGTAGAATTATGATTTCTCCTCTCTGGAACTAAGAGACCCAAAGTTGTCCCAGCATGAACAGCATGCTCACTGAATGAGCAGAATTCTCCACAGCCACGTTCCAAAATCTAGTGGAAAGACTTCCAGGAAGAATGGAGGCAGTTATAGCTGCAAAGAGGGGGGACTAAATCTGGCATGGGATGCTCAACAAGCATCACAATGTGGGTGTGATGGTCAAATGTCCACATACTTTTGGCCAGAGAATGTATATCTTGCTTTTCAGAGGAAACCATGCACCCAACTCCTTTTTGTTTTTGATTTTAATTTGACTCCTAAATATTAATTATATAGTTACAGTTACATACAGCATTTTAAAGAAAAGTTCATATACAGTTCTTATAGGTTTTTAAAGAAAAGCTTCAGTTTCAAATTTAGCATATATCCCAACATAATAGTGAAAGACTCAAAATGACCTCAAAGACAAGAAGGAGACCTTTGAACTCTGTGAACTTAGATTACTTAAAATGTAAACTGATCAGCAGAGTCTGATAGTATACAGAAGTGAGTCAGGATGAAAGGTGAAGTGCAGTGGATCTCCAGTCTAGGGGCCTCCTTGAGCTCCCTGTGAACCCTGGTGTCCTAAGTCCCCTTCTCTGATTTCTTTCTGACAAATTGTCTTATCGGACCTGCGGCTGATTGGGTGAATAAAAACATGACCCCGGCTGGGATCATCCTGACATTCACACAGGCATCTCGGGAACAACTGATGGGACAGATAACGTGGATCAGTGCAGCCAGTGGAGTGGCTAACAAGCGGCCATTAGATGTTCTTTTCATGCACGCTGCGGAAGGGGACTGACGGCCAGAAAGAGGTGGGAGGTGGGGGTGCGCTAGTGGTGAAGGGGGAAATGCAGCAAAGTAACTTTTCAGGTCTGCATCATTGTTTGCCGTTAAGAGCCATGGCCTTTGTCCTGGGGAGCTGGAGGAGAGGAAGGTGAGGCAGGGAAGGCTGGAGATAAGTAATTCTGATTCATGCTCCACTACTCCTGCAGGAGCCAGTGGGGACAGAGGGACAGAGGGAAACAGAGAGCAAGAGAGTGAGGGAGTCTGAGACACAGTGGCGGCTTTGTGACAGCAACGGCCCCCTGGTTAAGAGTGGAGAGAGAGAGCAAAAGAAAAAGAGAGCAGGAATCCATTGGTGGTGTAAGAAAAACAGCCTCAGAAAGGTGGACATGCTTGGGAAGATTCAAAGTGCACCTTGAGGATACTAAGATTGTTGGCAGGGAGACCTGAGCATTCAGAGGTAGGAAGAGATAGAGAAGGTCAGAGGAAAGGGGGTGGGCAGAGTGGATGGGTGAAGGTACAATGTCTGGCTAAATATGTGAACTTAAGATACATGCAAGCAATTTATTTTTTGATGGTGTGTCAGATGGAGATAAAAGAGAGAGTAGCTTTGCACTATTTCCTGGTCTGTTCGCTGAACAGATAATCACAGCTCTCAACAAGGAGCATGAAGCTGTCACTCTATATCCAGAGGCAGGACATAGTGAATAAAAAGTGAGTAAATACCACTTAGAATCAAATGCACTGTACATGGATAAGTATCATTTTATCCACAAATGGGTCATCACATTATGCTTCCTTAATAACTGCGCAGTTACACTGTTATAAACATACATCAAAAAAACGTTTCATATATTATCCTACCAGGTAGTCATGGCTTATGTTGGTATCTGACTCATACCACTGTCTGATCACAATGACGATCATGTGAGGTGAGGTGTATTGCATTTCATGAGGTCACTGTTGATCCAAACATCTATTGTGTGTTTATAAAGATAAATCAATCACTTTATAAACCTGTTATTGCATGCGGACTTCTTTGGCAGTGAAAGCAACTGACTGAGAGACAAAGATCGATCACACGCACAGGGGGAACTCTGGAAGCCATGACGGGAGGCCACGCTGGGAGAGGTCATGTCAGACATCGGCCCCCACAGTGGCCTGAACCTCCTCCGCTGTGGCTGTCACCACCCTCCTGCGGTGCTCGTCCCACTCTGACCAACCCCACCAGTCCGCATCAGTGGGTGGGGTGGTGAGGGGACTCATCTCTCATCATCCCCCTGTCTGTCTGACTGCACGTCTCATCCATCCCTGATCTTGTCAGGATTGTCTACTTCATGCTCTGTTATGGCTGATTCATGGTTTGAATAGCCCTGAATGCACAAGAGTGATCTTGTCACATTATTATCCAATTGCTTTGTTAAAATCCCACTTGAGACAGTGTCTTTTGAAATTCAAAAAGTTTTCATTTTTGAAATGGAGGCTATACTAAAAGGGAGCCATTAAATAATGGCTCCTTATAAATTATACCTATTGCTGTCACGATGCTAATTTGAGTGTCATATGATTGAGTAGTCAATCAAACTAAATGCCTTCTCTGCTGCCTAAAAATAATTACCAGCTTTTATATTTAACCCTGTCTTTGTATTTAACAAAATCATTCCTCTTACACTTTCGAAAGTAAAACGCTAAGAGCTATTTGTAAGAATACAAATTCAGTGAGCTAATTCACTCGCTCAGTATAATTTATGAACTCCCAAAGCTTTCAAGGGTAATATAACCTTTATCAGTATAACTAATATAATGAAAATAACAGCAATTACTCATATATTGACATCTTAGTTTTGATTCAAATCTTCCCATCTTTCATTCCTTGGGAATTCCCACAGTATATAAGCATTGGTATGACACAAAGAGGAGACCCAGTGAGGAGGTGCACATTCTCTTCCCACACTGCCTTTTACCCCTGGAGATTGTCAGATCCCCCACATCAACCATAGCAGCCCCCTCCCTCCTCCTGCTCTCCTTCATTTCTGGTTCATTGTGGTCTGATTTAATTAAAATCCCCAGCAGCACCATCCTGGGCCTCCGCCCCGTCAGGGTGCGACCCCTCACTGGACTGTAGGGAGTACCTTACTGTGCACACACATACAACATTCTCACACTTGGAGTGGACTATCATGTTCTCACTGTCCTGAGTGGGCAACATGGTGTCTATATACACGCACTCTTCTCATTTCCACCATTCCATATTCTGTACTTACATGAATAATAGTAGTAATGTTATACTAACGCTTTTTATGACCAATTTTTGGACCAATATAATATAGTATAAGTTCCAAAAATACAACTTATGCTTATAAATAATCATCATACTTGGTGAGTTAGGACTCTTAACATCCCTTCACACTGACTGTAACCTTATTTCATGCAGCCAGTACCACTTATATTGAATCATAACAATCATTTTATTAATCACGATCACTTATGTTTAATTGCTTAATTACACCAGCATGCCAACATCATTCATTCACATCATCATTAGCATCTATTTGTATTATCCATCATCATTTTTAACCCTGCCTTGACAGCTGTTAGATAATGTATGATGGATGTATAGTGAGACAATAGCAATTAATTTTTTGATGATCTTGCTGCTGGATGGGGGCTGCATTGTGTTTTACAGAATGGGCGGGTGGGTGACATCCCAGACATGTTGCCACGGTGATAAGGTAGTGCCCGCCGCCGTCGGGTCTCGGAGATGGAGCCATGGAGACTGGATAGTGACACAATTGGAGACTGCAGACTGGATAGTGACACACTTAGGGACAAGAATAGAGAAACTTTTTTTTAGCTTCCAAAATGATTCACATTATACTTTGCTCTTACTTTGTACACTTTTGCACTTTATATAGTTGTGTATACAGTAACCCTGTAGCAAGGTATTTTCTATTTTGCTTCTTGGTCCCATTCCACCATGTACATGTTTATGAATGGGATAGCAATAATCACTGGACTTATTATGACCTACTTTATGTACTACCTCTTACATATATTCTACCTTACCGCCAAAAACACACAAAAAATACTTTTTACAACTCTTTATAATAGTTTCTATTCACCTTACTACTTTAGTATCCTGTGTAGCATTCTATTGACCAGCTAACCATCAGGCAAAAGTATCTGCCTCAAGAATTGATTATACATTTTATTACATTATATAACATAATGTGAAATAACTTTGTCATTTTCGTCACAAATAACTTGAAACACATGGTTGCATAGTGCTAGCACCATATGAAACAGTCACTTTATATATGCAAATAAATAGATTAAATTAGTCAGAACATTGATTTTAAACATCTGAGTGCCAATTATAAACCTTTGCTGAACTTATTACAACATCTACACTTATGACAGAAGTACACTACAGATGTTCACTGAATTAATTCTTTTCACAATAGCCTATCACATACATCTACAGCTATCAGTATGCTCATTTCTATTTCTGTATATTCATTTAGATGTATCAGTCTTGGGCTATACCGTCATTCTGAAGCTTATATGGGGAAATAAGATGCAGAAAAGCTTAAGAGGGAGTCATGATTTGGAGACCTGCTGTGAGAGGTCAGAAGTCTGATCAACCTTAGTGTCAGAGTGTCCATTGTCTGCATGGCACTGGTGTAAGTTATAGGTGTCTCCATAGAGACAAGCAAGAGGCGACTGAGTGGCGGCAACATAGGCCAGTTAACACAAGTAAGAACTGTACACAGTAGTGAATATACTTTTTTGGCTCAAGTGCAGTTTGGCCCTGTTGGTAATGACAGTCATTACTCCAAAGATTTGTGCCAAAATGAGTTTGGTTCTATATTTGGTTCCCAGACCAATCGTAAAAAAAAATAATATTAATCATAATTTACTTTGTAAAAGCATGCAAGCATTTAATCATTTGCTCACTTTTTAATTAAACTAAGCCAAGACTAACATTTGTCAGGGTTAATATGGACTTTTCTGGCTGTTATAATTGCTTTCTTTATAATTATTTTCTTTATCATTATTATCATGACTTATTTTTCTCATGATCTTGGTAAAATATTTATTTCTTGAGAGGACAAAAGTTCACAAAAATAATGGGCTTTTTTGTTGCTTTTTTTTTAAATGGCCTAATGGCCTGGCTTGATGAAGCTTGTAAATGCATCGCATGATAAGCACATTTGATTTTACATCAATAAGCTTTATGAAAATCAGTCAAAAGAGTACATCTTAGGGTATAACAACTTTTAAATGTCAGGGTATCTACACAAATCTGATAAAGATAACAACTTTTAAAGAATCCTTATTGCACCACTTTTGTCCTTCGATGACCTAATTTTTAGCCTGATTTTTTTTTAATGAACTAGAAAGCTGGTTTGTTTGGAGTCCATTTCACAAACTCTTTTTTCTGAGGTGATATCAAAAAGAGAAGGAGCAGAAACCAATGGAAGAAACCCATTTCAATTAACCATCCTGCATGAGTAGCAAATGAAGACACCATACACCCTTTAAAATGATATCTGATAAATTTGAGACACCATCCATGGTCCTGTGACATGCTGCAATGGCCATCACATACACCTTTGGTGTAGCCAACGTCTAGCTGGCTATCATACTAGGAAGGTGGCAGTGCACTGGATCCAAGTGATGCACTGCCACTGTCCTAGTAGGTGGATGGTAATCACAGAACAGCTTCCACCTGAGAGCATACAAGGCAAACAATCTTGAGGCTTTTGCAATCCGGAGTGTTTCCTGGACTGCTAGTTTGCAGTCCTCAGCCTGTACTTCACTCAGGGCCAAACCAACAGGAGCAGATAACCTGGCCATGTGTTCCAGATAGACTGGCTTTACGTCCATGTCTTATGTCTTCTGTTATGTCTTCTGATCAGTTATGTCTTCTGATCTCACACTAGGGCTCCACATGTGCCTCTGTGGCATTACACTGCCTCCCAGCCCATGAGGGAAGCCTCTAGTGGGGCACCACTCCAGAGAAAAACCCTTTCAGAAGAAAAGCCTCACATCTCCAGCAAGGTAGAGCTTGTGTCCCTCTCACTGGGTGAGAAAGCACCTCTGTCTGTGGTATTTGGGGCTGCTGCAGTAAGCGATCGTAATGTCATCAGCAGGGAGTGACTTCCATGAATTTTATCTACAAGCTTGATAAGACTGCTACTGGGATTACCAAATGCCTCCAAATTCCAATGAATAGAATTTTATGTCAAAGTTGTGGTGTTGGGGAGGTCTTTTCACCATGAGACAAATACTGCAATGTGTGTGAGGAGGGTGGACATGTTTTGCTCCCTGGTGGGGGCACACAGGAGCTAGTCATCCAAATACCAGTCATACCAGTATCCTGATGCCTCTACATACACCCCGAGAACACTCAACCACGATCTCTCTCCGGTTTCCGAAGAGTTGGAACTTTTTACATCAACCACTTCAAAGGTAGTTTGATTCCCCAGACCTTCTAACTCAATGGTGCCATAAGGAAGTTGTTCAGCTCTGTTTCCAAGGCATCTTCAAGCTGAACAAATTCTTACATTGCAAAAAATGACATCTTGATAGCATTATATCAAAAAGTGATATAAATGATAGCAAGTGAAGATATCTTGAATATAGTCAAAGTCATCTAGTATTTCAAAACAAACTATTACAAGATTACAACAAACTCAATATAAGAAATGATTTTTCGATAAAGATCTGTAAAAATCGAAGAACTGTTCGAACTTTATCAAGATAACCGTCTATTAAAAAGATATTTTAAGCATTTATTTTTAAAAAGGAACTAAATTATCTGGCAATAGAACAAAAAACTGTAAAGCCTGAAATAAGTAAAAATGTCTAAAGTTAGGTTTAATAAACTTAAAATTGGTTAAATGTAATCTTATTTGGAACTGGTATTTGGATAGTTGTGTAGAGTCCACTAGCCATTAATGATCAAAGCTGTCAATGCCTTGAGGTAGGCAGATATCTAATACCTTTTTTTTTTTTTTTAATTTTGTTAGTAAATGGTGGGGCTCTGCCATAACTGTCCCTATGGACAAGCCTCTACTGTGTCCAGCTAACTACAAACAAACTCAACCTGTGGTCAAAAGTAAACTAAATAATATATAAGCACAATGTTATTTGTTTCGAGATCAACTGAATTAAGAATAATCATGTTTGTAGGGCATGATCTGGCAGCCTTTGGTAATGCAGTGTTTAACAGTGCAGCAGCACAGTTTTAGCCTTGGGAAAAGGTAAAGCCAACACTTACACACTTAAAGCTACAATAAATTATGTAGAATTACCTGCCCTGATAAACAGCTCTAAGCAAAGAAAGATGTCTGGAGAAAAACAGTAACCTGATTACTGACACTCACTTGTATAACAATGACATTAATCCCTTAAATTGTCTGTCCTCTCAGTGTTACTTTGCAAAATCTTCCTCCAGCACTATGTCTGCCATGGTTCCAAGCTGGTTTTATGTATTTGTCTTGATTAGTGTTTGACCAGAGCCTGCATCCTCTTAACTGATTTACCTCTGCCTAGTTAATGCCTGTGTGCTGATCATCAGACCATTTGCCTGCCTCAGAGTATTGCCTAGTCCTTTTGTCCTTTTGTTTGTCTGTTACATTGATTTTAATATTTGGTCTGTTGGACGTGAACGTGAGACAGGTATAGTACTGTTAATTTAATACGATACACTTAATTAATCCGATAATATTGGCTATCTAGCTGGCTCATATGATTTTAACCTATACTGCCATGTATTTATACAAGTTTTAGACACTTGAGTTTTCAGCTCTAGCAGCTCTCATCATGTGGTTTGTTTACAAGACTGCAAACCTGCTAAAACTAGCTATTGTAGTCTGTTATGCTGTTTGACTAAGGATCTGTAAGCCTACATGTGATTGAATAGTTTGATTCTTCTGAGTGAATTAACTCAGCTTGTGAGTGTAACTTGGCCACAGCAGTGGTCTGTACAAAAGTGTCCATATGAGAATCTGCGTTAAAGAGTACTTTAAATAGTTATCCATTTTCAGGCAGCAAATTATACAGCTTATCTATTCAATTTCCTTAAATAATATTTGTATAGGGCTTTTAACAATAGACACTGTCACAAAACAGCTTTACAAAAATATATATATCTTCCAGATATACATTTTTACATTTATAACTTTATCCCTAATGAGCAAGCCAGAGGTGATGGTAGCAAGGAAAAACTCTGAGACAATATGAGGAAGAAACCTTGAGAGGATTCAGACTCAAAAGGGAACCCATCCTCATCTGGGTGACACCGGATAGAGCAATTATAAATCATTTCTCTTCTATAACTGTATATTATATAGTCAAATAGTGCAATTATGTAACTTATGAATGTGAGCATCAGAGTTATTTCTGAAGTCATTGTTGTTTTAACATGAAGTCTATTTTGTTGAAGCTATCAATTGTTCAATGATGAAGACTTGATTGCAAAACTGTTTTAAAAAAAAAAGCAACTGCAGTCCTAAGCCATGGTATAGCAAAACTGTTCATAGCAATTCCAATCCTAATCCATCTTTATGGTTTCTAAGTGGTAAAATCCACAGTAATCCCATGTATCTTTAGGCAGCCCATATGGGGGCATCCTCTGCAGCAGCGATTTGTTTTCAGCCGATGAGAACTCCAACCAGAAGTAGGGCATCGGAATAGATCAGACAGGTCTGGAGAGCAGAAGGGGTCAGGATCACTGGTATCTCAGGAGTAGCATGTGTAGCTCAACAGAGAGAGAGAGANAGAAAGCAGAAGAGGTCAGGATCACAGGAGTAGCATGTGTAGCTCAACAGAGAGAGAGAGAGAGAGAGAGAGAGAGAGAGAGAGAGAGAGAGAGAGAGAGAGAGAAGGTCTTAAAGGCGCCCTGGGACATAAAGCAGCCAGCCAGTCCACTGTCAGCAAACCTGAGTGAACACGTAAGACTGAAGGAGCAACAGCATCCAAACATCCATATCTAGCTGTGCTTTCTAGAAACACTGCCTGCTAAAACTTTAAAGCAGCATCATAATTTGGACCAACTTCAAAACACAACAGGGAACATTATAATGCAAGACTCTGTGAATGCGTGTTTGTATGTTATTTAGACATAGTGGTGAAGAGTTTGTTTGTTTGTTTGTTTGTTTGTTTGTTTGTTTGTTTGTTTGCCTTTCAATTGTAGTAAATAGTCTTAAATCATCAACTATGGTCTTTTGAGCATTTCATAGAGTAACATTAGAACTTAGTTTATGTTGTACATTTTTATTTAGAAATTCATTTCCAGTTTCTTTTCTTTTACTTCTGTGTTTGATGCTAGTTTTATTCAGTTTGCTTTGTTGCACTGCTTGACTTAACCTTTTTAACTTTCTCTTAAAAAGTTAATACATGAAAAAATATCTTGTATTTATAACTGAATCCCAAAAGGCGCCCCTCCCTGCATGAGTGTATTATATAGGGTATACAGCAATGTCTAGTACAAGGAAGTTGTTCAGGTTTTTTTTTGTTTGTTTGTTTTCTTTATTTAATATTTTTGATTGTTTGTTTGTTTTTTCATCTGCTAGATTAAAATGAGCTGAGGCCAGAGCACACTATCAGCTATGGTACCGCACCTAGAGCAGTTGAGAGTTTAGAGCTTTGCTCAAGGGTCCAAAAGTGATAGTGATACGCCTAATAACTGAATGTTGTAAGTGGTGTACAGTCACCTCAGAAAGTATTGGAACAGCAAGGCCAATTCTTTTGTTTTTGCAATACACTAAAGACATTTGGGTTTGAGTACAAAAGATGAATATGAGACAACAGATCAGAACTTCAGCTTTAATTTCATGATATTTCCATCTAGATGTGTTAAACAACTTCATCATAGACCACCCAATTTTTAGGTTATAGTCAGATAGTCTTAAAGTAAAATAAAGAAAATAGCATTTAATACTCGGCTGCATATCACTTGCTAGCAACAACTGCATCAACCAGCAACCCACTGGCATCACCAAACCGTTGCAGTTCTTCTTTTGTGATGCTTTTCCAGGCTTATACTACAGCTTCTTTCAGCTGTTCTTTGTTTTGGGTGTTTCTCCCTTCTGTCTCCTGTTCAGAAGGTGAAGTGCATGCTCAATTGGGTTAAGGTCTGGTGATTGACTTGGCCAGTCTAAAACCTTCCTATTTTTTTTCCCCTGATGAAGTCCTTTGTTGTGTTGGCAGTGTGCTTTGGGTCATTCCTTCGCTGCCTGATGAAGTTCCTCCCAATTAGATTGGATGCATTTCTCTGTAATTTGGCAGACAGAATTTTTCTGTAGACTTCTGAATTAATTCTGCTCCTACCGTCATGGGTTACACCATCAATAAAGATAAGTGAGCCCATTCCAGAAGCAGCCGTCAAGCCCAAGCCATGATACTACCTCCATGTGCATGACCGATGAGCTCATATGTTTTGGATCATGAGCAGAACCTTTCTTTCTCCACACTTTGGCCTTTCCATCACTTTGTTAGATTTTAATCTTAGTTCCAGAACTTCTGTGGTTCATCTCTGTATTTCTTTGCAAATTTCAGTCTGGCCTTCCAATTCTCACTGCTGATGATTGGTTTGCATCTTGTGGTATGGCATCTATATTTCTGATAGATCTCACAATGTTGCTGTCATCAACTGCTGTTGTTTTCCTTGGCTGACCTGTTCAATGTCTGGTTGTTAGTACACCAGCTGTTTCCTTCTTTTTCAGGACATTCCATATTATTGTATTGGCTACGACCATCTAAGCTAAGACCCAACGCTTGTGCAATGGCTCTGATTGATTTTCCCTCTTTTATCAGCTTCACAATGGCTTGATTTTCTCCCATAGACAGTTCTTTGGTGTTCATGTTGGTTTAATCTTTTTAACAACAAATGCAGTCTTCACAGGTGAAACCCAGGGCTCAAACCAAGAGTAAGAGATTCTGAGCTATTAATCGTTTAAACAATCAATCTAACAAAGTACACCTGGGCAACAAGAAACACCTGTCAGTCACATGTTCCAATATATTTGATCACTTGAAAAATCTGTGGGTTCAAACAAAAGGTGCCATGGTCTAAGTTGTTTAACATATCTTGATGTAAGTATTAGGAAATGAAAGCTGAAATTCTGATCTATTGTCTCAAATTCATCTCTTGATCTCAATGCCAAATGTCTTCAGTGTATAGCAAAAACAAAAAATATGGCCTTGTCATTCCAATAATTTCAGAGGAGACTGTATATGTAGTGCGTAAACTTTTAGGGAAACCCGCTGCTTTACAATCACAGATATGGAGCACCTCAGTGGGACACCTTCGAGGAGAACAATAAGAGATGCAGTGTGCAAGTCCTGGAGTGTGGCCAGTCCAGGAGAGCCTGCACCTATTAGGTCAGACTGTGGTAACAGGTACCACTGACAGGCTCAAACCTAGCCATGGCACCACAAGATGGCACTGGCCGAGTATTGTTGGATGGCACAATTCACAAACACTGAATGCATTCTTTCACATTGCAACTGTTTTTCACTATGGGACAATACAAGGATTTTATAAATAGCTTTCAAGGGGGACTCAGACAATCTACTGCTCACCGTGGCACTCCATAACATAGGTTCTACCTAATACATCTCCGAGCACATTTTAGCACAGGCCTGTTCCTAATGGCATGGCATATGATATCCAGGAGATTCTCACTACACCTGGGTGGTTAGTAGGGGTGAAATGCTAGCTATGTAATTGTGTTTCTATGAACCCCAGATAACTTTCAGAGCTCCTTGTAATTTGGAACTGTGCTGGCTTGGCAAGATGGTTCCAGGGAAAGATGGCTCTATGACAGCAGCCCTGATGGTTATCTGGGGTTCATGGTCAATGGTTTCACAACAAAAATGTCCTTTAAAGAGAGCCTCTTTAAAATGATCTAAATATCTAAATATTAAGGTAGCCTGTTCTTAGTAGTCAGTGTTCTGGTTTTACTAAATACAACAATATTTAAGAATAATAAAAGTTTTTCTAAAATTATTATTAATGTTATATTTGCTTCCAATCTTGATGATAACTCACACAGATAAGTTAACAATAAATAACTACAGAACATGGCAAATAAGTCATATAACAACAGGACTAACGTTTCATTGTACCTGAATGAGTTTGACTGATTACTTGTACTGAAAGAAGAATATTGTATTAAATTTAATTTGCATTAAAAACACTGCTTGCCAGCCTCTGTAGACAGTAAGGAGACCAAGGTGTCCAACAACTGAAGTAGAATGCTTGATCCCTATATCTTAGAAACACATCCGATGGACAGGCAGACCAAAGCAAAGTGCCCCAATCAGGACTTTAGAATGAAAGTGTGTCACCTAGTGGACACAGTACTACTTTTTCCCTCTTTCCTCTGCATACACCATGCACACCATTATGTTTCAAAAGTAGTAACAATAAATTAAAAACTGAACCTAGTGACACTGATAGTTTTAATCCACAGAAGGTAAAGTTAATCGTAAAAGTAAAAGTTAGGCTTTGGGAACGCGCACATTGTTCAAGGCACATGGATGACACATTTCAGGTTTGCAAAGCAAAGGAATTATAGCACAATTCAGTAGCAGAATTGCTAAGAGATTGCAAATGATAGCTGGACAAGCATTCCTTAATTGGTCTTCCTGTGTCACAAGAATAAACATTTCAGGAGATAGTGGACAAATTGTGGCAAATCCAAAACAATCCATTTTACTACATTTTACTGTATGTGATTTATATATGACTATAGGCCAGGGGTTGTCAATAAAATTTTTAATGGGGACATTTTCTTTGGGAGGTCAAGCAGGTTTTTTTGTAGGTGTTTCTAAATATCTAAAATATTTGAATAGCTTACTAATTTGCACAACAATATTACAAACCATGATAACAATAGTCTATTTTAATTTTGTAATTTAACCATAACATTAACAGATATCCTTTATGTAGACTTTGATGCTGATTGGTCGAAAAATAGGCTTCAGTTGTAGGCTCTAGATAAATATAGGAATTATATATCAGATAAACAGATCATTTCAGTCAAGGGAAACTACAGATATCTATGTTTAGTTAAGTGCACTTTAGACATCAATAGACATCTAGTCACCTAGCCATCTTCTCCACAAATTTTAGCGAAATTGTTTCCAAGCCAGCAGGTGTGAAAGTCCATGCCCTTGAAAGTACATGATGCCTGTATCCAGTCAGACCGAATGCAACATTGTCACCCAAACATGAGCTGTCCCTCTGATGTACTCGTTCCTAATCCTGTCCAACCTTGTCACTCCCAAAGAGAACCTCAACATCT
>CM074952.1:13283626-13302963 GCA_037577455.1 Pangasius macronema | reverse complement strand
TGCAATTACTTTTGAAATTTGTATGGAAAATACTTCCATAGTAATCTGTTTTGGTGCTGGGATTGACAAAATGATTATAAGATTCATGTGTCTTATATGTGTGCCATTAATAAATAAACACTTGTAACAATAACACTTGCAATTCCATGCTTAATTACTTCTCTCTACAGAAATCATTTTGCTAATGCAGCAAATGTTTTGACAGCTTATGTCCAAAATCAAAAACAGTTTCATTTCGTTTGCTTGAAAGTGACTAAAATTTAGCTTGCCATTCAGGGGTCCTACAATACATTCATCAGCAAGGAAAGCCAAAGAGTGTGAACAGCAGACAAATCTCGAGGTGGAAGATAAACTGAACAAGCTCCTGGAAATGTTCCCTCAGAGGAACAGAAGTGAATTGCTGGAGGTAACTGCATTTTTGTTACTAACTCAATTTTTGAAAAAAAAGACAGTTTTGTAGGACTTGGTGTTATAGTATTATTTGCACTTGGCATTACCTGATTCAGTTTTGTAGTCTACACACACACACACACACACAAAGGATTTGACAAGTATCAGTGACCCAGTCATGCTATTGTTTTGGGATGAATTAACTACTGTATGGTACATCAGTCTTTTGACAGAACTTGGCCACCATAAAATGTATAAAATGTGTTTGTGATGAAATCCATTTTGGGCGGATTCATTTGAGTGCACAGACTAGTCAGAGTGCAAAAACTGAATTATCAGTTCTGAGGTTGATCAAGGTTGGCGGGCGTACTTCTTCAGCAGACCTGTGCTGCGAACAGAAACCCCATCACCAATCACATCCTTGTCCTACTAGTAAGATATTAACATGAACAAGTTGCCCAGTAAGGTCGTCACTTCACCAAAAGTTCTCACTGTTCCACTGAAATGTGGATTGTAAGAAGCAAAAGATTAGTATCAGGTGTGCTGCACAAGTGTATTACCTGTAGAAGATTGAGAGGAAGAATGCAAGAACAAAAGATATCCATCTTACCTGCTGAAAGACTTCCCATAGCTCCATTGTTTAGACTTTAGCCTGGACATCGTAGAACACAGGGCTATCATGTTCACTTGCTTGCATATGAGAGCAGCACACACTGAGGTAATAGAATCTACATCAACACCCAGCGTTGAGAAGATTGAGAATATTTCTACACCACACTGTCCCACCATTGATTATTTTCCTACAACAGCACACCGTCGTATTACAGACGGGCCGAGCCGAGCCTGTAAACTAGCGGCCAGTCTGGAAGTTTCATTTCAGCAGAACAGTTAATATAGTTATCGTGTTTGGTAGTAAAAGGCAGACTGCTTCATTGAACACTGTACATTCATTGTTCACATTTCTTACATGTATAGCCATTGAGCCAACCTAGAAACAGCATTTTGCAGTACAATATTTTCACTCAGCTTTCCATGTGAACCTGTTGCAGTCTTAGGGAGGAATCTCTCCATCATACTGATTCACTGGCGCATGAAGTGCTACGAACTGGCATTAGATCGCCTTCTAGTGGCAAGGATAATAAAATGTATGAATAGCACCACCCATGGTGAAAAAAAGACACTGCTACATAGTGTTTACAGCTTAAGCTACTATATAATAATAATTATACTATACTATACTATACTATATACTATTATATATATAATACTATAATAATAATAATCTAATTGTGCACTACTTAATCAATGAAAGCTACTGAATGTAATTATGGTATATTTTTTAATACAAACATCTTTATATTTGTATTAAAGTATGGCTAACTTTTTAATACTAAAACAAGCTAGTATCAGATATAACAGCTTGTACTACAGCATGGTTGAATGCTCAAATCTGATTGGTCAGAAAGTGTGCATTATTTTCATATAATAGCACAGGTAGTTCCGCCTGTAGTTCCGGTTGTTTCTGTGATGAATTTCATCAGGTGGCTGTTCAGTCAGCTCCAACCACACAAATGATTGTGAAGTGTTCTGCTTATGTAAGTAATAACACACAACAGGCGTTATCCATTATTTTTGTATAACGGCGTGGTCTGAATTGTGTTATTCTGCTCACCACAGAAATTTGCCAACAATTACAATGTCTAATTTATTAATTTATGGAATGACATTAAATGCAAACCGTTACAATACATGACATGTAACATCCAAGGCTCGTTAGTTCCTGCTCTCACTTATGGTATAGCCGTGATAAACAGTCATTACCTCACCAGCCTCTCTCTCTCTCTCGCTCTCGCTCGCTCACCTGTCATTTTACTATGAAACTGGAAAGCGTACACTCTGTCCTGAAGGCTTTCCTTTGCCACTAAATTTTGCAAAAGTACCGTGACTGTTACAAAGCGTGACTCTTCCCATAAATATCTCCTAACAACCAACTCACCACCTCAGCGATTATAGGTTTTACTTTATAGGTTAAAAACCGAATGCTTATTAAAAAAAAAAACAAGTCCCCGTGTATGAGCTGTTACTATAGAAAAAATAATGTATTTGAATATTATGAAATAATATTACCGATCAGATTCAGTCGTGCTGTGATGTAGCTGGTCTTATTTTAGTTTCTTGCAGCATAAATTTTGAGGATTCAAAATTTCCCTTCAAAAGTTGTATATTAAAAAATGAAAAGTAAGTTTAACAACTAAGCTGGACTTGTTGAAATTTGCCAGGACCAGACAGTTTTAGCATTCGGTTTGCAAATTTGGCACAGCGACATGACCGTTAATGTTTGTGGAACCTTGTTTGGGATTGAACAGGTGATGGAGAGCACCAGCACGATGGAGGGAGCTGTAGCATATTGTTTGGTGATCTACAAAGACAAAGGTATAGGCTTCATGTAGTAATTAGATCAGAATTTACATCAGCTGGCTCTGACGTTGGGTACAGCTGGCTGATGTAAACTCTGATCTAATTAATAAATTCTTCCTGTAACAGTGTTGAAACAGACTATCAAAAATACAAATAATATTAATGTTGTAAAGCTGAAATTATGGCTGGTGTTCTTGGTATTTGGACAGATTTATCCAAGACAAAAGGCGGAGCATCACACAGTGATGATGCTGAGATACAGCCAAAGAAGAGGAGGAAAACCATGGTAAGTTTTGTTTAAATTATGTTTTTTTTTTTTTTTCAGACAATGATTTTTGAATAAATAATAAATCATTTTGAGCTGCTGATGCGCATGCTAACTCGGTTTGTTTTCGTTTAGGAGCCAGATTCTGAGCCAGGGTCTGAAGAGGAGAACCAAGAGCCAAGCAGAGAAAAGCAAGATGCTTTGGTGCACAAACTCAAAAAGAAACTTCCTACAATGGACAAAGTGGTGGGTTGCTTCAGAAGCCAGTGGAGAGATCTGTGCTTGTGCATGAGCTGTGTATGATGAGTGGTGTTTTATAGGTACTGAGAGAAGTTCTGAGAGAGCATGAGTGGGACTTTGAAAATGCCTTGGGATCTTTACTCCTGTTTTCATCAGAATCAGGTGAGGTTCAAATATTCTTGGACTATGTCGGCTAGCAGTGTTATAATGCAAAAAAAAATCAAAGTTCGATTCAATACAGTAGGCCGTTCATCTAGGAAAGTCTGCCTGAATGCAGTTTACACGTGAATGTGTATTAGAGTCAATGTATAGTTCTCTTTATCTGGATGATTTAACACACTGCAACATTGACAGCCAATGTGTGGACTGAAGAGTTTCCCAGAAGCCAAAGTGCTCCCATACACTAGACCTTAAGGTTTTGGGGGCATCTTCCAGTTCCTGCTTGCTGCTGACTGTAGCCACTGCTGTTTTTCACAAGCTAATATGCAAACACACTTGCCACTCACCTCATAGTGTGTTTAGAAGCTTTTTTTTTGTTTTTTTGTTTTTTTAAACCCTGTAGCTTCTCTTGATTCAAGATATTGAGGAAGTTGCTTTTCCATAAGAGAGAGTGTGGGCTTGAGTAATTTTCTTACACCTCAAGCAATAAGCAGTATTTTATGATGAATAGCCTACTTCATTATGCAGTATGCTGAGTGCTTGAGATCCAGACATATAAAATTGAGCTCCTTGTGTGTTACTATGTGCCATATTGTTACAGCCTTAAAGTCTCAGTTCTTTGGTTATCCTCAGAATTATTGAATGACAATTAAAATTGTGGGGGGATACTGATATGTGAAAGTTATTTCATCCCCCCCCTCCCCTTTTTTTTAACCCCCTGTAGATTCTAGCCCTACAGAGGTCGAGAAGAAGACGTCAAAACCTTCGAGTTATTCAAACCCATCAAAGAGCAGCCAAGAGAGCAGTGGAGATGGGAAACAAAAGCCAAATTCTTCTAGTCTGACAAGATGGCTATCTGCTGTATCGAGTAAATCTCCTTCAAGACCACAGTCCCACTCTAATAGATCAACCTCAAAAGAAAGGAAAATAGTCAGTCATAAGCCTGAGAGAGCAAAAGCAGATAAGTTCAAACCAGAACAAAACGAAGACACGGATGAGTCAGAGCTTGATAGTGAGGCTGAGGATGGGTCCGATGAATTTGACTTGGAAGGTGAGGATGACAGCTTTGATCCTGGGGTCCAGAATCAGATCTTGCAGTTTTTCCAGGAGGCTTCAGTGGATGAACTGACTCTGATATCTGGCTGCTCGTTGAAAAAAGCCCAGAAGATTATTTCACTGAGACCATTCAACACGTGGAAAGATGTGGTAAGGGTTTTTATAAGATGCACTTCTCTGAGTTTTTCCACAAAGAGATTGTGTTGCCTGAAACTGTGTTTCATTCTTTCTTGCATTTACTCATTGTTAAACATGCTTGTTTCTCCTCTAAAGTGCACTTAATTTCCAGCTTTCACACTGCTATTCACAGTAGGGTCAACACTCCATTCTCTTCCATGTACCAGATGTGCTGGGCAGGGCAGATATGAGTTCAGAATTTCATGAGGACGTGCTGAACTATAGACATTTCCCAGTCAATATTCTTTGCTTATGTGACTTTTTTGCTCTTTTCCCCCCAGAATGAGCAGTTCAATAAGGACAATGGCTTGTCTATGGAGTTGGGGCATGGTTGTAAGAAGGTGCTGAAGGAAAGGCAAGTACTGAAGCAGCTCATGAACAAGTGTGAGAGCATAGCCAGAAAGATGACCAAAGACATAACCCGGGTCATAGAAAACGGCATGGGCTCCATGAAACAGCCAACCACGCTCAACAGCAAGTGAGCTTATATTTATTACTAACCTCTTGTGAAAATATCATCTAAAATTCAATACGACTTCTGTATCCTCTATGCATGCAGTAGACAAGCGTCACTAATTAATACTAACGTGATTTGCATTAAATGACCAATTAAAGAGGTTCCAAATCTGTGGGCGATGTTGAGAGTTAAGCACCCATAGTGAGGAGTTAATACTATAACTGTGCATATTGATATTCAAACCTCGTACATGACTACAGACTTGATCACTGCGTAGGGTTGCATGCACTGGGTGTTGTTTAATTTTAAGTGTGAAAATGTTTCGTGCATCAAGGCATAATCAAAGTTAAATTCATGTTTATTATCAGAAAAATTAGGGCTGCACAATATATCGAAATATCGCGATATGCATATAACTGAATGATTTTAATACTTCAAAACGTTACGAAAAGTCAGTTTTAGCGTGGCACAGATAGCAGAGAATGCTTTCTTTTCCGCAAAAGAATGTGAAACGTATGCTGTTTATATCATTTTCAGTTTAGAAATATATAGAAATATAATTTCAATTGATTTTACACACATCGTACTGCATATCGCATTATTTAACAAGTTATCGCATGTCACATTTTTCTTCACTATCATGCAGCCCTAATAAAAATAAAATACTTTGCCATTCTCTGCCTTCACTGATGTCACGTGCCAAGCAAGTGGCATTGCTGGATCTATTTTGTCATCCCGTAGTACTATTTACACAAATGGGTAAATTAAAGTTCATATCCATGATGATTCTATTAGCATTGTTATCTTTATGAATTAATACTTAGAAGTTAGTTCCAATAAATATATCGCCATTTAAAAAAATAAGTCTAAACATCCACAACATGATGCATTTCACCTGAGTTCTATAACAGGAATAGCTTTATTGCAGATACATTATTGTTCACTGTAATCTGAAATCATTCATTTAGTTTGAGAGTAATTGTTAATTACTTTTGCAATCACGCAGGTTAAAACTACAGCCATATCAGCTGATAGGCTTGAAGTGGCTCATTCTCTTACACCAGCACAACCTCAGTGGGATCCTGGCTGATGAGATGGTGAGTGAGTTCTTTTGTTTTGTGAATTTACTGTAGTTTATAATTTCATGCAAGTATAAACAAGTCCAAGTCCATTCATTGTTTAAGCCAACGAATGATGTTAAATTTAACGTCGCTATTCTGGGTTTGCTAAAATTGAAGACCAATGGGACGAAGGTTACATCCTGCTACTTGCTGAGAGTTTGAGTAACACTGTAAAGGTGGTGATTTATTTTCTTTGTTCGTTTTCAAAACTGGGAAATCAGTCTGTTGAATCATGTGTCCCAAGTGTTCAGGCAATGAAACAAAAGCCCTGTATTATATGCAATTTTTTCTTTTTTCCTTCAGGGCTTAGGAAAGACAATTCAGGCCATTTCTTTTTTGGCTCATCTTTATCAGAAGGGGATTAAAGGCCCACATCTCATCACTGTACCCTCTTCCACAGTGGGTAAGACCAGTGTATAGTTAAGCACATGATTGGCGATCATTCGTTTTCTATGCCGCGACACTCGGCACACAAGTTGAGACTTTCTCTGCTTCATTAAAATTAGATATGACGCAGTAAAGGCGACAAAGCCAAACGATCGGCTTGAACGAGTCCTCAAATGTATGGCATGTGTGGTACAACATGTTTTCATTCCCCTAGTAGTACCATAGTTCTTATGTACTGCATGACTCTGGGAGAATTAAAACTTGTAACTGTTTACATCTTATCCTGTCATATGGCCTTAAGTTAAATATCTATAAATAAAGCTAGCACAGCTATACAGATCTTTGGTGTCTCTGGAGAGTGTGTGCAGCTAGGAAAGTTAGCTTGTGCTGCTAATAACTAATAAGAAGCCTGGCATGTATGTATCATGTAAATCAAATATCTAATTTTCACACCTACTTTTGTTTAATTTGTGTTTTACTAGTTGTAAGAAGATAGGTATATGGTGTTGCCTTTGGTGAGTGTATGTAGCTAGTACAGTTAGCTTGCACTGCTAACAAATATTTCGAAAGGCATCTCACAGCTGAGACAGAATTGCGTTATGTTATTTTGTCCATATTGTGCTGTGCTAAAGTACGTACATTAGCTTGCGTGCATTAGCTCAGCTTTATTTCAGCACTTTTGAAATAAACGTTGTCTCTTCCTGCAGATAACTGGGTAAGGGAGCTCGAGCTGTGGTGCCCCAGCCTGAAGGTGATTGTTTATTATGGTGAGTAAATTACTATAATTCTTTAAGGTTTAATAAGCAATGAAATGAGATGCTTGCATGTCACAGTGATGTCTGTTTAATATCAGTGGAAGCATTGTTTCACATTTACATCTCTTCTACTGCATACCATGTAGGCTCTGTCGAGGACCGTAAATACCTCCGTCAAGATATTCTCAACAACCAAGTGGAGTTCAATGTTATAGTGTCTACGTAAGTTTTGGCAGTAAATCGTGCTCACATCTTCACCTTTATTAAACTCTGTTTCTGACCTCAGTATTGTTGAGGAATTGTCAGGTTTTAGTGCTGTGTAAAGTTCTGTGGCTTTTTTGTTTGTTTCTTTTGCAGATATAACTTAACAATAGGCAACGAAAGTGACCGCAGTCTTTTTCGCAAGTTGAAGTTGCAGTGTGCTGTGTTTGATGAGGGGCACATGTTGAAGAACATGAACTCGCTTCGCTACCGCCATCTCATGGCCGTCAATGTTAGTGCGGTTTGATATTGATTACTGAATCAGCATGCTTTGTGTGTAAATATTTTTCTTCCTACGCATTTCAATTTTATATACATTGTGTGTAGACCATACACATTCTGTTGTTTGATTTTCTGTATTTTCTCTAGGCTGAACAGAGATTGTTGCTCACTGGAACACCTTTACAAAACAACCTACTGGAACTCATATCTCTGCTCAACTTTATTATGCCTTCCATGTTCTCCAGCAGCACTTCACAGATTTCCAAGATGTTCTCCACGGTAGGGCAAGTGGGAGAGTTGTTTTGTTTTTGTTTTTTCATGGATTTGCAACTTTAAAGGTTTAGCAATCATGAGTTTAGAGAACCAGTAACCCGTCTTGTGGTATAGAAGCCTTTTGTGGTATGTGAGAGGGATGACGTTTTCACCACGTGAATGACAAAGTAATTGATAACGGGAACAGAATGGGGATCCGAAGACAACCCAGCCTATTTCTGGACTGAAACGATGAGGATCTGAAAACGACCATTTCATTTAGATGATTAAAGAAAGAACGACTAATGCACATATTTATATTTTTATTTATCGTCCCTGTTTATATGCACACCATTCATCATGCCATTGTCTGTTAGAAATCATCAGAAGAGGAAAGTAGTTTCCATAAAGAAAGAATTGCACAAGCCAAGCTCATCATGAAGCCCTTCATCTTGAGACGAGTCAAGAGTGAGGTAATGACTGCTAAAAACTGAGTTTAGGATAATAATAATAATAATAATAATAATAATAATAATAGTAGTAGTAGTAGTAGTAGTAACCTGGTGCTGTTGCCAACACTTAATGCATCTGAACATTTAAGAAGTAATCGGTGTAATTCCGTAGGTGCTGAAAGAACTACCACCCAAGCTGGAGAAGATCGAAATGTGTCCCATGAGTGATGCTCAACAGCAGCTCTATGATGGTCTCTTCAGTAGGCTGAAGAACACTGTCAGTGGAGAGAGTATGTTTTGTTTTGTTTTTTTTTTAACATAAAAAGTACACATTCCTGTGCTATATAATTGTAGGTAATGTATTAATCAGTTCTTTGTCTGTTCCTCACCAGCACAGAGAAAAGAAACTATATAATAAATACAAAATAAATACAACCGCATCTGTGTGTTTTCAGAGCGAGAGCTCAGTAACGTGATGATGCAGCTGAGAAAGATGGCCAATCATCCACTGTTGCACCGGCAGTACTATACCACAGAGAAGCTTGCAGCCATGAGCCGAGCCATGCTGAAGGTCAGCACCTGGTTGTTGTATTAGATTAGATAGTGGTGTTTGGATAGTGTAAAGCAATGCTGATTGTATACTTGTGCTTATTTATTTATTTATTAGGGTAATTTCAATTTACCATGTATGACTAAATTCATAGCGCATTTAGTAATTGTCGTCTAGCTGTCTACTTTAATGGCAACATTCAGCTTTTCAAGGCTTGAGAAAAGGTGAATTCAGCCACAGATATGGTGAAGTTTTATTTTTAGCCTCTCATTGCTCTTCTTCTCATGGCTCTTTGTGTCATTTTGTTTTATAGGAGCCAACACATTTTGATGCAGACCCTGCACTGATCCAGGAAGACATGGAGGTGATGTCAGACTTTGAGCTGCATAACCTTTGTAAGGAATACAGCTCCATCTCCAGGTTTCAACTGGAAAAAGAGCTCCTTCTGGACTCTGGAAAGTTTTCCCTGCTTACCAAGTTATTAGCCAGGCTCAAAGAGAAGGTAATGAGAGGTGTTGGAATTTAAATGAGGGTCCTCCTGATTTGTAGACTATAAATCATTTTTACTGTCCACTCTGAGATAAGACTGTTGTTCTGCTCAGGGTGACAGAGCAGTGCTGTTTAGCCAGTTCACCATGATGCTGGACATTGTGGAGATTCTGCTGAAACACCTGGGTCACCAGTATGTTCGGCTGGATGGCTCCACACCAATGGCAGAAAGGTTAGCGTGCATGTTGCTCACCATACATCACTATGGTGGGATAATTCTTCTTTCTCTTCACAATGTCACTTTGACATCTTTCTTTTTTTTTGGTCTAGAATTGGCCTCATAGACAAATACAACACAGACCCTGAAATATTTGTCTTCCTTCTGTCAACTCGTGCTGGTGGCCAGGGGATCAACCTGGCCTCTGCTAATGTCGTGATTCTCCATGATATTGACTGCAATCCTTTCAATGATAAACAAGCAGAGGACCGCTGTCATCGAATGGGGCAGAGAAGGTTAGTGGAGCATTGACATGAATAAAAGCAAGATTACGTACTGTAGTGGTTGTTTCTCACCTTGGGTCAGACTTGCTGTATCCTTGCTAAATGCTGTAACTACTCATGATTGAGACGCATGCAAATGAGAAACTTCTTTTTAATTCAGGAAACCTGTAGTAATAAATGTAAAAATTTGACCACGCTAAGGGTTTTTCCAGGCTGCCACACAAAAATATCTGGAATGTTTAGAGCACTTTTTACTGATGATGCACTGTTGCCTATTTACAGGACCGTGCAGGTTATAAAACTGATTAGTAAAGATTCCATCGAGGCCTGCATGCTTCGTTTAGGGCAGGAGAAACTCAAACTTGAACAAGACATGACTACTGATGAAGGTGAGCACAAGCCATAGAAAGTACCCTTTGCAAGCCTTTACCACTTATTTCAGTGTATAACGGAAATGAAGAATTTTTGTTTTCCTTCCAGGTGAAGAGGGTTCCATGTCCGAGGATGTGGCTGAGCTGTTAAAAGCATCACTGGGCCTTTAACATAAAAGTGATTAGTATAGATGCATGCAGCACAGCTAAATGGCTAACCCAATAAATAAACTGACTACGTTATTCTCATGAATAAGTATTAATGTGCACTTGCTAGCCATATAGGTGGTAACAAGTAGCTGTGTCATTTCATGTTTGACTGAAAAACTAGTCACTGACAGTGTTTACTCGTGTACTGTTCTGTTTCATATGCTCATTTTGGCTCAGGTGGAAAGTATAGCACTGCCTAGTTGCATTCAACTTCAGGTTTAAGATAGACTAATAAGTTTCTGGCACAAATGTTGCCGTCTGTCCCGTCCCATCCCCAATAACTGTACTGTGGTTGTGTCTGTGTTGTATTATGTATATTGTATGTTACATGTTCCTGTCAAATAAAGGCAATTTTTATAGTCTATATTTTGAGTTGCTTCTTTGATTAAGAACCAAGTCTAAGGGTATGTAGTTGGATAACAGTACCACTGGATATATACTGTGGAAAAGTGAAGCCAAGGTGTCGGAGTCCCTCTAGTGGCTGACTTCAGTGCAACCCTGCCCATTCCCATGTAAGTGAAACCTTTAAAAATCTCCCCATTATTTTTGAGAATAGTCCTGCAGTTTTTAAATTTAAAAGTTTTAGATTTAGATTTAAAAGTTTTGCAAATCACCACCAAGCCTCATGAACTGTCCAACATGCACCTGAAGCTCTTGAGAGTTTTGTATCTAAGCCATGTCTTGTTCTGCTGTAGAATGTTCTAAAAGAGTGAATGGGGAGTTCTGGCATGTTGCTCATTTTCACTGTACTGATATTATAACTAGCAAACCAATGTGAGTGGGGGGGAAAAGTGGTGGCATAAACCCAGGCATCAAACACTAGCTAGATTTCTTAACAATTTACTATTGACTGTATGACCTTAGCAAATGCTCAAAGGAGCTTGGTAAGGTTAGCCAGTCACTCCTTTTTAAATGTACTCCACCAACAGATTGAGCAGAGCATAAAAGATTATGGAGAGCAGCAAATTTTTTCCTTAAGAAAAGATGGTGTTGAGTGTAAATGTTGACTGCTGTTGTATATTTTTAATTAGTACATTACATTAGCTACTTATTTACATTATTAACATTCCATACCTGATTAACAGATAAAAATGGTAACACATAAAAGGTGCTGTAATTCTGACACCGTTCACCCAATTTGGATGTAAATACGCTCAAATTAAAGCTGAAAGACTATTTGCACTTTGAGCTCATATTCATTTTTATTTCAACTCCTATATACTGTGGTAACTAGTAGCATAATTTTCTGTAAAGCTGCTTTGTGACAATGTCGATTGTTAAAAGCGCTATACAAATAGAATAGAATTGAATTGGTAGACAGCTAAAATAACAAGAATTGTCAATGTCCAAATATTTATGGACCTCATTGTATGTACACTAATAAGCAGTACAAAGGAAACTAAACTTGAATTCATATTAATCCAGAAATTTATGCCATAATTAATCCAAAAGCAACAGGTTTCCCTGTAGACATGGCTCCATTTAGAAAGTGCTTACACTAATAAACAGACTATAACAGATATTTTGTACATGTTTATATTTAATGGTCATTTGAAATTAAATTTGATGTATAGGTAAATGAAAAAGCTAGAGGGAAAGTAAAACAGATTCAAAATTCTTAATATTTCATAGTTGGTAAAAATTGCCTGATGGAGGCACTTTGTAATTGCCTGATGGAGGCACTCAGGCTTTCGGGGAGTATCGTCCACACCTATGGCCAGCCAGGTGAGCATCACACTGGGCACTGTAAGTGAAATAAAAGACTCCTTTTTTTAATCTACAACTATGTGAGTGAATTCCACGTTCAGGGTTGACAACACACCTTCCCACCATGTCGTTATACATTACATCACTGTCCCACACCTCAAATATTAACTCGTGACCAAATTCAATTGAACCAAAATTGTAACTAATGTTCCATTCTGGATTGTTATCATCCATCACTATGTCGGTCTCCTCATACATGTTATTGTACCACACTTTGACGTACCCATCCGTTTTAGTAAACAAGTCTGCCTTTAGACCTGTGGCCCGGTGCACCACCACTGTCAAGGTACCATGACCTGCTCGCAGAGGGCAGCAGTTGTGGTCCAAGTTTGGCGTTGGTTTGCATTCGTGGTTCTGATCCTGCTCTGAAGGAAGCTTGTTGTCTTCAATGTACTCACTCACAGCCCTCCTCAGGCTGGCACTTAGCTCTGGGTCAGCAACCAGATGATGGAGAGGAAAAATGGCATATGAAATTATCTCTGGGTTCACACGCAAGCTGTTCATCCAGCTTGCATAAGCTTCGTTTGGACTCTGATGAAACACAAGGTCTGGGAAGTAACTTTCGCCACCCAAGACCTCCATCTTCTGCGTCAGGAAGCCTTGATAGAAGCCCATGCTCATGTTATCCTTAAGAATATTTGAGCATTTATTAGAAAGTGATGTGTTGGCAGGCAGAAATCCTAGAGACATTTTTAACTCAATGTTCAGACAGTTCTTAATATCAGACTCCAAAAAGCCCTTTAGGGTTGCAAGGCAGGTTCGGAAGGCTGTGACTTGTCTCACGCGTCCTCCTAAATAGACATGACGGATGTAATGGGTGCCATATGTATTAATAATCCTCCGATACTGGGATTTAGTTTTCTCACTGTAGTGTCTAGGTAGTTGAAGTAAACGTTTATTAAATTCTGCACTGAGCTCCGGCTGATCCATTAGTCTGAAGCTGAAAAAAGATGAGAAAAAACATTGTTTTTGTTGCCCTTGACTATGCTACATAAACAAACCTTACAATTCAAGGTTTCTGCCTGGACAATGTGGCCACTAGAAAAAAAATCCCAACACTTTCCTGTTTTAAGCTGAGATTGAATGATTCAAAGAAGAAATACTATGAAGACATAAAAAGGATTTCTACTTTCCTAGCTGAGTACTAATAGCATAGTTGTCACCACATGACCTCACATGTATAATAAAAGGCAAATTAAAGGCCCTCTCTACATCATTTGTCCTACTTTGTGTTTTAGTCTTGCCATGGAGCAGAAGAGGCAGATTCAGTCTGGGAACTAATAAGAGCATGGATAATGGCTGCAATTCCAGTAGAGATGACTGGTAGCATCACTAAAGCTATAAGCAGACAAAGTATTACAAAACTGCACTGCACAAAAAACAAATATAAAAGAGCAGATGCAACAGTATGATACACTTGCAAATGTAATCTGCAGTGCTAACACCATGGCATATTTGCTCATGGCCCTCAAGGGCATAATGCCCATTACTGGAGATTCAAAGAATGATCATGCCCACTTCCAGTTTAATTGAAAATTGTGCTTCATGGCCCTATGCACACAGCACGCAGATAACTCTGGTTGCTCCTACAGAATCTATTTCCATCTAGTCAATCCACTTACCAATAACATTTTCTTTCAACTGTCTGTATGACAGGAAACATCTGTCTAGTTCTACAGAAGCAGTATCAGAAGCTTTTTACTACTTAAATAAGTTATAATCCATGATATAGGTTTTTTAAGGGATGGTGGGGGAAGGGGGTTCTCTCACTCCACTCTCACTCCTAAGTGTGCTTTTTGTGTTTTGGTGAAGTTTTTAGCATCGCTATGTGCCATGAACATTTCACTATGGCACATTTGTTCATGGCCCTGAAGAAGATGCCCATGACTAGAGAGTCAAAGAAATAAAATCTGGTTTAGGTGACACCCACTTCAATTCTAAATACAGATACAAATGTTTGGAGCACTAAACACGTACAGCTAGAGGTGTAGCACTACACGCCTAGTATATTGACAAAATGTGAGGGCAAATTTGGTTTGCTCAAATGCCATTGCTAAACTGCCACTTTTGCCACTGGTGCTTGGACAGATCTTTGGCACACAGGTTCAGGAGGCACAAGATGATAACCTCTCCTCAGTTGAAATACAAATAAAACATATGGAACAGTGGGCTACCAGTGGGAGCCTTTACCTACAGTCATATTCACTAGCATAGCTAGGAAATAATTTCAAGGAGAGATAAGGAAATATATTAAATAAAATTCACTGTGATCTGTACAATTAAATTAAGAAACATCATGCATTTTGAGTGGATGCAAGACACTAGTAGGAGCGGTGATGGCACGTGGTCAGTGGTGACCTGGTTTAACCCTCTGCAATTAAAGCATCGTAGGTTGTTAACATTAGCCCAGCGGTTACTGATATCACTATCCACAGACTATCATTTACAGTTTTACCACTGAACACAGATGTCTACCCCACAGCCAACTGTTCATATTGATTGCAGTTACTGAGTACATATTGAGTACAGTTACGGCTATAGCAACAGGCAATAGAAATCTACACAAGATAGAGTTCCTTTTTTTCATGATTCTGATCTCTGTTTAAAACTCTGCTATATACTAGATTTGAGAGACCTAAATGCTTTCTTAAACCAGGTGCCATTTCATATGATGCACATAGCAGATCACAAAATGGTTGTTTTGTTACCATAGATCTGAAAGATCCTGTTTCCACATTTCAGTTGTTGTGGATGATTTCTCCACTTCCACATGCATGGAACTAGATGACTGGCTGTGGTCAGCAGCACGTGATGATACAGACTGAGGTCCTGATTTCACATGTGGAAACTCTAAAAGGCTAAAAGTCAATCACTGATGAAGCACCTTTTCTGAATCTGGTGGGAAAGTTGGGAGCAGCAACCCTAATTGGTAATCAGTGTTGAGTAAATGCTCAGCACTTATTAGACATATCACAAAAGCACATACCAGTAGTGGTGACAATGCCTCACAGAAAAGCTGGAGGAAATGTTTTAGGAAAAAGAAGATGGAAAAGTGAGGCTCGATATCAGCATATCAACATTCACAAAGGAAAGCTGTGTGGAAAATTTCACTGAACCCCAAAAGGAAGCCACATACCAGTGCAAACAGACATTTTACATCAACCACCAAGGGGGCACATAAATGTAGACAATGATGAGGTGGGCAGGCAAGCCTTCTCTCTTGGAGAGGTACCTACGTACCCAGGGCATTGCAATCAAGATGCACTTGATCTCAGGATGATGTCAGAGCCAGGTTGTGTGTAGAGATCAGGGATTTAAGAAGTGGTTCAGATAATTTAGATCACCTATCACCAGAGAAGGAGTCTTGGCGAACAGACAGACAACTTGCTATCCAATATGGGTCACAGACAGGACTGAAACAAGGGCTCTGGGCCAAATGTGTTCTCATACATGTCTGGCTAAATCAAAGAATATATATTCCACTGGTGTCACAGTTATGAATGACACTGCTGTGCATCAGACAGATGGTCCCTACTATCCCAGGCACAACAGTCCCCACACTCTGACCTGGACTGACACCTGGGAGCGAGCCCAGGGTATTAGCATGCTTGCAAGGGGTCAGACACACTGTTATGAGCATAAATGCTCTGTCTATGTGCCAGTTGTATGCACACAAATGCATTTTTCAGAGTCAGCTAGTAACAGGGATATTTTCATTCTCTGTATAAAACAGAGGGTGGCGTGCTGGCACAGTGTGTACCATTGATGCTTTACAGCTCCAGGGTCTTGGGTTCAATCCTGAGCTCAGGTTAATGTCTGTTTTTGCATGTTTGCCCCACATTTGCATGGGTTTTCTCTGGGTTCTCCATTTTCCTCCCATGGTCCAAAAACATGCTGGTAGGCAGTCTGGCTATGTTAAATTGCCTCCAGGTATGAATGAGTGAGTGAACATTGTGCATGGTGCCCTGCAATTGACTGGCATCCCATTCAGGGTGAATTCTTCCACCTTGCTCCCAGTGTTACTGGGATTTTCATATACAGTCTACACTATTTAAGTAAGGAAACTTATTTCAGGTTGATAAGAATGGCCAGACAATGAACGTGATATACTGAGGTCCTTTTATAGGCTACACACGTGAGGTCACAGTCAGGAGGTCACTCCATTAAAAGGTGACTTTGCTACTAGTACTCAGCTACAAAAATGAACATATGAAAAAATTGCACTAGTTCTAGAAGGAAAATACCCTGGCAGTCCTCCATTTAGTCATAGAACTACGGTTACTTACATAACCTACCATTTTCAAATGAGATAACAAGAAATAAAATAGCTATTTTGATTTAGCAGATCAGCTCTGTACTTTTGATAAGCACTTTGCATTTTAGTTTACTAAGCTTAAGTTGTGATAAAAGACCCACATGTTTTTTGCTTAGCTAAGGAGTCATGTGGCAAATGTGGAAAACATGTGTCATCTTTGTTTACCTGTAATACGTGCAGCTGATCTCATGGAGAGCAAAGGTCGCCTTGTCCATCGTGTGCTGTGATTGGGCAAACTTAGCTATATCTGAGTGGCTCCCTCCTAAAACAGCCTTGCCCAAATCATCCAGGCTAAGATCTATTCCCCAGTTATTGCTGATTAGTGATGTGGAGCTTTTGATAAGTGAATCAATGGAGTGGTGAAGGGCACTTGACAGCTGTTTGTTGCAGCGGCTGAAAGGACGCCAGTCCACAATGGCCAAGGGAAGTTTCTGCACCTGTCCTCCTTGGAAGCGATTCTTGCACACGGTACATGTGCTGTTGTCAGACCTCTGGGATTTGATATTTATCAAATAGGCACCTTTGCGTTGCAGCCTAACTACATCAAATCCTTCTCCTGCAAGGTTGTAGCCAGGCACAAAGGGTGCTTTCTCACATTCTGTCTCTGTTCCCAGGTGGCAGGCTGAGCTTTGATGACAAAGGGTCAGAATTGTGCTGATACAGTGTAATAAGTGGAGACCAGTGCACTTATGATGGCCCATGACTGCTTCTAAAGAGAGATAATACATGGTTGACATAAGCATGCCATTCCCTGCATTTTGCAAAATTATACCATTGCTTGTTCTATGTTGTAATTACAGGTCTTATTGAGACCAAACAGACAAAAGCCTTTTACAGATGGACATACAGTGTCTCTTTACAGAATAGGTAATGGCTACTTTATAGCATTGACAGTTTTAATACCACTTCTTCTGTGCTAATATTACAAATGAAATCACACCCACCTTCCACCAGTGCAAAATTCTCCACACATTTTAGGTCTCTCAAACAAAGCACTTCAGGCTATATCACATTAAGCTTGCATTTCTACTACATATAATGATCTCTTTTCAAAATGAAAATTCATTTAAAAGTTATCTGGTGATAAATACCCACAGACTGTTACGGTCTCACTTTGCCTTGGTTTTAGGAATGCTCCAGCTGAAAAATCTTCCTCTGAAAGGGTGAGCCTTTGGCAGGGAGTGTTTTCCTTTCGCTGCGTTTTTGCCAAAGTCGACAGAATTCATCTGCTCTCTGGTTTTGTCTTGATATTTTTAGTGCGTCCCATCTGTACTGTGGGAGGGAGCTTAAACGATTGTGGCATGTGAGGGTGTGCCGCATTCTCGGGATGAGACAGGATTATGCAGACGGAGAAGGCAGAATTGATATCATAACATGATTTATGTGGTGTTTCCACATGCAGCAGGGATTTCAGTTTTTTTTTTATTAATTATTAAATGGTTAAAGTAGAAGCATTGACTTTATGGAGCATTATTTTTAAATTATACAGTCCCCTCCCAAAGTAGCTGCATTGCAAGGGCAATTCTTTTGTTTTTGTAATACACTGAAGACATTTAGGTTTGAGATCAAAAGATGAATGAGACAATAGATCTGAATTTCAGCTTCCAGTTCCTGATATTTACATTTGTTATATGTATTTGTTATGATATTTGTTAAGCAATTTAGAACATGGCACCTTTTGTTTGAACCATTTTTCGAGTGATCAAAAATATTGGAACACGTGACTGATGTGTTTCTTTATGCCCAGGTGTGTCCTGTTAGATTGATTGTTTGTCTACTCTTGGTTTGAGCCCTGGTTTCGCCTGTGAACACTGCATTTGTTGTTAAAGAGGATAAACAAACATGAAGACTAGAGAGCTGTCTATGGGAGAAGGGAGGAAGGGAGGGAAAATTGATCAGAGCCATTGCACAAGCATTGGGCATAGCCAATACAACAATTTGGAATTTCCTGAAAAATAAAGAAATCACTAGTGTACTAACAACCAGACATTGAACAGGTTAGCCAAGGGAAACAACAGCAGTTGATGACAGAAACATTGGAGAGCTGTGAAGAAAAACTCTGAAGGAAGTCAGTGACAAAATATATATATACTCCTGAACAAAATCTTAATATTAATAAATCAAAATATTACAAGTATTCACACTTCGCACTGGTGGATTATAACCAGGTTGTAAGAACTTCTTCAAAATGCCAAAAGATGAAACAAGAGCAAGAGACAAAAAATAGAGAGTAGGCAATTTATTGAAAAATGCATTTAAACTCAAATAGACTGGTCATCAGCTGATCAAAAGTTTAAGACCATAGCTCAAAAATACCCACAACAGAGTTAAAATTGTGTCAAAAAAAGGACTCAGTAGTGAGTAGCCCCACCGTTCTTGGTGATAACTTCAATTACTCGTTTCGGCATGCTTGATGCGGCTGTTTCCAGGAGGCTGGTGGGAACATTGCTCCATGTGGTGAAGATGGCTTAAATTGCCAATCTCTGTTTTTTTTTGTCTCTTGCTCCTTTTTCTTCTTTTGG
>CM074952.1:13246429-13262953 GCA_037577455.1 Pangasius macronema | reverse complement strand
GTTTCATTTGAAATCCATTGTGGTGGTGTATAGAGCCAAAAATGTTAGAATTTTGTCGATGTCCCAATATTTATGGACCTGACTGTATGTATGTATGTACATACACATCCATACATACACAAACAGCTTCAATCCTGAGCTTGTGTTACTGCTTATGTGGAGTTTTGTATCTTCCCATGTTCTCCAGGTTCCTCACACTACAGGTTCCCAACCCTGGTCCCTGCCCTGCTGCTGATTAGCTGATTACTTGAATAAGGTGTATTGGGAGCAGGCAAAACACTAAAACATACAGGATAAAGGGTACACTAGGACTAGGATTGGGAACCTTTGCCTCACATTGTGTGTGTGTGTGTGTGTGTGTGTGTGTGTGTGTGTGTGTGTGTGTGTGTGTGTGTCATGCCCTGTGAGAGCCACTGATGGTGGATTCCCACTTTACACCCAGAACAGCTTTCAGCTCTATCAACACCCTGACCAGGACAAAGTGGTTACATCCTAAATTGATATATTTCTGTAAAGCTGCTTTGTGACAATGTGCACTGTTAAAAGTGCTATACAAATAGAATTGAATTGTTGCAGAAGGTGAATGAACTAATCCACTTAATTCAGCTTGATTAAAAAATGTTAGCATAAGTGAATTTGCCAGCAATGTGAACAAAAACTATTTTATTACTCCTTTCTTACAAAAACTGAAATTTAGGTTTTCCTTTAAACATCCTTTCCAAACCATATCTAGATTTATGATTCCCAGGCACCGCCTACATGTGTATTAAGTACACATATGTTTGTGTACTGAATAAAAGCATACCATGGCATAACATGGCCCCTATCGTGTGGCATCGCACACTGTGAAACCATGTAATAGAGTCTCTGTACAGTTGTGGCCCAGTCACAGGAAAGCTTGAAAAGTCCATTGCAGGTCACTCCCACAGAGAGCATACTAAGCAGTTTGAAGGACGAAAATTCAGACCAGTTCTTCATTTATTTATTCCTCCTTGGCAGCACACTGTGCAGTAACCTGACCCTTCTGATGATGAGGCACTGGGAGGGCAGCCAGCTCTCCCGCTGGCCACTCCACAGATTCTGCATCCATGCAGTAGAGCATAGCCGATCCGTCACTGTCCTGCCTGACTTCTCACTGACTAATCTTGGACATTTTTCTTTTGGAATGACTATATTGGAAAAGGCAGCACTTCGTATTAGCAGATTCGGATTTCTGAGAAACTCTACTTGCCTTACCAGAGATGTAAAAGTAATGTAGACTAATCCTTACATCTGTCTAAACATTAGGCTTTGCTAAGTAAATTCAGTATATTCGAATAGAAGCCCTGAAATGAGCACAGGACAATGCAATTCAATAAAATCAATAAAACAATTTTGGGAACATTTATAAAATTGTTTAATTTGAGTGAAAGATTGACTCTAAGCATTCAGTCACTTGATCAAGTTCTGTGGGGTCAGAGGATGAACCAATCAAAGTCAATTAATCTGGGTGATTTTAAATAAAGCTGAATACAGTAGCTGATTTGATTGTGTACAGTACTTAATGTGGTAGCAAGGTGAAGTGCATATATCATGTGTAAAGCACAATTCAAATGAAATAAGATTAAATTCAGTGAACTGAAACAGTTTTGGCTGGGGTAGTGTAAGAGAGTGTTTTCTATGTCTATGCCAAATACTGTAAATGTCAGCATTAGATCAAGGGTGTGCCTGCCATAGTGAGTAGGCCAAATCATGTTGTAAGTAATGCCCAGTTTATCTAATATAGATTGAAACACTGTTCTTGAAGGGCCAAGTTTACAATGAGTTTAAGTTTATAGTAATTACTTCTTTTTCTACTGAAACAACTAGATTCAACCAATAGTCTGCAAATTCCTAGGAATACTCTCATTTGCTCTCTTTCAGTAACTCCTTGATCCTGGTCAAGGTAGATGTGGATCTGCAGCATATCCCAGTCCACCTACAAGCAAGTTTTAGAGGTAGAAGGAAACCAGAAAACCCAGAGGAAACCCATGCCACCATGGGGAGAACATGCACATAAACGCCAGACAGTAACCCAAACTCAGGATTGAACCAGGGACCTTAAGGAGGCCACACTATCTGCTGTGCCACCATGTAGCCCTAATAGTCTAATGTCTCTAGCAGCCAGATCCTGATATTTTTGTCCATTCCTCTTGCCAAAATTGCTTAACCTCTGTAAGCTTGGCTAGAGACTGTTGAACAGCAATTTCCAAGTCTTGCCACAGGATCTCTATAGCACTGGGTTTTTTTTAATTGGGCCATTCTAACAATTTCAGGTTTTTGGTTTTAAACCACACCAGTGTAGCACTTTGTGCCAAGAACAAAAAGTTACAGTTCGGTCTCAGCAGAACAGCAGATTCTCCAACAATTTCATATTGTGTGCTTTTTCCCCCTCGAATAATGGCTTTTCCATAAAGCCAAGCTTTGTGGAGTGTCCAGGCTATACTTGTGCTGTCCTGTGAAAGTTTAGCCCATCTGAGCTGTGGATCGCTCCAGCTCCTTCAGCGTTATCCTTGCCTCTTGGTTGCTGCTCTGACTAATGTACTCCTTAACCCGTCACTGACTTTTAGTGGAAGGCTTCCTCTAAGCGGAGTCCTGGTTGTGCCATATTCTTTCCATTTTTAACGGGGGTTAACACTTATGCAAATTTGGTCTAATTGTCATGACTCTCTCGGTCTCCAGACCTGATTTCAAGAAATTAGTGTATGATAATTGGCAATGTTTTATGTGAAAAATGCTAAAAGCCTGGCTAAACAACCTTAACCTTAAACAACCTTAGAACAGACATGTCAGGAAGAAGGAGAGTGGGACTGATGGTGGAGTATTACTGAAAAGAGTAGTATAACTGAAAGAATACAAAAGCTCATCAGAGACTATGCGAAGTGGTTGCAGGCAGTGATAAAGGGTGGGTAAGCAAGTTAGAAATTAATTATATCACATTTAGTATTTCTGTCGCTTCTGATAATTGAAGGAACATCTGGAAGGAGAATAACTGTCAATCTAATCTCTTTGTTTTCTTCATTTTGTCCAAAAGCCATGCAAACTTTTGTACTCCATGTAAATTTTTTAAGAATCACAAACCGGATTATTCACACCTTCAGCGTTTTCAGTGAGTGGTAAATCTGTATATCTAGTAAATGTGAGTGATTATGCTACAGGGTGTCCAAAAAGTCTCCACACATGGGGGAAATTGATGCTTTTTTTTTTTTTTAGCAAAATGTTTTCCAAAATTTTTCATGCTTAGTTTATTTGATGTATTTATTTTTTCACATAGCCTTTAAAAATGCCTTTGACAGAATTGAATGTATTGAAATCATTCTCATGGCTGGTCGCATGGTGAGAGGGACATGCAGTTACATGCAACACCAGATGTGTAAACACCAGTTCATCATGAGTGGTGAGAGGACTCCATGTGTGTTTACAAAGAAATGGCGATCATGTAGAGGATGTTGTGTAAATAAAGTTACAATTGGCTAAAAAGTGTTAATTTCCCCTATGTATGGAGACTTTTGGGACACCATGTAGATCAACGCAGGCTGCTCACTGCATCTTTCCTATGGCAGGATCGCTAATTCTGACACCAGTCTCTCAAGTGCGCTTTATTGCCAGAAGCAGATGCTGCTTTGTAAATTCACGGCCAGAGCAGTAACCAATCAGAGCTCTCGCGCCTCGCGCCTCTCAGTCCCTATTGGTCGCTGGACTCGGCTGCTCGCGAGCAGCTTTTGGTTTCCTGTCGGCGCGAGCAGGTGTCCAGCTCAACGGGCGGAACGTGACGTCACGCCGGGGGTTACCAGCACAGCAGAGCTGAGCAGAGCAGCGAGTTTGGAGAAAGAGAAGCTGGGGGGAAGAAAACTCAGTGTGGAAGAAAATGCGGAAAAAGAAGCGCTTTGGAGAAGAGTTTTCCCAACACGAGGCTCACAGGCAGTCTTATCCCACAGGGGCAGATGTAATATGATGATTTGATAGGCGGAAAATTCCTGACGCAGAAGCAGAGCTGATAACAGGGAGCATACTGTGACCGCGATATCTCAGACTACACTGGTGCTACACAATAACGGGTGAGAAATAGTGGGAAATATGAACATATTAAACCCGGGACAGCATTCTGTTCTTGGCACAGAGAAGCGAAAGAGCCGTGAAGAAGCCTGAAGTGTAGTACGGTAAGCTCGCATCCTTCTCTTTGTACTTGTGTCACTGGATGCTGGGCCGAAACACTGCTCTTATAGCACCTAACTCCGGCGTCTGAGCAGGACGCTTCTTCTCACTGATTGTCCTGTTGACTCCGGTCACTTTGGGCTTTCATTCATTCATTTATGAAAGGCGTTATAGTATATGATAAGCGTTATAGTAGCCTATAATACAGCCCATGATAAGCGTTATAACGTTGCCACGCACACAAAGGGAGAGAAGAAAGACAGCAGCCTGTGATTGTGTGGCCGCGCACAAAGCGACCAGTTTCTCCTGGTTGGACATCTAACCATTCTCACTTCATTCCTCAAACACTGAGCCACACTTAGCTGTCTAAACGGTTTTTTAGCCTACAGATCTTACCCAAGAGATGATCAAAACCTCTCACACCTGTTCATATGTTCTTCTGTTTCTGCTGCAGGCAGCACAGGTCCATCACTGAAACAGCAGCAGTCAGCCACAGCAGTGTGCATTATTTATGAAGTTGGAGGACTGGAATGCAGAAGGTCTGTGTGTGTGTGTGTGTGTGTGTGTGTGTGTGTGTGTGTGTGTGTGTGTGTGTGTGGTCTTTATACTGTTTTACTCTATTGTTAAATTTGAAAGTACAAGCATTTGAGCAGAATCGACCTTTTATATAACAAGACTTTAGAGTCTTGCAGTCTTTGGCACTGAGGAGCTTCTATGACCAGAGAGCACCAGGTGATGTATTAAAGTTCATTCAGTCATCTTCAGTAGCAGCTTTATGCTGGTCAAGGTCAGGCTGAATCCAGAGCATATCTCATGAGCACTGGTCGCAAGACTGGAGAATGTACTCTGGATGTACCCTCCATTGTGAAGCACTTTGAGCTGCATTTTATGTATGAAAGGTGCTATTAAATAAAGTTATTTTTATTATTATTATTATTATTATTATTATTATGTTAGGCCTAAGCGCTCTCACTGCCACAGCCTGGGTTCGATTCCCAGCCAGGGAACCTACCACAGCCACTGGGATTGCACGCCACAGTGCGCTCTCATAAAATGATAAAATTGGAGAGGATTGCGTCAGGAAGGGCATCCGGCATAAGAACTGTGCCAAATCAAACATACAGACCAATGATCTGCTATGGTGACCGCTAACAGGAGCAGCTGAAAAAAGAACGACGACAACATCATCATCATCATTATTATTATTATTATTATTATTATTACTATTATTGTTGTTGTTGTTGTTGTTATTGTTATGGTATGCCAAGTCCATCACAGGGCACCATGCACACTCATTTACACCTAGCGGTCATTTAGTATAGCCAAATCACCCTGGAGCTGTGAGGCAGAAATGCTACACAATGTCACCCTGTATTAAAGTTGCAGTTTGTTTTTAGACCTGTACTAATCACATTAAAGATATTCTGGAAATATTGTGATATTGACATGCAATTGATCATGCTAGTTTCTTAATTTCAGGTTATTGTTTGTATTTTCAGGGCCCAGATGTAAGCTTTGCCCTCAGCTGGACCATGGCTCCTCAGCTTTGCCTCATTTCTTTAAATAAAAGCAGCTAAGGAAAGATATGTAGTTGCAACAGAGAGGATTGGATAGAGGAAGGCTGCTTGTTTCATTGCAGTTGCACTTCACCTTACAGACAGTGGAAGCTCTAAAAATGATAAACTGCTCTTTAAAAACAGGAAACAGACACTTTATAAGGCTGTATTAACTAGGTGTTTTTGTTTTGAAAAAGTGGATCATTGTCTGAAAAAATATACCAGACTCTTTCACTGTCTTACTCCTATTTGCNTTCCCCCGATTGGCTGCTGGCTCCTGCCGATTACAGTGGAGTCAGACTTCTTTCATGCCTGAAGCGACACGCTGTAGTTTCAGCAAGGTTGTTTCTTGGTTGTTTTACAATTGACCTATAAGATGTGACCTGACTGGCAAGCTAATAAAAAAGTGCTTGATGTTGCTCAAACCCATGGGGGCAGTGCTTTTTATACATAGCCACATTCTGACTTTTAGGATTACATAAACACAAGTGACAAGGAAGGAACAGATAGGGTGTAGTCATAGCCTGTGAGCAATACAGAGAGTTTCACTATGATGCCTTATTTATTCACCAAAAAGAGTTTCAATATGATGTGTCATTTATTCACCAAAAAGTACTATCATTTCTGGCAGTCTTAAAGAACGGGCAAAGCCAGTAAATGTCTGGTACAGTTACCAGCTCTTGTAACTGTTTCAGTATAACTGTGTGTGTCTTTTATTCAGCCTTTCTCTCTCTTTCTCCCTCTCAGCAGTGAATGCACGGAAACGTTAACAGATAACTGCAAGCATGGAGCTGAAAAGCCAATGCAGAGCCCAAGATGGCAAGTAGAAGCTCTTAGATTACACCATGATCATCTTGATCAGTTTAGTTTCAGACACAAACCAGCTTCAGCTCAGCATCTAATGCGAGGCTAATGTGCAGCTCCAACAGTAAGAGCAATCCGGAGCTTCTGCAACAGTTTAACTCAATTTGAGTGAGAGGTGGAGGAGCTTTTGGAATAAGAGCTCACAGCCCAGGAGAAACTGTGTGCTGTACATGTGTATTAGGCCATAGCAGGCTGTGGGGTGTTGCTATGGAAACACTTGCCCTGTACCAAGACAGTGTTGTATTCTACCTACTGCTTTTTGCTTGATATGGTTATGTGCGTGGAACGCTCCCTCATTTATGGGCTTCACTCAGAGTAGAAATCAGTCCAGCAGACACTATTTAAAGATGACTGTAATGATTAGAGTATGAAGCCAAAACTGTCAATCTCTTTATAAATATATTTAACACCTCCTCACCCATACATCGCTGCAGTATTAGAGCAAATTAGTGCATTTGGTCATATAGGTACAAGATTTAAGTAATTCCACCGAGTTAATATTTAGTGTTAAAAGTACTTTATTTAAACCTGAGTCAGATTAGTTTTGAACTGTTTAACATATCCTTGTATAGAATTTTGGAATACTTGAATATCCCTTTCACACATTTGCTTCAGTTTACAAAAAATGCCGTTAAAAAGTGCCATCTCCTTTATTCTATAATGTATTCCTAACAGTGTTAATTGTCATCATTTCTTAGTAATTCAGTTAGTCTGGTCCTCTTTTTAGACATGTTCTTAATTAAGTTTTCCTCTGTCCTCAGCCTCCCTCAGGCCGCACCGTGCAACTCCTCTGTGAACAATGGCCAGGTGGAGCTCTTTTGCATTCAGATATGGCTTTGACCTGGGCAGTTACTTCCATGACCTTCGACCCCTGGGCACGGGTGCATCCGGCCTGGTGTTGTCTGCCATTGATAGACGGAGCGGGCAACGAGTGGCAATTAAGAAGCTGGCACTGCGTGACCCCATGAGCATTAAACATGCACTGCGTGAAGTAAAAATCACATGCAGGCTCCAGCATGAGAACATAGTAAGGGTGTATGAGGCACTGGGCCCATGTGGCCAGCCTTTACCCCACAACATTGCCCAGCTTACAGAGATCTACATTGTGCAAGAGCTTGTGGAGACAGATCTGGCCCGGATATTGGAGCGGGGTCCGTTGCCAGTGGCCCATGCCACTTTGCTTTTTTACCAGCTTCTGCGAGGCCTCAAATTCATCCATTCAGCCAATGTGCTGCACCGTGACCTGAAGCCAGCCAACATCTTCATCAACACAGAGCAGATGCTGCTAAAGATAGGAGACTTTGGATTGGCACGCATTGTTGACCCACACTACTCACACAAGGTAGAGGGCAAAGCAATATTCTTCAGATTTTAGAAAGTACTTCAAAACACAGGTAGACTTATGGGCAAGAAGTGGTTGTATTTATGTGTATGTGATGTTAACCACAGTGTCTTCTGGATGTAGTCAGAGTAAACCACGCTGTTTCCATGCTGTTGCACCTGGGACTGCACGTTATTCAAAAACACTGGTTTGTGATTTGTTGATTGTCAGTCAAATGGCTTCGTCTTTCTTGGTCAGACTGAGTGATGAAAGCTGACATAATCTGAATCACTCACAGAAATTTCCAGAAAACTTCCCACCTGAACACATGAAGTAATGTGCAGGGGTGGAGCTAAGGGGTGGCCACAGTAGTCTAGCATGTCCTGGTTTAATTTGAATTTTGCGGAAAATATTTGTGGCACAAAAGGATCACGCGATTCCAGGCAACACAACCTTGACCAGGGTAAAATGCTTACTGAAGATGAATGAATGTATACCATTATATAAAAACTAATAAGACTACAAGCATTACAATTGGTTCCAACCCAGATATTGAAATTTAGCATAGGCTGAAATATGCAAAGTTTCAAACTAGTATTTGCACTAGTATTAAGTCTCATTTTGCTACACTTACTCTGTCTCCCACCTTGACACCAAACAACATGTCCTGGATCTGCCACTGCTAATGTGGCATAGTGTCTTAAAAATATCCAAGCGGCTCCAAAGTTAGTCTGGGAGTGAGCTTTACAAAAATTGCGCTTTATAAATACGTTTCGAAATAGGCAGTTATCTGCTTCATTCTCAAGTTTTTAGATTTTAAGGCAAATGACAACCGGACCTAACACAAGAAACATTGTTGTTGTTTTGTTTTTTTCTTCCAGATGATGTCTTGCCACTTGCTATTCTCATAATCAGAGTCTGCCCTTATGTGTGTGCCTTTATAGCTTATTTTCACACTTTCTGATGAAACACATTCCCACTGTGCACCCACCACAATGATTCCCTCTACTTTTCAAGATAAAGTGGCTTAAGACAGGATAAAATAGAACTATGTGTCTATACGCTTCTACACTGCTTTGACCTACCTTTAGATTATGAGTCTCTAACATATGTTTATGGTGGACTGACACTCTCTATGCACTACATTTCAAAAGCTTACCAACAAAATTATGACCTCATGGATTGCTTCAGGATTAGGGCTGTGGAAGATTAATGTGGCTTGTCCCGCCACCATTGTCCTAGTGTAATATCGGCAGGCTCTATAAATCCAAAATGAATGGAGACTTGTGTGAGATGAGCCAAATGAGAGTCAGTTATACGGGAGGAAGGGAAAGGTGCTAGGCTCCAGTTGGAAAGGATCACAGAACAAGCTCAACATGAAACCAGGCCTTGTTCTAAACAGCTTGAATGAACAATAAAGCTTTTTGTGAGTAATAACTGAGTCACTCTGAAGTAAGGTGACATGTCCGAACCCCTGCGGTTTTCCAAAATTAGTCTATTGGCCACCAAGGGCTCATATTCCATGCTGTCATGATGCCGTGTCCTTCTGTGAACGAGTCCGTCTCAGCAAGCTCACTTTCAGTTCAGTCTACCTTCTCTGATTTACTCAGCCTGACAATCCTGTCCCTCTGCTGACATGAATGGGTGCTTCCTGAAGTGGTCAGGACTCTGAGGGTGACACATAGCTTTACTATGGACTAATGGCACCCGGTTATGATTGAGGGGCAAATGAAAACCTTAAACATGACATAGATTAGCAACCAGATTTCTTTTCCCCTAAGAATCTGTACACTCGTTAAGCACTGGAACACTTGCACTGAACATAATGGAGATTATGTAGAAAGACTGTGCACTTTTGTGACACTTATCTGCAGTAAACACTGAAAAAAAAGCATCTGATAACCCATGGCTGCTAACCTTTATAGAAACAAATGCTAAATTTATTAACTAGCCTACTGGCCAAGTTGGATGGATGGATGGATGGATGGACGGATGGATGGATGGATGGATGGATGGATGGATGATGGATAATGTGCTTGCCCAGTCCCATGTTTTGGTTGCCTGGAAACCTAACTGAATAGGCTAAAAATTGGTAACTAACGTGATACAATAGTTAAGGCTAGCAGGAGAGGTATACTATGACAGCTTTGTTCTGCACTTTATTTTTTTTTTGTTTCTTCTTCCGTGCATGCTAATTAATTCACCTAGTATATATTAATTGACTGTTAACCAGATTGTGCCTCAGCTGGAATGTGTAATGCCACAGGCTGTTGAATTAAATACAATTAGCGGGTGCTATGCTACTATAGTTACAGTATTGATGCGTGTTGCTCCACTGTAAAGTGCATAGTTTTAAATATAGATACATACTAAATGAAAACCTTTCTTTTGTAAGTGTCAAATAGGAATAGATTTTAGATAGATAGACAGATTTAATTGATTTGTGAGTCGATCAAAGGTATTTAGTTGTTAGGCAGGGCACAGGGGTGCTCAGTGTGGCCAGGGTATGTGAATGGCATCTCTGTTTGTCTCTCCATCAAGACCCACTTCACTCTGAGGAATCTGCCTGGTACGATCTCATCAATGATTCATCACCTCCTCTCAAGAGAAAGCTAGGAGGTGGAAAAGAAAAGATGCTTTAGATGGGGGTCTGTTAGAGGTCATGCGGCTACATCAGCTGTTTCTCATTAAAGATTGAAGAGATGCTGGGTCATTTATTCTCCTGGAACGCACAGGGCTGTAGTGGAGGCATTCTGTCAGAAACAGGGAAGTGTAATATGCCTTAAGGTTATGAGACTTCCTGTCCCACTTTGCAGATATTTTACATTTCTTTACACCAATACTTGTCAGAACAGATGTGCAGCTGATTTACTGGCATCACACAGTTGAAAAAAATGGCATAAATAAAAACTACATAAAATATTATTGGTAATGAAAAGACACTTGTGTGTCCTATACCCCATAAAGACAGTAGGCTCATTTTCGTTTCACTACCATATTCTAAGCAAGGAATAAAATAGGTGCATGCTGGCATAGGAAAATAACCCGATCCAATGTTATTTACTTTCTTATGACAGCACTTCCCAAAATGTTTTACTCCTCTTATACCACAGCAATTTGCCAGCAATGACATTTTTCTTATTAATGTCACTTCATAGTTTTTATTAGTTTTATTATTTACTTTTCATGTATTGGAACATCTGTGAAATTAGTTGGTTCCTGTTCACTTACATTACAGCAGCTATAAACAGCATTCCCTCATCACAATCTCTCTTTTTCTCAAGACATTATATTATAAGACGTTATATTACAGACTCTCTTATATTAAAGACTCTCCTGTTGGGCAAAATCGTACTTACTGTTACAAAGCACGGACACTCGAGAGGCCTTCCACAAATGTTATATAAATATCTCCAAAAAAAAAAAAAAAAAAATTCACCATATCAATGATTACATACATATATATATATATATATATATATTTAAATCTGTTTATTGTTATTATGCGCCGTGTCCGCCATACAAGTCCTTGTGAATGAGCTGTTACTATAGAAATATTAACAAGCTCAGTAATATAAACCATTGATTTGAATTACATCTGGTAGGACTATCAGAGCTGCTGCTATACAACATTAATCAACATCTTGTGACCAATCAGGTTTAAGGATTCAACAGTGGTGTGGTATAAATCGTAGACATGTATAATCAACAAAATTTCATTAAAAGACAGTTGAGCTGACTTCATAACTTCTGGAAAAAATGAGCAAAAGTGTATTTTCTTCACTGATAAGAGTGTTTTGTACTTATGATGCTGTTGGAAGGCCATAACGAAGTTTTGTAAAACCTTTTGTTTTTGGCAAAATGTTGAGGTTAAGCACATATTGCAAAATTAACATATGTCTCTAGAAACACATGATCATTCTGAGGGTTGTGCTCATATATTCCACCATAGATAAGAGGGAGAGCGAGTGTTACATGCTGATTTTACCTCTGCGTTTTGTTCTGACCTAATGATTTGCACTTAGTCTTATATACACACAAGTACACTGAGGATCACTACGACTAGTTGCCTGACTGATGAGATGAAGCTTGTTTTTGACGTGAATGAAGCCTGATGTATTTCGGAGACAAAGAGTGAGTGGTGCACCATTGTTTTTAGATGTGGAGACTCTTTTATGTTACAGCAATGTGTCACGACCAGCTGCTTGTGCCCATGTGCTTTGTCAGTGGGTAGCAGAAGTCTCTTGTGTGTGTGCAAACAGGGCTACCTCTCAGAGGGGATGGTGACTAAATGGTATCGCTCCCCTCGCCTGCTGCTCTCTCCGAACAACTACACCAAGGCCATCGACTTGTGGGCCGCAGGCTGCATCCTGGCTGAGATGCTAACAGGCCGGATGCTTTTCGCAGGTCAGATCTGTAAAATATGCGCAGTTAGGGAAGCACATTCTGTCAGTTATAACAGACTGCACTGAGATTTAAACATATTCAATGTGATCAAAAGACTTTTTGTTTAACAGTATTCTGAGCACATTTTATTTATATGTGCGCATATACACATACACCTGGATAAATGAAGAAAACTAAAAGAACAATATATAAATTATACTTATCTTATTAAAGCTCATCTTTTTATGTTGCATGGTAGCATGGAACAAACAAGGAATGCATTACAATGTGAAAACTCGTGTAAACCATATACACTCACCATCCACTTTAATCAAAACACCTGCCCATTTATGTAGTTATCCAATCAGCCAATCATGTGGCAGCAGCACAATGCATAAAATCATGCAAATACAGGTCAAGAGCTTCAGATAATGTTCACATCTCTGTAGGTTTAACTGTGGCATGGTTGTTGGTGCCAGATGGGCTGGTTTGAGTATTTCAGAAACTGCTGATCTCCTGGGATTTTCACACACAGCAGTCTCTAGGGTTTACACGGAATGATGCGAAAAACAAAAAGCACTGAGTGAGCAACAGTTCTGTGTTTGGAAACACCTTGTTGATTATAGAGGTCAGAGGCCAGATTGGGTCGAGCTGCCAGGAAGGCTATAGTAACTCATATAATCACTCTTTACAACTGTGGTGAGCAGAAAAGCATCTCAGCATGCACAGAACATCGAACCTTGAGGTGGATGGGCTACAACAGCAGCCAAGAATAGGAATCTGAGGCTATCATGGTCACAGGCTCATCCAAACTGGACATCCACCTCAAGGGATGATTTATTGTGCATTCTGAGATGCTTTTCTGCTCACCACAGTTGTAAAGAGTACTTCCTCGAGTTACTATAGACTTCCTTTCAGCTCAAACAAGTCTGGTCATTTTCCTCTGATCTCTCTCATCAACTAGGTGTTTCATCCTGCAGACTCTCTACACAAATGATGTTTTTTTTTGTTTGTTTGTTTTTTTTGCACCATTCTGTGTAAACCATGCTGTGTAAACTCTAGAGACTCCTGTGTGTGAAAAGCAGTTTCTGAAATACTCACACCAGCCCATTTGATACCAATATCCATCCCATGATCAAAGTCACAGAGATCACACTTTTTCTTCATTCTGATGGTTGATGTGAGCTCTTGACCTGTATGTGCATGGTTTCATGTGCCACATGATTGGCTGATTAGATAACTGCATGATTGTGCAGGTGTTCCTAATAAAGTGGATGGTGAGTGTATAGCTTTTCCCAGACAGGAAAGCATTACTCCTTTAATCAACTTAATAGAACTAAATGAGGCTACCAAAGTAAGTACCTACCGTAAGAGTCAATTAGACATTTTTTTAAAGCTAAACTTCCTTGAAGGGACTTTGCTTAGCATCCTGAAAATACAGTATATGAAATATATTATTTTTTTTGTAAAAATCCCTACAACAGAAAAATTCAGTTTTGGCTTAGGTATAACTACTCTATACGGCCAAAATTATGTGGGACACCTGTCCATCACACAACCATGGGCATTAGCGTGGAGTCGGTCCCCTCTTTGCTGTTATAATAACCTTGTTGAGGTCAGGGCTCGGGCCACTTGAGTTGGAGAAGGCCCACATATGATTGTGATGGTGAGGTGTGGCCATACTTTTGGCCATATAGTGCATGTTCCGGAAAATGTATCCCTGTGCTTTTCTATTTGTAAAAGTAAGACAACCTCTGTCTAACATCAGAATGCTATGCTCTAGGTGCACATGAGTTGGAGCAGATGCAGCTAATTTTGGACACTGTGCCAGTGCTTAGAGAGGAGGACCGGCAGGAGCTGCTCAGAGTCATGCCCTCCTACGTCAACCACAACTGGGAGGTCAGGAGATCACTGCAAGAGCTGCTTCCTGAGGTGGACGATGAAGGTGAGAGAGAAACTGGACTGAAATTAACAAGCAAATGATGGTCCAGTCAAATGTTTTTCAGCAATTCAGACAATTCACATAGTCATTCAACCAGTGTCAGTGAGTCTTCTTTTCCATTCCACCTCTCAGCCATAGACTTCCTGGAGCAGATCTTGACCTTTAACCCAATGGACCGGCTGACAGCCGAAGCAGCTCTGTCTCACCCATTCCTCAGGCAATATTCCTGTCCTCAGGATGAGCCTGTGTCCCTCCAGCCCTTCCGCATAGAGGACGAGCTGGAGGACAGTCTGGTGAGCGAACACGGCCACTGGGACAGGTACAGTACCACTTTCTCCTGGTTTTTGCATTTTAACAGCCTCCAGTGCAGAAGTAGAGTGTGTTCCCTAAAAAGGTCCCGGTTTAAGCTTTTGCAGACCTAAGCAGGTGTTGTGGTGAATTAAGTGAGGCTTGTTCTTGATGGAGTTCACTGCCTTACACATGTACTGAAGCTTGTTTCATTTAAAATCTGAATTTCAGCAAATTTGGCACGATTCATAAAAATGCATAATATTCTACGAGTTAGAATTTCATTATGTGCACTGAATGTGAGTCCACCTTCGTGTTGCATTGTCCAGTGAGAGAGACAGTTACAAAGTTACAGTGTTCATTTAAAATATGTAGGCTGCTTAGATTGTTTTACAATTAAATTATTTCTAAATTGTACATCTCCTAGAGCAAACAATCAAATATTACTAAATCAGTGAATCAGAGAACACACTATGGAACATATATTTAGTACTCCTGATTGTTAAATATTCACTCCAGCCCTAAATAAGATTACTAAAAGACAGCATGCAGTAACAATATTTATCATGCTGTAAAATGAGGCCAGGATCACAGCAGAGGGAAATCAAAGAAAATGACCTTAGGGCTCTATGACATAAAGGGTTGGTTAAATATAGCTGCTTATGAATTATTCTCTTAATTAAATCTCTCAAAATATCATACTGTCCTTTCTGCAGCCAGATGGCCTGATAAGGTGAAGGCCATTATTTACTGCTTAGAGAATAAGCAGTTGGAGGTTAATCAGGCTGATTCTACAATGTTTCTCAAAGAAAGATGTCTGAAGGCCGTACTTTTTAGGTTTTAACTTAGAAGGACGGCCAAAGACCAAAGTGGAACTGTAGTAGTTTGAGAGCCAAGTAACTTGTCAGAAGCATAATTCACCAGGCTCATTCTGAATATCTAACAGTACCAAATGAAGACAAGTGGATTTGTGTTATGTTGAAGATAATCATTTAAGGGCATCATCAGTTATTTGGATTGCTGGGAAATCCCTGTTATTTAAGCACTGTATGGTTCACACCCATGATCTCATAAAACTGACATGACACTGAAGCCTGGGGAGCTGGTCTCAAACCTGCAGAGGTAGAATTATGGGTGTTTCAGGGCTGCAGAGAGCCCCTAGTTATCTCCAAACTGAAACAGAGGGGAAGCCTGTATTGTTTATTGTATCATTCGTTCATTAATTCTGGTCACTGAGTTTCAGAGGTAATGCAGCTTGACAGTTGACAAAAGTTTTTGAATGTGAATTTTATATACTGGAATTCTGTACATGATCGTAATCACATTAAGTAAAATGACTTTTTCCACTGCTTTTTCTTTGTTTTATATTTGCTAGGGAAAAGGAACAAAAAAAAGTTTCAGATATGAGAAAATTCAGAACCCCAAATACAAATCCCAGAAATTCAAATCTCAAATGTAAATTAGGTCAAAGGTGAATCATCCTAGATACCCAGGGAAAAGTACATGCTTTCAGAGTGGTCAGGCATTTAGCCAATAGTAGTTGTCTGCTATGCTCGGGCCATGACAGTGAAGTGATGTGAAGATAAGAGCTGTGGAGGGGAAAAAACACGCAAAATGAACCAGAATGAGATACAGTGGATAGAAAAAGTCTACACGCTCCTGTTAAAATGGAAGGTTTTTGTGAAGTAAAAGAATGACACTAAGATAAATCATGTCAGATCTTTTCTCACCTTTAATGTGAAATTGCAAGGTATACAAATAAAGTGAAAAACAATCAGAAAATTTTATAGGGGGGAAAAAAAGAAAAATGAAAAACTTAACATAATCTAGTTGCAAAAGTGTGCACACCCCTAAACTAATACTTTGTTGAAATGCCTTTTGATTTTATTATACCACTCAGCCTTTTCTGGCTAAGAATCACATCTTGGCACATCTTGACCACTCTTGCTTGCAAAAAACATTTTAGATCCGTCAAATTGTGAGGGAATCTCCTG
>CM074952.1:13210902-13245481 GCA_037577455.1 Pangasius macronema | reverse complement strand
AGTACTTGTCAGATACTCCTGCAGCTCCTTTAATGTTGCCTTAGGTCTCTTAATAGCCTCCCTGGTAACTTTTGTCCTTTCATAAATTTTGGATGGATATCCTGTTCCTGGTGATGCCACTGTAGTGCTCCATTGTCTCTATTTGTTGATGATGGTCTTCCAGGGTACAGCTACTGTTCTGGAAATTCTTTTATACCCCTCTCCTGATCGATACCTTTCAATTAAAGAGATACAATTCATGCTTTGTAAGCACTCTGCAGACCATGGCTTCAGCAATCGAATGAAACCAATAAGATGTCAGGGAAATCCTACAGAACCTTTATCTGAGCTTAATTATAATTATTATAAACATGAGGTTGAATATGACTGATTCATTATGAACATAGCCACAACCCCAATTATAAAAGGGAGTGCACACTTATGCAACCAGGCTCTTGAAACTTTTTTATTTTTTAACTTTTACTTATTATTTTTTCCTAATTTTCCCTAAAATTAGCACTTATATCCAACTTAGCACTTAGGTGCACTTCTATCTGACATAAGTGCTGGATTTCGAAAATCCAAGATGATTTATCGATCAAAAGATATCACTAAAGATGTCACTACGTGGGTTACGAATTATAATGCCCAGTGAAACTATTGAGATAACTAGCTTGCTAGGTTACACTAATGTTAGCTTGCTGACTCTAGTCATGGAAGGCTGCAGCACTGCAGACTTCAGCTTTCTACCTTATTTCACATCTGATTCAACTGATCAGCTAATTCCCAAGACCTTCATGGGCTGAATTTGGTGCGTTAGAAGAGGGTAAACATGAATCTCTGTAAGCCTGCGTTTGACACCCTTATCAGTAACTGAGTGGAGTGTTATACTATATGAACTGCGGCTAAATCCTACTCAATGCATTTTAATTTAATGAATAGCTCTCAGAGTCACTCTACGTCTAAGTATTTCCCATCTCAAAGTAGCTAACCTAGGCTGCTCGCTATTGATGTATGGCAGCAAGCTAACTAACTAGAACATTATCTAAATGCACTTAACTCATCCACAGCTCTTTTCACTTCACCGCCATGGCACAAGCACGACAGATGACTATTATTAACTAAAAGCTCTACTTTTCCCTTCCTTAGGTCCTACTACGTGGAAACTGGATTAAATGTGTTTTAGACATAAAAACTCTGACATAAAAATTTGGAAAGGCCTAGCATGTTTAAAACAAAGAAAAAGCAGTATGTTGAGTACAGAAAAAAAGTAATTTCATTTAAATGTAACTACTATCTATACATGTATAGAATTCAAACATACAAAATTCATATTCAAATACTTTTGTGTGCTTCCAAGCTCTGTAAAGTTGTAGTGTATCCAGAGGTGTGTTCATATTTAGCTGTGCTAAAGTGAATAATGGTTTATAATAATAAATAATGGTTTATAAAGTGAATAATGGTTTACAGCCTAGACAGCAACTGCAGTGTTTCATCAACAAAAAATGTCACCATGCCTGTTAGCTTCCACATTTGTTTTGAAATGTTTATAGTGAACAACACTGGCCTTCAATATCCAGCAAAGATTGATTGATTGATTGATTGATTGATCACAGCCATTACTTTAATAACCTAAACATTTTACCAAAATGGCATATGCTATGTAGATACAGGATCAGGAGTATTTAGTTCATTCTTATATGAAAAGATTCAAATACTCACAAAATGTCTTCAAGATGTCTTTAACTCAAATCCACTCAAATCATTCAGACTCACTGTTTCTAGATTAAGTAATCACCTTGTCTCCTACGTACGTCAGAAAGTAGTCTAGACACGACCTTCGTCGTCCTCGTCACACCGACATATGTCTCACACAGTCTTTACCGAGAGACTGAGGAGGATGAGGTCCAGAGAGATCCTCGAGCCAATTCCTCCTCCCTCATTGAGGAAGCTCTGGTGGACCCTGGTAAGCACTCTCACAGCAGCTCGGCAGAACGTTTTCTTGAGCAGTCGCACTCATCTTTGGACAGGCTCTGCGGCCACTATATGGAGCTGGACTGTGGGCGCTCCTGTGACTACAAAGTGGGTTCTCCTTCATATTTGGATAAAATAGCATGGAGGGATGGGAAGCCCCAACACTATTCTGAGCCAAAGCTGATTCTGGACTTGTCTCATTGGAAGCGCAACACTCTCCCATCTCCCAAAGAGGGGGATCCTGAGCAGCTTAATCCTGAGGAACCTGCTGATTTGTTCCAGGAGATTTCACGCTGGGCAGCAAGCACACAACTAGGCCTTCATTCTCCTGGTTCACCTCAGGAACCTCCAACCTCACCAGGGTCTCCCCCTTTACCCGTTTCTCCTACCCTGCTTCCTCACTCACTCACACAAACGCAGGCACCTTCTCTACTGTACACTTCCGATGTTCTTCAGCATGGCAGGAGAAGTCCGGCTTCTTTCTTTTCCTCTCCTCCCCCTCTGTTGCCTTCCTCTCCCTCTTCACCTACTCCAGGTTCATTAACCCCTTTTCAAAACAACAATGAAGTCTCGCCAATAGCTAGCGGAGAAGAACATCCTCTCTTTGACCTGGATGTGTTCATCTCACAAGTAAAACGTGAGAACATTGTTACTTCTAAGCAGGGTAGCGTTAGCTGTACCTCTAGGATCTCAGAGCACAAACCTACCGAAACACAAACTTCAACGCAAGATGTGGTCAAATCTCAAAGTGTTCACAAAAAACAATGGTAGAAAGAGTGGAGAGTTGAGAAGACCTACCTAGAACTGGGCGACGGAATACCTGATGACCTAGTGCTGCTCCTGCAAGATTGCGTAGTTTCATTGATGTTTGGCATATAATAAATGTTTTGAAAAAACACACTAACAAAGATAACCGAGGATTTTACACCAGTATGGAGTCTCCTTATTAACTCGAGGGACGCTGTTCTCCTTAGGACTAAGCATCTTACACAAATCAGTTCAAGGGCTTACTGCAGAATCCTCGAGACAGATGTTAGAGAATTCTAATGTGAGGCCTAAAATCTACAAGAATCACTTATACTTGATAACACCCACAATTAGAGTCTATCATTATATTAAAAAAAATAATAATAAATATTTTTTTTTCACATTCTCACAATCACGTGTAAAACCTCGGTAAATACGTCTTTAGGTATCTTAAGGTTTCCCATGTGAAACGTTTCTGTATAACAGAAATATTGCTGAATGTAGTTTTACGGTTCTTCCAACATTATTTAAATGCATCTAAAATGCAGAAGAAATTGAAGTTTTTTTTTTTGTTTTTTTTTTAAATGACAATTCATGCACTCTGCATATAAGCTGCTTTTTATACCACTGTAATCTCCACCTTTGCAATAGTAGACAGTAATGGTTTGCTTGATTACTGTTTCCAAAGCTTTCACCTAATAAACCTTGTAATATACAAATTGCTTTTTTGTACTTGTCATTTTACTTCTAGGCCCAGTTATTTCCAATTAATCAGTCCATAATTTGACTTCATTAACATGTTGATGCTGGAGCTGCAAGCAGACTTGCTACCTCACAGCTCCAGGGTTGATTGCCTGAGCTCAGGTTATTGCCTGTGTGCAGTTTCGCATGTTCTCCCCATGTCCTTCAGGTTCTCTGGTTTCAACCACTCTCTCATCCAGTGTGTATTCCCACCTCACGCCCAGTGTTCTCACATCCACAGTCACCCTGACCAGGACAAAGTGGGTGCTGAAGATGAACGAGTGAGAGAGTGTTTACACAAACCCATAAAATTGTGACGCAAATGAAACAGATATGCACAGTGGTGTTATTCTTTGTCATTTTAATTCCCATAATTTAATTAGTTCAAAATGCAGACAACTCTCACAAAAATTCCAAAAAAGAAACAGAAACAGTAATACAGTACATATGCAGATAAGGGTAGTATTTTAGGTCTATGGCCCTGGTTTAAGAGGGAACCAGACTGTTTACAGCATGGCAGCACGAGGGAAAACACGTAGCAGGCATCAGCAGGGGAGCAGGCTACATTCGCTCTAGGTTTCAGTGCGAATGAGAAGACAAATAAGAAATGCAATCAGGACACCCACTAAAGGAGAATGATGATATGACGCCAAGCAAAACTGGAAACATTTATCTACACAGCTAACTGGATGGTTGCTTTGCACGTTGTCCAATTTCACTGATATGACACTATACACTGAAGTCATAGTAGGTTGGATCATATTAGGTTCATAAAGACAATAACCACGTAATTTCAGAGGGATCTGATGAGTTTTCGATAGAGCTTTACGAAATGCAGCCATTGGCACTTGTCCTAGATGGAGGATGTTTACAATAGTGATATGCTACCATCCTGTGGCCAGACAAGCTACTGCATCCCCAAAGAAACACGGGTCATACGAGGTTTCACTGCTCACGCATTAATGTCCCAGCGACGAAAAGAGGATAACTGCGGAAAGTTACATCATCTGCTGCTTGCAAGTGAAATTAGTCAAAAACCGCCTTGCCTAAACTATGGTACAACTACTTTTGTTCAAGTACGTTGCTAAAAAAAAAATAATCGTTAACATTGTTGAATTGAATAGTTGAATAAGCCACCATGCTTATAAACAAGGGACAGAATTCCAGTGATAATGGACTTGTGGAATCTCTCCAAGACCATTTTAAAGTATATTAAACCCTTACCTGAATGATACTGTTACATATTGCATTAATTGAGAGAACTTTATATTAGTACATACTGTATGTAGATCCATTTCTCGACATAACAAATTTCTGCTAGGACTCATTTTAGCCCAGTTCTCTCTCTCTCTCTCTCATCACTCAAGGTAAAACTCATACATGTAGAAAAATATAGTTTGAATGATATTCATATATCTAATGATTTCTTTTTTTTTTTTTTTTTTAAATCACACCCACCTTTACAGTTTGATTCATTTTTTTTTAAACTACATATAGCAGTGTAAAAGTAACATATGATCATAAATTCACACTGCTACAAACTAAAAACACGAAATGACATGAGATACCTCACACTATTCCTGTATATCTTATACGCAATCGTGTAGTAAATAGTTTGTCGATTTTAGGCAACAGTAAGGAGTTATTTCTACCTATGTGTGATAATGTAAACACCACAGTACTGAATTTACTGTATTCAACAAACAGTAAAGCACAATATTACAAGGCAAATGGGCACCGAAGCATAGATTTGTTCATGATGAGAGATAAAAACAGACAAAAAAAAAAAAAAAAAAAAAAAAAAAAAAAAAAAGTATAGTACACTCACACGGAAAAACAAAGTTAACACTTTGCATTGGTTCAAAGCCACATTCTGTAGGCAGAGCATTAAGGTGTTATTTTAGACCAGCACCAATCACTTATGACCATCATATTTTGTAAATGAGTAACTAGTAACTGTTGACATTGACTTCATGGCCAGATTCTAGACAATGAATAGATAATGAATGAGAGGAATCATATTGTCTCACCAGTAGCCTGGAGTTCTAACACTGCCTTTCCCAAACAGTATGCGCAAATGCTTGTGTGTGTGTGTGTGTGTGTGTGTGTGTGTGTGTGTGTGTGTGTGTGTGTGTGTGTGTGTGTTCCCCCCTCTGTTTCTGTGGCAAGTTGCTCTGGTTTTGTGGTGTCTGTATGCTTGGGTCATGCGTTACCTTGCACCACTCTGTCTCTCATTCACCTCTCTGTCTGTTTTCTGTCTCCTTCTGTCTTTGTCGAGAGAAAGAAGTGTATATATATATATGTGTGTGTGTGTGTGTGTGTGTGTGTGTGTGTGTGTGTGTGTGTGTGCTGGTGCAATGCACTGTACTGTTAAAGTAGATTTTGGCTATATCTGCACATTTAGGCATTATCTTGGCGTTTTTGTTGGCTTCTATTGGCATGCCTTGTTAGCGTATATAAATACTGTATACAGATACTTTGTGTTTGGCTTTTCAAATAACGAAATGAGAGACTAAAGACAAAATGACTGAATGCATTTAACTGGGAATACATGAACTCTGAGATCATCTTTGGTGAATATTTTTAAGAGAATGATTGAGGCACCTGCTGTATTGCTTAGAGGTCTTGGTGCATAGGGCCAAAATCTTTTTCCAATAAGCTATCACATCAGTGCAAGAATATTAATACATCATCATTTGGATAATATACATCTTTTAAAATCGCCTAAAGTGCCTAAATGTAGTTTTAAAATATGTACAATATTTTGTTTTTCCTCCTATTCTAGCGATTTAGAAAAGAAATGTGATTAAATATCAAGAGAGTGGTATGTTTTGGTGTGCAGCAGTATTAGCCTTTTACAGATTACTGTGTGGGGATTGATTCTTAGCTCAAATCTGAAATCCAATAACAAAAGAACTGGGCTGGACTCGCATCTTATCTGAAAATCAGACAAAATGGTGTTTCTGGTGTTGTAGCTCTTGATTTGTTAGAAAATGTTATGTCCTGGATGTATTTATTTTTCTTTAGTAATCCTCAGTAGCTTGCATTGCAGGTTCTATGATGCCTAGAGATTAAATACAGAGCTTATCCAAAATCTATCGCAGGAAATATTCACAGGAGAAAATGTTAGCACGCACACTGTTAAAAGTAAGATAGCGTTTTGCTGTTTACTTTATAGTCTTTAAAATAAACTTTTATGAAAAGGTTTTTATAATCTTTTATAATCTGAATAAATATGATAAAAAGAGCTTTATTACCCAACAATGACAATCATATATCGGATTTATAGTGTTTTACTTTGACTCGCTAGCTTTATTTAAATGGCAGAGACTTGTTGAGGTATGATGAATAACACGGTATTTACATTTAGCTGATTTTAGGGACCCTAAGTCAAAGTTCCAAGAGATACAGCAGTTATTGCAGTGTAGACCTTATACGGCCTCCATTGTTTAAGTTTACCTACATTTACATCACCAGCTTTTCATTTGAGTGGACATACTGTAGCGCTTATCATACAGTGTATATTTCAGATTAAATAAAGCCTCATATAGCCATTTAGTGATCATCCAGTCACTTCGAAACACGAAACCTTTAGTGCGACTAGATTTGACACGATATACCACGAAATACTTTGTGGAAGTTGTTGTATCAGTATGGTGTGTGGTAACTGAAGAATGCATGAATGTGTGTGTGTGTGTGTGTGTGTGTGTGTGTGTGTGTGTAAAGTTCATGTGCTGATCTGAGAATTTGCTCGTGTAGTCTCAACCTTGAGGATTAGCAAATTTTGTTGGCATGATCACTTTTGTATAAGAAACCTTTTCTGTGTTACGGATGAAACATGAGACCTACAGTGTTCAGTAACATTACAACAGCAAAAACAGAAAAAAGTAGATACGTTTGTAGAGATAAAGGACAGTTAATCAGAAGATTCTAGATGCATCCTAGGCAGCTTTTAAACACCCTCTCTATGGCCATCCCACATTAACTCTTTTTCAATCTGTCCTTTCATCTTACCACCTCCTGGTCTTAGAAATTTTTTTCCCTCGCCTTCCCAATCACCTTACTATAATTCTCTCCATCTCTGGTCCTCACCCTCATACGAAAGGCAGGATGCCGTAGACGAACAGGGCCATGACAGCGGCGCTGAACAGGCCTGCTACAGGAACCGTGACGAACCAGGCCAGGAAAATGTTCCGGAAGAGACGCCAATCTACAGCCTTCCGTGAGCGCAGCCATCCAACAGCCACCACTGAACCCACCTACACACACACACACACACACACACACACACACACACACACACACAATCAGCAGCAGCACTGAACACAAATCACAAGGTTAAAATTATAAGTTATATTGCAGGGGAATCTAAGTTAGTAAAATGACACAAAATTGGGGTAATTTACAACCTCTACTAATAAAGAGAGAGTAGATCTTTATATCGTTCTCTATGTAAAGTCTCGAGAAAGAAAGGAAACAAACAGGTTTGTGCTGCCTGATTCCTTCAACCCTTTGTTTTCTCTCTGTAGTTCAGCAGGAACATCAGGGAAATGTAATGGAGACAACGTGAGGAGCAACATCTCCATACATACTGCAGGTGTCGGGTTCCTGGCAGACTCCTGAGCTGCTAGTCGCGGAAGCGACCTGCCTGTTCTTATACGGTCAGTGTAACCTAAGCTGCCAGGCAGCAGGGGGGCGGGGTGGGGATGAGGGGACTAAATCTGGAATTGTCAAACAACAGAGAGTCAACAACAGCCAGGACCTTCATCTATATAGACACAGCAGGATAAATGTGGTTTAAGGGGAACTTATCTAACGCTATCAAGATGAAAGAGTTCAACTGGCACCAATACATGGTGGCGATGAAGCCTTATTTGGTGCAGATGAAGAGTTGACCATTTACAGAGGCAGATTACTGGTTTACTGGCTTATATTGTTGATACAGTACATGCCACCGGCACACAATGTTATGGAAATGTAACCCTCAGGCTCCTTACAAGTGTGTGTTAGTTCCATTTTATACCACAGCACTGCTGATTTCTGAAATCTTATTGGTCAGAAGGTGTTAATTAATAATTAGGTTTTCTAAAACAGCAAGTCTGACAGTAGAGACATTACTGCACTCATTCTGTTATTGTTTCTATGACAACTCATTCACAAGGACTTGTATGGCAGATGACCTACATACATTTTTTTTTAAGTTACAAACTGTAATGGAGAGGAAACAGATAGGCTAGCAACTGTTTATAACTGCCAAAATGTATGTGATGACAAGAACTAACTGGTCTTGCAGACTTTCAACAACAGTAAATGTAACTAAGTGGTTAAAAAGTATGGCATGTCATTCATTTATAAATTAGAAATCGTAGTCGTTGACAAATTGCTGCGGTATAAGTAGAACAGAACACTTTGGGACATGCTGTTATAGAGAGATAATCCCCTCCGGGCTGCATCACACCCCTCCTTTGTGGACTATTTTCCTACAACAGCACATCCCATCATGTTTTATTCCTTACTTATTAAACAGTTGATAAATCAGTAGCTATTCATCATCGCTAATGGAGTCACACTGCCATTCTGGGGGCTTCGAGTAATCACGAAATGTGCATGCCGTCCATTCATGAAAGGTCATGCCATTCTGATAATGTTCCACAAACAGCCAAGCATCTGCATGCGGAGTCTCCATTCAGACCTGCCAAAAACCTGATGGTCAGAACACTGTGAGGGAAACGGCACAGCGACAGCCTCAGATCTCGAGTCTCGAGTGTGAAGATACTGCTTACAACTATACATATTGTTGTAACTGTCCTTGTTTGTGCCTTAAATCCCTTTTCCATGCCAATGTAAATGTCAAGAAGCCCCCAGAAAACGTTTATACTCAAAGAGGAAGAGATGAATTTGCATGTTAGTATTTTCCATAGATTCAGATATGATGCACACACACACACAAAAAAGGATTTTAATCCTTAGTCATGAACAAGGTTAATAGTCTAGTTATCCTTAATACTAAGTCTGACATTCTAATTAAGGGAATGAAGTTATACTCAAAGCAGATGTATGGGTAGTCTTATAGCGTTTTGTCTAAAATGCTATGAATTTGAACCTCTGGAATTTACTGCAAGAGTAATGATTAATCTCACAATTATGATTTCGCATGTTTTCAGTAGCAAGGTGTGATTAGTGTTTAGGTGATTACATTAATTATCTTGTTAGTTCAGGGGCTGAACTCTACCAAAGCTTCCCTACGACAGCTTCGGTACCTTGCAGTGGGTGGAGCTTATGGGAATGCCCACATTGGAAGCAACAAGCACTGTTAGAGCACTCATTACTTCAATGCAAAATCCACTGTGAATAGACAAAGACAGAAGGAGACAGAAAACAGACAGAGAGGTAAATGAGAGACAGAGTGGCGCAAGGTAACGCATGACCCAAGCATACAGACACCACAAAACCAGAGCAACTTGCCACAGAAACAGAGGGGGAGGGGGGGTGGAGATGCCAAGTTCTCTTTGACCTTGGAGGCACGGAGTCTTTGGTTTAGACGAGAGCAAGGAGCTCTTGTCCTTTTTTCCAGAGAGTCTGAGAGTGCTGCATTACCCCAGCCGAGAGGCTGCATTCAATTATGTGGAACGTGACTCTGTTCAATTGACATTTGTGGGTAATTGAGGTGGCTGGGGGTTATCGGAAACAATTTCCAGGCACATGGTGCCAGGATTGGGACAGTGGCGATTATATAAAGATCAGAGAAACCGACTGTTGGCCATGTGCCTTAGGTTCATAAAAAAAAAAAGCACTACCATGTCTTATGAGAACATGCTACATTTCTGCAAATCCCATAAAGAAGTCCTTCTTGCTTATCTACTCATGCTGTATATGAATCCTGAAGGTTATACTGTCAGGTATCACTTTTTGGGTCCACCACAATCACGTATGACAGCCTGATAGGTTTAGAGATTCTGCAGCAGCTCTGTATCCCTCTGAAAACATGTAGTCACTCCTTTTTTTCAGCCGTCATCTTAGCCAGTGTTTACCTTGCAGTGCGTGGTACTGATAGGGAGTCCAATATTGGACGCCAGCACAACAGTGACCGCTGAAGCCAGCTCAATAGTGAATCCACTGCGGGGAGGGTAACAAAAGATCATTTTTATGTTAGTATGGACATGACTCTGGTCATAGTGGTTACGTACGTGTCTGGTCCGCGTGTACGTAAGTCTTTCGTTGTGTTGTTTTAGTTCATGCAAAACTAAAAAAAAGAAAATATCATGCAAATCATGAGAGAGATGCAAACTGGAAATGTAGACATGTCTTTTGTGTATTTATATATATGAATGGTTGACTTGCCACATTAGTTATGTGTTAAGATGTGAGATTTGTGGCTTTTTAATTAAATCTTATTCTGTCCCCCCGGACCACACCCACACCGAGAGAGAGAGAGAGAGAGAGAGAGAGAGAGAGAGAGAGAGAGAGAGAGAGAGAGATGGTGGGAGTACAAATTTATGCGTTGTCCAGAATGTGTTTCTATTGGTTTCCTGAAGCAGTTTTACTTGGTGTTTTCACATTCATGTAGGTTTAAAACCTCACTTTTAAATGGCATGGTGGCTCAGCATGTAGCATTGATCCAGGGTCTCTGGTTTGATCCTGAGCTCGCGTTACTATCTGCATCTCCCTGCGTTCACGTGGGTTTCCTCCCACCTCCAAAAACATGCTGGGAGGTGGATCAGCTACTCTAAACTGCCCCTAGGTATGAATAAATGCATGAATGTGCATGTGCATGGTGCCAAGAACTGGCATCCTATCCAGGGTGAATAATCCCACCTTGTGCCCAGACATTTTAACCAACTTACATTTGACCCAATTTTGTTTATTTACTCTATTTTAAAAACACAAGTACTTCAGACAATAACTGGACAAGTCAGTATATTTATAGCAATTATAAGCTGACATAAGGCCACGGCAATAATTAATGATCTACATGAATGTATTTTTGAGATGTTTTGACAAATTTGGACGTTAGTTCTTAATAATTTATGCAACAGTTAGTTCAAGCCCACTAATTTGATTGGTGAAGCAACATTCCAAGAGTGCTTATATTTCCTACAATTGCACTGGGACGTTTCGTTGTGTGTATCGCTCCACTTGTCTTTGCCACATAAAATCCCATTTCCTTGTTCGAAACCATTACTTATAGTAGTCTTAGCGACGTTATCATCAGACATGGCAAATTACATTTTTCTTGAATATAACTTGTGACTTAAAATATGAAAGCTTGTTGGGTGAAGACGAAAAGGAAGAAGACAAGCCAATTTCACTGGAAGCACCTTTAAAGGGAATGTACAAATCATTGTGAGCCAGTGGGCTATAAAAGACTCACGTCAAAGAAACTCTAGATAAAGACGTTAGGTAGGTAGGTAGGAGACATGACAAATAGGATTTGAATAGGATACCTGGAACCTATCCCAGGGGACTCCGGGCACAAGGCAGGGGACACCCTAGACGGGGTGCCAACCCATCTCAGGGCACACACACTATATGGAAATGCCAATCAGCCCACAATGCAAGTCTTTGGACTTGGGGAGGAAACCGGAGGAAACCTCCAAAGCACAGGGAGAACATGCAAAGTCTGCGCACACAGAGCGGGGGCAGGATTCAACCCCCAGCCCCAGAGACATGAGGCAACAGTGCTAACCACTAAGCCACCGTGCCCTCTCTATTGCCGCTAGAGGAGCAAAAATAAACAAAAACATTTGCCATTTTGTGTTCGAAAGGTCAATTACTTGATATTAATTTCTTGTTTATAGAATCATTGTATAAAAAGCAATATTGCATCTAATGTAGTGTTCTTGCTCCACAGATATGTTTATTGTACTACAGGTCCAGGCCTCAATCATGACAATCTGAAGTCTATAATGATTGAAATCTCAGAATTACCTTGGATGCTGGTGAGTTAAAAAATATAGAATGCACACTGGTCACAGGGTCACGGTCTTTTGTGGAGAGCCTGACACCATTACCAAAATGGTAATCATCCGCAATTGTGCCAATAGCCTGATAGCCACGGATCGCAACAATGGGCATGTTCTACTTTATAATTGTTAGTAAGAGCTCTTCAGTAGCTTTCAAATGACAACAGCCTCACATCTGTGATCTACGGTGCCCAAGAAAGAGACCAAGGGAGTCAGCCATTTTAGCCATTTTTGGAGCTCTATAAAAGCAATAAAGGCTGTCACAAAGCTCATTAAGTTTCAATCAATCATTTTCAAAGTCTCCAGTACAGAGACTTTATTTATTCAATTCAGCTGGACCACAGGAGCCTGGCTGCCGACCGGTTGGCCACGAGAGAGGACCCGAACGGGAGAGTGGGAGTGACATTTGTTTACGAACACCTGGTCATGAGTCGTTAAGCTACCATTACTAATGCAAGTTTGAAGCTCTTATAACATACATATATAGTCACATATAGCCAACAAAAACGCTTGTACAATTTTTATATAGTGTGTACATTGAGAGCTGTCTATTATCTACACACACTGGCAGAGGTTATTGTTTCCTGTTCTGGCACCACAATGGTGACAGAACGAATTGTATAACAGACACAATTCTCTCTCGATCTTTTAACTGTATGGCAAGTGAGTACTGACACCAAGATGTGTCTACTATGCATTGTGCATGGTCACTCCATGCCCCACTGAAATATACATCCAGTATGATGATAAAAATCAGCAAAAACTACTAAAACCAAGCTAAAACCAACAGCAACATATAAAATATGTCGAATTACTCACTTTATGTGTTTACCGAGTAAAATTGACATAACACAAGGTCAATATTTTAGAAGTGGCTGCCGCTTGACAGGGAGTGTTTCGTATTGACTTGTTTTTCTTGTCACCATAAGAGCACAAGGTCATACAGGTTCCGTGTAGAAGTGTAACTCTAAATTTAGCAAATGTGGGCAGTTTGATGAGGACGGAAAAAACAATTAATAATTGTTGTCCTTACTCAAACATTCCATCTTTAAAAGGTGAACTCACAGCTGCATGTAACCTAATGTGTGGGCAACAAAGCTGAAGCTTTACTGTCCTAATCTACTTACGTTTTATAGGACAATAGGACAAACAGCCATGGCCTACTTGGAGAGGCAAATTCTCTGAGGCCTAACTCAGCATAATGACTGGGAAAATGCCAGTTTTGTAAGGGAACAGGAGAGGTCAGGGTAGTTTGTATTAAAAAAAATCAATATTAACCCAGGAAAGTAGGAACCTTTTAAAAACAAACAGTTAAAAAAAAATAGAAGAAAATCATGCTTATTGAGAGTCAAATTCACGTGCTGTAACAAAAACAGAGAGAAGAATGTAAAGCTCATGCACCAGATCGGCCATGCAGACAAGAGGAGCCTGATCTCACCTGGAAGGCGTGATGGGCGTGAGGTCCTTGCCCATGGTCTGGATTACGCGGCGTCCCCACACCCACAGGCCAGCACAGATGCCCAAGCCACCATAGAACAGCAGCCACACAGGAGTGGCCGAGTCCTGCATTACCCCACCCTGGTCATAGATCATCCACAGTGCCACCAGTGGGCCGATGGCATTACTGTCAGGTAGAAAAAGCATTCTTATGCTCAGAAACATCATAACACAAAACACTGATATTAAGCCAAGAAAAAGGTCTTTCTTGGTAGGGCTAAAAGCATGTTTAATTATGATCAATCATGTTTCATCAAGGACTGGCATTTCATCCAGGGTATATTCACGCCTCATGCCCAGTGTTCCTGAGATAGGCTTCAGATCTACCACAACCCTGATCAGGATAAAGCAGTTACTGAAGATGAATGAATGATGGATGAATGTTTCATCATTTATGAGTCAAACTGCTGTTTATCCTGTAAGAAAATAATCTTCTGCTAAATAGAGAATGTGTTGATTTAATACGTTAAATCAGATTTGGTCAGAAAGTGACAGACTGAAATTAGCATTTTTGCTTCAGATTTACAGACCATTCATTATCAGTATACTTTCATTTCATATTCATACTCTCAGATGATAATTATATAATCTCTGCAGTAAAGTGTTTTTTTTTTCACATCAATCAGAATCAAGCAAGTAAGAGAGTAATTTTTTTAGTAATTATAATTTCCAGTAAAAAGGGACATAAGGGTTACTTTATGACAAGCAGCCTACCTGACATCGTTGCCACCGTGTGCAAAGGACCCGAAGCAGGCAGTGAGGATCTGCAGGAAGTGGAAAAGCAGAAAAACCTGGGGCTTGTCCTTCTCTTCTTTGTCCTCATCGGCACAGTCATCCAGCACCCCTCCTGCACCTTGCATTGCCTCATGCTTCTCGGATCCCAGTTTCATGTCCACGCCCCCCTCCTCTGCCTCGATTTCAGCCTCGGCCACGGCATTGCAGTAGCTAGAGTAGCTGTCATAACGGACACGCTTCTTAGAATAGGAGACACTTTCACCCACCAGCTTCTCGCTGTCCTCAGGTGGCGCTGCAGCACTCGACTCCGAGCGCAGTAGGGGCTGAACGGCCATGCCGCAGATGGCCGCCGTGTAGCAGGTGTAGCTGTTGTTGCGGCGCAGGACCCGGTGGCTGACGTCGTGCCGCTCTTCCTCCAGTCGGCCCACGTGGATCTTGTGTAGCAGATCCTTGTAGAGACCAGAGTCCTTGTGCACGGTGTGGTACACCTGGCCGTCGCTGCGCACATGTCCATCAAAAGCAAAGCTTCCGTTGGACACTGGCGACTTCAGACAGCCATTTGTCATGGAGTGCGTGCGACCTGGTGGGATATGATGAGCAGTTTGCAAGTCAAGCATCACCATGTTTATTTTAGATCATTTAGTTTTGTAACACCACCACCACCACCACCACCACCACCATCTTTCATACCTTAAGCACAAATGGTTTTACATGGGATTATAACATATTAACACAGTAACATACACCATACTGACCATAACAATATAACGATTACTAAATCATTACGGACAATTTCTAAAGTAGTCATAATAAACAGAGAGCACTGTCCCGTTTTCATGAAATTCCCAAGATTTGCAGAACCTATTCAAAGCTGTTCTGAGAGCTTGCGGTGGCCCAACACCTTACAAACGCACTTTACAAACTCTGTTTGTACATATGATTTGAAGCGCATATTAAAGAGGGTGCCTAACACGTTTCTTGTGGTAAAATGAATGGTGTCCCATTCAAATATTCAAATAAAAACCTAAATAAATAGAACATGCACTAACAGAAGGGCCGAGTCATCAGCTAAGCAAATCCATCACTCGTGAGAAAATAAATCCACAGTGGCTATAAACTCACCATACACCCGGCCGTTAGGAAGGACGGTGCCACCATTGGCCAGGCTATTTAGCTCCCCAGTGGATTCCCCAGTCAAGGGCAGTTCAGAATCATCGTTATTCTTTGCCCCTGGAAGCTCTTTAAACACCGGAGCCTCCTCTTCTTCCTCAGGAATCTTATCTAGACTCTCATCAGAGATGCGTGAGAGAACATGCTCTTTTTTCAGCTTACCTGGACATGGACAAAAGGAAGACATGTGCATTTAATGAGCAGAAAAACCTCAATAAGGTGTCTGTGAAAAAACTATTCTGAGGGTTTCTTTCATTTCTTATTGGTATTTGGCAGTCATGAAATGGCTTATTAATGTAAAATGAAAACAATTATTTATATATTTTGCATAACATTCATATTATACTGGAGATGATAAACCCAGCCAAACATAATGTTAATGCAGGTACTAAATGACAGTGATGCTTTGAAAAATTACCAGTGAACACAATTAAATATTAATTCCCCCTCGCACGATCAATTTACCATGAGAAATCCATGCGATATTAAAACTCATAAAACAGTGATCTGGCCAGACAAACAGCTGCAGAGTTTATTTTCATTGCGATCATTTTGAAACAGGTTAAGCAACAACATGATGCTGCAAGCCACAGCCAGCGAAAAGGACACTCCACTGTGCAGCCCTCCGGCGGTGCAACAGATGGTAACCACCAGGTTCTGTTCATTACTTAACAATGCATTTCCTATTAACCTCGTCCAGGCTTTATTTGACTTGACAGCATTACAACTGTAATTTTGCTTTAAATACCTAACGTATCGCAAATATTACACTCCTCTTTTTTAGCAGATGCGAGTATGAATAAGAGATTAAGGAATGTGATACGGACAAAAATAAAAATACAATAAATGAACAACTATTTTGTTAATTAATTAATTAACAATGAATTTAATCCTAGGTTAAAATAATCATACTTTCCATAATGTGAATTTTAAAAGTCTTTTTCAGGGAGAAATTCAGCCACCAAATACTTCAGTTTTATTCTTCCACTTATTTTACTTTTCTAGACTCCCTAAACTTATTCTGCCTCCTCTCCTAACTATTCTACATCCTCTCCTACTGAGATACACAACTGTGGTTTTGAAAAAGCTAGATTATTAATAACACGGTCATAAAAACCAAACTGCTGTAATGCATAAACACAGTTGACTTATGACTTTGCGAATTCAGTCAGCAATAAATCTGTGGATAATTAAACTAAACCACCATTTGGAAAGCCACAAAGGACTGTTTGTGGAGAGCTTGTAAATCACTATCTTAGCGTGTGAACCTACTTGCTATTTTCCTTCTCATCCAGGGGCAGACAAAGATCCAGACCAGAGCAGCACACACCAGAGAGCCGGCCAGGGTGATGAGGGCGATGGCCCACACCGGGAGCATCTCCAGACCCAACACTGCAGGGGTACAGACACACAGCTCAGAATGAAAGGGAACAGAGTGCACACCTGGCAGATTAGCACATCGCCTTGGGTTAAACAGATGGTCTCCCAATAAACTAGACTTTGTACTTTTTCAAGTTTATATAAAAACTATCCGAAGCACATCTGCAAACACAAACAAAGCACTTGTGCGATTACATAAAAGAGTGCAGTGCAATTACAAGGATGAGCAAGGTCAACCACAATGTCAGCAGCATTTTACATTGAATGTGATAAAGCACATTTATTCGATTAGCTGTCCCTTTAAGGAAGTGATGACTCACAGGGAGCTCCTGTGTACATGATGGAGAATGTGTTGATGCCGATGGTTGAGGCATAGAAGAGGGGCAAAGCACGGAGGCCATTTGGAACAGGATCGTCCTACAACCAGACACAAAATACTGATCAACGGTGACACTAAGCAATGAGGAGACATTCATTTACAGGTCTAATGTATATTTCCCGTCTCTAACTCCATTTTACTGGAACGGTCATTAGGCCCCTAAGGGTGTAGCCTCGGAATGTTGCAACATTAGAAAACTAGGCTGGTCCAAGTGCAAGAAGACTGAATCACAAATGGAATGTTTCTCATAAGTACGCTTAAAAAGTCTAATCAGAGGAAACAGACAAATCTAATCTGACAGACAAAGTGTATGGCTACAGGCAGTTATATTGCAAACGCTAAATGTAATTCATCCAAAATACGTAGACTAGTAAGTATCTACAGCATGGAGATCATTCTGAAAACGTGTGACTTTAAACTTACTTTATTAAGAATTAAATATCTGATGACGTAGAAGAGTAGGCCAGACATGAGGCCTGACAGTAGAGGAGAGATGAACCAGGAAGCAACTGAAGCAGACAGAAAGTATTGGTTATTTCATAATAAGAAGGCAAATGTCATGCTGATATGAACAATGTAATATATATATATGGATTGTCAAAGTCATTTCGTTGTCAAGTTAATACTGATCAGTTTAAAACGTACCAATTTTGACTAGCTGCATCCACTGTACTCCTTTGGTGCCAATGGCCACCATGGAGAAGCCGATAGTAGAGCCCACTATACAGTGAGTTCCAGAAATGGGCAGCTTAAGGAATGAGGCAATGAGCTGCCAAACCGCAGACCCTGAGAAAGAAGGTGATACATGAAACTCACACAGGCAGGAAGTCTCCCAACCACATGCTTCCCCTCTTGTTTCTTGGGTTTATACTCTATACTGCTACTATTAAAAAGACTTAAACACTGAAAGAAGAAACTCAAATGGAAAACAAACAAGAAAGAAGTCACGCTGCGTACTCCTTTACACATTCTCTCCTAACACATTCATTCCTGGAGCTGTTAGTCTACGTTTTCTGGGAAAATAAAGACCCCATTCAGGAACTTGGCATCCGAAAGGAGTATCAGTCAGCCCTCGAACAACATGTGACCATATGTTTACTCTACCACAGAGTATTGGCAGTCCACAGTTGAAAAGAAAAGAAAAAAAAAACCTGAATTAACGGTTTGCTTTTACATTTTCACGTTTAATCCCAATTCATAATTTTAGGCTGTCATACATTTAGTAACATGACTTACCGACCATGGCGCTGACCTCGCCTGCCATCAGTATGGGTACGGTGTCATTGTACAAGCTGACATCTATAATCCCCTTCCGAATGGTCTCACCCACTTTGGCGCCAAGGAGCATGGAGCCCAGCGTTTCAAAAATGGAGGCCAGGATACAGGCCTGGCGCAATGTGACCACCCCCGAGCCCACCGCTGTGCCAAATGAGTTCGCTACATCGTTGGCTCCCACCGAAAATGCCAGGATGAAGGCGATGATGAAGCCAATTATGACCATCCATAGGTACGGCGTTAGATCCATCGTGGTGCCTGTTCTTAAATTTGATTCAAATAAAATGAAACAACTCTGGAGCGCTAAATTAAACAAAGTAAAGTGCTTTGTTTTTAAAGGAAAAAAAAATCCCCTTCTTTTTTGTTCTTCTCTTCTTCCCCTGGCTGCGTGTGTTCTAGGGGGAGAGGTACACTGCTAACTAAGCCGTTTAACCTCTGAAGTCTCTGAAGCTGTGAGCAATGCAGGCAGGAGAGGGCATTCCATTGTTTGGCTCCGTTCGTGTCCCGTTGACCAAGAAGTCCTCAGCTGTCAAAACAATAAAGAAAGAAATGATTGCAGAGAACTCTCCACCTATTTGTGCATGAAGCAGCATTACATAGATTTAAAACTATCAAAAAAAAAAAAAAAAAACTGCAGAAGAGCAAAAGGTCAGAAAGCTGGAGAAACAGGGTGCGAGGGGGAGGGGTTGGAAGGGAGACAAATTTCAAATGACAAATTATCTCAAGACAAACCTAACAGCATTAGAATGCCCCTTTCAAGCAAACCTGCACTTCGGCCAACACATTTATAATAACAAGCATATTCATATGTGAATGTTAGATCCTTAACGGAGATTTGCCATCAACAGAGAAGGAATGTACCAAATTCGCACCTCAGGTTGGATTCTCGGCAGGGTTTCACGGCTGGCCCAGCAGTATGCCTAGTCATGCTCCAGCCTGAGCAAAACTGTGGCCTATCAACACCCAATACCCACATGCACTAATACAGCTTCCTGCTTTGCCGTTTTCAACAGGATTAGATTATTATTGGGTCACAGTCGGAACACGAGAGGTCTATAAATATGCCACTGCGTGTCGGCTGCACTCTGACCATGGTTATCGGAAATGTAAAATTTTCAGTTTTACTCGTTTTGTATCTGATCATCATCACTGGGGAAGGCACTAATTGTCGTTCGGCAATACGTGATGCTGCAATGCATTTTTAGCACAGTATGATCAACATGACAAACACAAAGTGTGTCTAAGTCACACGGGTTGAGCAATACATTATAGCACAGAATTATTTGGCTATAATAGCTGTCTATTAATCAAGCCTAATCCAAGTCTACATCTCATAATGGTTATTTGGGCAGCGGTGGCTCAGCGGTTAATGCTCCAGGTTACTGATCAGAAGGTCGGGGGTTCAAGCCCCAGCACTCCCAAGCGGTTGGGCCCTTGAGCAAGGCCCTTAACCCTCTCTGCTCCAGGGACGCTGCATCATGGCTGACCCTGCACTCTGACCCCAGCTTCCTAACAAGCTGTAATGTGTATATGTGACAAATAGAGGCTTCTTCTTCTTCTTCTATTCAAACTGTAAATTAAACTCCCAGAGAGAGATTTATTCTGAATTGAGGGATTTTGGGCTGATCATTAAACTGTAAATATACACATCAGTAATTTGTCCCAAGTTCAAATATTGACAACATGAAACTAACTGCAATTTTAATTTTAATAAAAAAAACTGTTGGTAATATATAACACATTTTATATAAATACTTTTGCATGTGTGACTGCTCAGGAATAAATATTCTAAAGGCAGCAATAACCAAAGACGATGAAACCCATTTGTGTAATATCTGAAGAGTTGGATTAATAGTTAGAACAGTTCGATATAATAGATCTGTGCTTTGATCAGTAGATCTGGTCTGTGGAAAGGGTCACAGCCTTCATGAAGGCATTTTTTTTTAATGCTCTTACAAAATCATTTTACTTGTGTGTATAAATGAAGTCCAAAATAGTAAATTCTAATACTACAAAGAATGTGTATAAATTATGATCACGCTGTACAAAAAGAATGTAGCAAGCCGTGATTTTCAGCACTTCCTGATTATTTAACAGCCTGCTCTTCTCAAATACAATTCCCGTAAATCTGCCATCAGCTCGCTGTCGATAGGAAGCCATCACAGATAATCAATAAGCTGAAAAACCACTGTGCCTAAAGGTCAGCAGTCACCACAGGGGATCATTCTTGCTGCTCCTGAGTAATTCAGGCAAGAACTATAGCACATTCTTGCGAAACAATAAGCATTTTGTTTAAAGGGAATTAAATGTAAAGAGGGCGAGCGCCAGGCTAAGACGTTCTCTAGGCATTAAACATTCCGTGCGCAGAAGTCAGGTGAGCTACACAATCTCTCGTATAAACATCACATGGCTGCTTGACACCAAACATGCTGGAAAAGGATCAGGTAGTTCGGTGACATTCCCACGTTCAGACCGCGGAGTCATCAAAACTGCTAATTCATAAACATACAATGCAGTGCACAAAATAACCAAGTGGCAAGTAGCCTATGCCTTGGAGTACACAATATCCTGTCACAATGGCACAATGATCTTTTCATAGCACAAGGCCTGGGTGTTAGCAGCTCTCTCAATACGTGCCCAGATTCACTGCCACAGCGCTGGATTATCCAGTATGACTAACAGAAACATCATCACAAAGTTTAGTACTTAAAGAAGAGTTGTGCTGTTTTGTAATAACAGGATGTTTTGAAATGAACATTTTCAGGTTTGTCACATATGATACTTCACACGTTTCCATTCCGAGTGTAAATTGTGGTGGACATGCAGATTTTTTTGGCAGTAATTGTTTTAGTGTAGAATACGTCTGAACACCTAAACGTGGCAAAAACATAGCATGATTTTATCACACACAGGTACAAGATTCCAACAGAGGCGTCTAGTACATTCCTGGGGAAAAACATTCAATTAAACATGCTACCTAGTGAGAACCGTTTTATAACATAAGATACAAAAAAACAAACAAACAAACAACAACAAAAAAAATTATAAATAATGGTATTAGATATTATTACAAAATGTGAAAAACAAATGCACATCTAAAGTGACTTATTCCTTTGGCTTATTTGTTCATTTGATTGACAGCCATGTTATGATCATGAAAGTGAAATTACACTCTATATATTAAAAAAAATCCTTCCTCAAGGGTTTTTGGATAGTTTTGGCCTTTGAATGCACTTAGCATCCTTAAGGGGTTCTCGAATCGCCCTTTGGGCTGCTCCCGTTAGGGGTCGCCACAGCAGATCATTGGTCCACAAATTTGATTTGGCACAGTTTTTATGTCGGATGCCCTTCCTGACACAACCCTCCCCAGTTTTTCCGGGCTTGGGACCGGCACTGAGAGCGCACTGTTGCACGCGACCCCAACTGGGGTTGGTTCCCTGGCCGGGAATCGAACCCGGGCCACAGCAGTGAGAGTACTGTGGCCTAACCACTAGTCCACCAGGGACCCTATCCTTAAGGAGTTCTACCTGTTTTTTAACAGAAGGACAAACCAAAGAACACTTACACTTGATGGATGGACACGTCTTTTCCCTGAAAGTGTATGACTGTTAGCCTCTGGATAACATGTCTACGTACCAAATCTAAACGGGATCCATCATTCACTACATACAGAATCAATAATTCCCACATTGCAAAGCTTTACCTCAAAGGGCTGACACTGAATGAAGTCTTCATTCGTAAACGTTAAAGGTCTCCATACAGAAAGCTTCACAAGGGCAACAAGGGCTTTTTTCAAGCTTTTCTTTGTTAAATTAAAAACACGTTTTAAAAAAACAAAAACAAAAAAAACTTAAATTATGTTAGCATCCGCTATACAAGTCCCGGCGAATAACATTAGAAAAAGCAGATTAGTACATGCCTGTAATCTGCCTTGCAGCTAATACAACTGTGCTGTTATAGAAAATAACAAGGGGACAACCACGAATTCAAGAATAAAACAGTCCTGTGGTATGAAGTACGACATAACCATAACATTTTACTCAACCACTCATTTGGGTTTTTCATTTGTACCCGAGCCTATTACGGTGTCATTTTAATGCAAACACCAACAGCTGGGTGACGGTGGACATAGTTATTCTACTCTGAAATGGAACAGAAGAGCCAAGATAACTGCTGCTAATCGTGCTGAAACCCGTCAAGATGCCAGTGTCTTTTAAATTAACTACATAATTATAATCCCCGTTTTGCAATCGTAATCATAACAACAGGATAAGGCAAGCTCAGAGTGCACTGCACCAAGCTGAGACATTTTATGGATCGTTCAATCCTACACATAACTGCATATGAGTCACGAGTGCTTTTCGTTACTTACGGAGACGCACACGTGCACACACAGATGCAAATAAACTGCCCCTTCGTCATGACCCTGACAGAACTGCAATTCATTACGCACTGTGCAGATTTAGTCAGATAAATGTAATACCCTTTTAATGCCCGCTCTGATATTAGAAAGAACCAAATTCTACCACAGGAAAGCAATAAACACGGAGGTCATTAATGCAGCCAAATATACTGTATGTGGGAAAAATTCGAATCATAATAAAGTCCAGTCACTCTGCTTGGACAGATTAAACCCCAGGTAGCTTTGAATCCAAGTGATACTCAAACTCTATATGATTCACACCACACACACACACACACACTTCATCTATTGTTTCACATGTTCACACACATCCCTAAGGCACAAACGGTACCTGTTGCACTACAGGAAAAAAAAAAGGGAATGAGGAAAAAGGTAAGTGCGAAGAGACGGAGAAAAACTGCCGCACTGACTGCAGTAAACTCTGATTCGCTCTACTCACCTTCACTCTATGCAGTATTGAGTGAACCTTTTTGAAAGGGAGAGGGAGGACAGATAAATGGAAAAATGACAGACTGAGTGATGAATAGATTAAATATGACCTGGGAAGAATGAGGAAAATGGCATGATGTAATGTACTAAAGACGAGAATGACAAAGCATCAGGATGATCAGATAATCCGTTAAAAAAAAAGGGTCCAGCAGAGAGAGGGGGAAAAAGAAAAAAAAAAAAAGCACTTTGACAGAAAGAATAGAAAATCGTGAGGTCGAGAGTTAGATGTGACGTGTGATCCTGCAGCTCCCTCCTCATGAAACGCCTGTCACTGCAGTCTAGACTGCCTCTTAAATGAAAGCATCGGCATCGAGAGCAGGCTGGCCAATCCTGTTGCGCTTCAGGCAGCCAGCACCTCTGACTGGACAATTCTGCATGGGAAGAAAGCATGATGGGGGTGACTGAGCCAATGACAGAAGAACTTGGTGAAGGAGGGGGTGGGGGAATGCAAATTTCTAAACCAGGAAAGGCATGTCGGCACACCAAGGACATTCAGTGGTGTTTACAGGGCTGACACTGCTACGGTCGCATTATGTCTCTCTTAAGACAAACCAGCGCAGAACAATAACTAATAAAAGCATTCGAATGCATTAGGAAACACCTTAGTCCTTATGGACCCCCCAAGGGCACAAGAGAGAGGGTTTTTTTTTACCTTCACAGCACAATGAACACACATGAGCATTATGAAATAACTCTCACGGCATGACGGATTAATCAGATTGGCACCATGGCGGCACTATTTGTGTGGAATGAAATATGTAAAAGCAGCAAAGCCAAAGCACAGCTTTCCCCATAAAACAGGAACCGTTAAACAAGTACAAACATCGCATCACAACATACGCACCACAGACATCAAACTTCTTTCAACGGGCCAGTTACATCAGACTCATTACAAATTCATTTGTGTTATGCTAGCACATTCCTCATTCGCTTTCAGCGCTTGGAACAATCGTTCCTTTCACGAGGATGATATCATTATCATGTGTCCCCCCCCCCCTTCACTGCCCACCTCTTCAAACCAAAACAACTGTTGAGACATGAACTGGGACGACTTCATCGCACCATCGGATCACAGATCGTCGATGCAGTCTCACGCAGGTCACATCTTACGTTCTAGCCAAGAATAGCCAAACCTGAAGAAACAAGGATCCACTCACTGATGCAGCTGGTGGCGCCGGGGATGTCATGGTTCTTGTGACACTAGCCATCAAAGCAGTGGCGCTATTGGCAAACGCTAGTGACAGTCCAACAGACACTGTCACATTGATTCAGGGTCATATCCTTCACACCGATTCATCTCTTGAGACTCAAAGAGCAAAAACTGCCTCAAGTAGCTTTGAGAACATTCTGTAAAACTTCCATTCAGAAAGAGTTCTGTATACACCAGATCATACATCACTAGCAACTTTCAGAGCAACTGAGACGTACAGTCACTACAGTGCTCCAAATATGGTGTGGGAAGGCTGTCTGGCTCAACTACTCCCCTCACATGGTTTTGTAAGGGTTTACAAAAGGCACATCTTGTGATCATCAGCTATTTTGGCTCCGACTCTTCCTCCTGAAGGAGCGCCTGTTTCACAGCAGAGACAGTAATGTGAGAGGATCAAGAATTAATACTACTCCTCAAAGGCATTAGTGAGCATGGATCCTGGAACTGAGTTTATACTGCATTTGTTAATAGAAGGTGGGAAAAAAGAAAGGAAAAAAAAAAAAGCCATGGGATATATACATTAGCAAACATGCAAAACTTCTCACCATCTGTAAATTCATAGTTGAAATCTGTCAAATTACACATTTGGCCCAGCAGGAGGGTTTTTTTATTTTAATTTAGGCAAAACAATTGGATAAATCAATTTCAAATTCAGAGGAGGCTGGATTTCTTTTTTCTTCTGCTTCCTCTCACAGTTTCTTTTCTGTGCGTTCGCCCTAGAGAGAGATCGCGGGTTTGAATCCCAACGACGCCACAGTCATCTGTGAGATTCACGGCCATCTATGGGATTCGTCTTGGGGAGTAAAACCGGTTGTGCTCTCTCGGTGGGAGGGATGGCATACATGCTGTCTTCTGTCAATCACAGTGACACTAGCCATTCACGGGCATCTATGAGCTCATGTATGTGGAAGAGGGTAGACAGCTACACTGCAGATGAGGACAGAGTGTTACGCTGCCCTGAGACGCAGCATGAGCAGCAGTTCAAAAAGGAAATGGCTGGCTGGCTTCCTGTTTTAGCCTCCACCCTCCCCAGTTGGCAGCTGTTGTATGATAGGGGAGACCTCTATGGTGGGTGGGAAATGGCAGGTGACCAAATTGGGAAGAAAATGGGGGAAAGGGTTTCTTCTTTCTGCCATCTCATTCTCTCAGTTTCTCTCATCTTTATTGCCTTTGGTTTGATTAGGAATCTAGGTCCAGGTGTATGTAAAACTGTTCGTGACAGTCTGTTAAAATAAAACAGTTGAAATAAATCACGTTGAATTCTCAAAGGTACACAAATGTACACTCTCTGGTGGCTCACGTTTCGAAGATATTCTACATTATACTGTATGTATATATTATTTAACAAAATTAACACAAGATATACACAGATGCTAAGACCAGCCAAGCCACTACACCAAACTGGCCTTCGCAAACAAGCACACAAGTGATACAGACTGTCAAAGGTCATTCCATAGAGAACAAAAAGCTCTACAGCTAATATGAGTGCATTTGAATCTTCTTTGTCGAAATGTCAAGAAGAATGTGTGTCACTTTGGTAAGAGCACATCAGGTGAGCTGAACAGCATGACATTGCTTAATGCACTTTTCGTCAAGTCTCCTTTCAAAAACATCCTTTCCTTCAGGGGAAAACAAAAAAGGTCCGTTCTACTCCCTACTGCTCTGTCCTACTTTCACACTCTGAAAGTGCACCTTGTGAAAGGTAAATAAAAAAGGCAACTGAAATGGAAAAAAAAAAAAGAAGAATGAAGAACTACAATTCTACTAGCAGCAACAGCAGATACACAACAAGTCAAATAAGGTCTTACCATTCCATGCAAATTACTTGTGAAATAGTGATACCAGTCATAGAGCCTGGGTAGCCAATGTTCTCACAACTTTTAGTCCTTACTAGCATTTCCTTTCTATGCACCTCGCTTTTGGTAGAGCTTGGCTCAGCTTACATAACCAAAGAAAACAAAGTTATAACCGTCATCTCCACCCTGTCTCCAAAGGAGGGAAAAGTTCAACAACAGCTATGAGTATAGCAATCTTTAGGGCTGTTAAACTAAAGTGGTTGAACGGACAATGCATATAATGGTGAAGTTTCTCTTTAAATATATAGATGGATTATTCTGAAGCAAGAACTCCTGACTGGATAGTCAAAAATCAAGATATTTGTAAACAAAGTGTACGTAGTGGTACTTCTTCTTCTTCTTCTTCTTCTTCTTCTTCTCCTCCTCCTCCTCCTCATTAGGGGTTGCCACCGTGGATAATTGGTCTGCATATTTGACTTGGCACAGTTTTTAAGGCCAGATGCCCTTCCTGACGTAGACCTCCCCAATGTTTATCCAGGCTTGGGACCGGCACTGGGAGGGCACTTCCGTGTGCAACCCCAGTAGCTGGGGTCGGTTCCCTGGCCGGGCCGCGGCGGTGTGAGCGCCAAGGCCTAACCACTAGTCCTGGTATTTGTATATTATACAGTTCCCTAACAATTTTGACTATAACCAACTTTTTATAGAAACTGTAAAAAAAATCTGGATGGAGATTGCTGTTATAAAATTTGGATATAGTTTTCCTTTAAAAAGATTTAGCAGACATACATGGATCATAATTACCTTTTAAAGGAAAGCTTTAAAAACATACATACTAAAGGTAAAATAAAGTGCATGCTTGAGGATGCAACCCCAGAAACAAGGACCGGCACAGTTTAGTACCTTTTTTTTTTTTTAAGAATGCATACAGTAAAAAATTGCATTTTCTTTGCCTGGGGTTGGAAAATTTGTTGGCAAAAATCAGATTTTTAGTTTATTACATTTCACCCACTGCCTTGGGAGGTGAGGTGCAACCTCTGTGAGGAGGAAGGAGGAAAAACTTAACAGCTTCGCATTTCAATGTGAAATGTCACACGACCTCTGTCATGTCCGTACAACAACCGTAGTCACGTCTTAACAGCTGTCCCTGTCAAATGAGCGGTCACCAGATGCAGTTAAGCTGGTCACTCTAAACTGAACCCAGACTATTCGTCACGCCACTCTAAAATGGATCACTACAAAAGCACCACACCATCAGCATATAATTAGCATCAGACACTTTACATGGTTTAAGAAAAAAAAAAAAAGCATTTTAATAAAATATCAAATTATGTGTCAAGTGTCATACACACACACACACACACACACACACACACACACACACACACAAATTATATATATAGCCAAAAGTTTGTGAACACTTGACCATCACACTCATGTCTGCGTCTTCCCAAAACTCTTGCTGCAAAGATGGAAGCACACAACTGTGTAAAATGTCTTTGTATGTTGTAGCATTACAATTTCCCTTCACTGGAACCAAAAGACCCAAACCTGTTCCAGCATGACAATGCCCCTGTGCACAAAGTGAGGTCCATGAAGACATGGCCTGACGAGGTTGGAGTAGCAGAACTCGAGTGGCTGCACAGAGCCCTGACCTCAACCCCACCGAACACCTGTGGTATGAACTGGAACTCCAACTGCGCACCAGGCCTCCTCATCCAACAACAGTGCCTGACTTTGCTAATTCTGTTGCGGCTGAATGGGCACAAATCTCCATAGCCATGTTCCAAAAGCCTAGTGGAAAGCCTTCCCAGAAATTGGAGCTTAAATCCAAAAAAGGGGACTAATTCTGGAACGGGATGTTCAAAAAGCACATGACTGTTATGGTCAGGTGTCCACAAACTTTTGGCCGTAATACACATACACACACACACACACAAACACACACACACACACACACACACACACACACACACACACACTTGTGCTTGAGTTGTCTACATATTTAATACAGTAAGTTTAGTTGGAGTTTACACTTGGCTATGGCACTCCTACAAATCCTGACCGAACTATGAGATGAGCGCTGCCTGACCCACAAATATGGCACAAACTTGAAACTCCTGGCAAATTTCAGTGAAACAGGCAGAGCTTGAAAAGGGTTAGTCACAAACTGGAATGGAAAGTCACAATAAGCCACACAACCCACTGCATCCTCCATCAAACCTCTTTGTGTCATGAGCCTACAATAGGTTTCCTTTGGCTAAAATACACCACCCACAAACCTCACATTTGGCAAAGTGTCAGCAGTATGAAAGATTCAGCTTTTAACTGTCCAAGTTAGAGATCAGGAATTCATCTGACTTCCATAGTATTCGCCTACCATAACTCTCAAGAGACAGCATCTGAAGTGATTACAGCTCATTTTATCATATTTCTGCGTATGAGAAACCAAAGCTATACATATAAAGTATCTATCATTATTGTATCTACATAACTGGATGCAAGATGACAAAACTGAGGCTGACGTATAACTTAGGACAGCAGTTTTACTCTCTGAACCCAGAGCCTCTCTCCGGCACCACTCATCCTGTAAATGAAGTGAGGTAAAGTCTACAAAGGGAAGCGAGTTAGTCACTTCCTGACTTCAACATCAGCCTGAACATCATTCTTCACTATAGGGGATATTGAATTTCTCTGCAGTGTAGCACTATATTTTTATCAGTGTACCTGCTCAAAGCAGCCACACTGCCTTTAAAGCAATCCTGTTAAATCCACAAAAAAAAACAATGTTGGGGGATTTTACCAATTTTTTCCAGATTTACTGACTAATGGAATCCCTTCACTCCCACTCCATTTATCCCCACATCTCTCCAAAGCCACACCAATGCATGCAGTGTGCGGTGGAACATCACATCCAGAATGCTAGTGAGCATGGAGGGTTTTGTTACACACAAGCAAGTTACCCACCTGACTTCAGCTCAGTCAAACAGACTGATTGAACAAATGTCTCCATTCGACTGAATTAGTAGAATTGGCTAGTTGTGCAAGTCTGAATAAAATGTCTGCCGCTTTTACGGGACACAACCAGGTAAGACACACCTCTAAACACAGACATACATCACGGATATTGACTGCATATGCATGTGTCTGGAAAGACTACACCATATTTTACCATCTATAAAATGTCAGGTAGAAATAACCCCAAACAGGTCAACACCAAACTGACATGGTGGTAAACATTACAATATATCCTGTGGGAGAAAGAGTTTCTTTTCTATTGTCTCCAGGCAAATCCAGAACAAAACCAGGAATTGGCCAGGTTTTAAATTCTGAACAATAAAACACAGAAAACATTTAAAAGGACCTAACAGACATACGCCCAGAAAATTACTATCGATGTATTATGCTGGATAATACGTTTTACTACGTTAAATTATTACCTTGCAAGCAGCAAAACAAGTTTGGCTTCAGTTTTCAAACCCCTCAAATCTCTTTGGCAACGAACATTTTGTTCAGTCTTGTCCACATTCTTGCTTGGGCAATTCCTTTCTTGACTCTTTTTCCCCCCTGTGCATTCTCCATTTTATATTTGTAGCTACTGTGGAACTGGGACATTTAGTCAAGCATCAACATTTTCTACCATTTCTTCCATATGACAGATGAATCTCTCCACCATAATCCATGGCTTGTCCTTTACTCTGCCAAGTTAGCGTTTCCCTTCCTGCACGCCCTGCCCATTCAATTCATAGGCAGTTTAGCCCAATTGTTCTGAATCTGATCTCTGTTCTTTGAATTCTGTCTCAATTCAAGTCATTATGGATTAAGGTTGTAAAAAGAAAAAGTAACTTCTTACAAGTCCTTTGTGACAAAGGCTTTCCACTTAACAATGATTGGCTGCTGCAAGGCTCTGTAGCACCATATGTTTGCAGTTACTGTCATTGTGCTATCAGGGTGTAATCTTCCCTAGCGGCAACCTGACCCACGGGCGCTGGAAATAGTCCTGTCACAGGCTATCCAAAGCAAACCGGGCCAGCTGTCCATGTACATACTCACCTCTTGACTGTAATACATACACTCTCCCAGGAACACACACACACTCTCAGCAAAAAATACACTCGCACACCACACGCTGCACCTCTTGTGCCCACCTATCACCCTTGCTCTAATCAAGTTCCAAGTAGCAATTTGATATTTTTAGATGAGCACTTGGTTGCCTCACCATAGTTACTGTGCCATACAGCGACAGAAAGTGCGCTTGAGGATTTCAAGCATTAGGAGAGGTTTACAGAAAATACACTTGCCTATGTCACCTGTCATCACAGGAGCGGATACGGATTATTGCCTAACCAAAACACTGCAGTATCAAAACTCAAACAACGCATGCGTCTCTAATAAACCTAAAATAAACAACCATATGCTGGGAAATACTTTACACCACAGCTTCATCACATGGCACAATCATAGCAAGTAATGGCTTTCTTTAAAAACAGAAGATCACTGTGGTTCTGCAATTGTCTAACAAGTTCTAAAGCAGTTTTAACATGTAAAGATGTTCGAAGGTTAGCTATTACTACACATACTAATGTCAGTAGCTATATGTAAACTTTCTAAGCTATAGGACACATACTAAACATAATAGTGTCACTGTGATATTATATTTTGAGAAAAAGCGAAATTTCTCATTTGATTCTCAGCAATAAATCATTTCGATTTTACGGTGCGTTTTAGGTGGATCTACACTATAACCACTACCTGTCCACTCATGTTGCTCTTCGGCATCACCAGATGGCCTTAACTACGAGAGTCACACAGAAAACAGACATGAAATAAATTGTGACATTACAGTACGATACATCCGCTGTCACATCCAGGCCAACAGCAGTTTTAAGTATTCCTGTAAGGGTCTCACCACCCAAGCACTCGTGCCACATGAAGCCTTCCCTTGCTCTCTCACCGTTGAAAGGAAACAAATCAATTCACACACAACAACCAAGCTATTAAGATGACTATAAAAGCTTGACGTCGAATACAGTGATACCAATCTGTCACCACCCTGTTATGACAACATGAAATAGACACTCCCTAACAACAAGGCTGCACAGGGTCATCCCATAGCTAAAACGCTGTCAAAACATTTGACATACAATCACAAAAACAGCAGAGTGTTATATACACTGGATTATACTTCACAATATAGTGTAAATGGTTAGTCCGAATTAATACTGTGGCTGTAATGACCACCAAAAAAATCCTGTATATCTTACAACATAAAGGAGCTGTTAAATGGTGAACTACAACACCTTTGGGATGATCTGATTACTCTGTAATTAACACAAACACACCTATCTATGGACAAAATAGAACCTTAGCTGCCTAACTCATTATAGAGTGACATCCCAATGTCTTTAGGCTGCATTAATTCACTCGGTTAATGTCACAGCCTTTGCTATGTTAGCTCAGATCACCTGGCTAATTTTAGCCACCCAGATTACTTGGAGCTTACAGTTAGCAGCAGTTATCACACGCAATCTACTTCGGCAATTCATCCGCAATAATAGCTAACTAAATGATAAGGTATCAGCTAATTCTTGATGTAAAGGCAGCCACTGATCCAAGCAGTTACAGTGCTACTGATCAATTACCAGGCCATGAGGAACCTGGTGTCTCACCAAATTCCCCGAAACAGTTCGAAGCTACACGTCCCTTGCAAAAGTATCTAGCTATACTGCGCACCTCCGTCATGGCTGTCTTTCTGAAAACGCATGAAGAGATTCATAGGTATATGGTTACACTTTTTAAATCACGTTACTTAAACAACTGTTTTTGTTGATGTTCTACATGTTCTTGCATTTTATATGCAATACAAATAATACGTATTGCCTATTGCACCTTTAATGGATAGGACTTTATGTGGTTGCTTGTCCATCAGTGGTCTCATAGTGCCTTTAGGGAAAAATACACATATGGAGACTTAAAAAAATAATAATAAATGAGCATAACACTACATCCACAGGATTTCCCTCTAAATCCAGCCCCAATTTCCAGAAGTCTGGAAACTTTTATCCTCTAGTGGGTTTATATCCTCTCAAGAGAGTGATGTTTTGAATGAATGTTTTATTGAAACATTGCAATCTACATGTAAACTGTTCTCCAACCACGTGATACACAGATACATGCTTACCTTGTGTTTTATAGAGCTTTCCCACTGGACTGTAGAGCACACCTCAGCCTCAGCATATTACCCATAATCCTCGACATTGTTATATCCACCACCAAGTGAGCAATGCTGTACTTAAGGTTTAAGAATACGATGTGAATAGAAAGCCATTTGGGATTTGAATCACAGGTGAAGGAATGTCAGAAGAAGCTAAACAGCAATAAGACAATGCTATAGTGGGTAAAATAAAAAAAGAAACAATGTATTTGGAAAAATTAATTTACTCTTTAAAACTGATTAAAATCATTAAACTGCTGATCTCTTGAATTCACCAGCAAAATGCAGAGAAGCAATTCTAGCCAGCAACATTAATCAGAACAATTCTGTGAAAACTGTGTTTGATCGATTGTCGGTCTGCAGTATTTCCATTTTCACCCATACGCTGGTTTGCATGGTACTAGGGCAAGAAAAGCAAATTTAAATTCAGATTCAAATTCAAATATAAATTCAACAAGGATAGTTAAATATGACGCAGACTGCATGGCAGTGGAAAATATCGACAACATGGATGATGAGTAATTTGCAGAGCTAAGACGTGGCACGGCTTCCAGCAGAAAAGGGTTATTACTGGCAACTTTTCAGCTGCCCTTTCCCTGGGCTCTGACATTATAAGGCATTGGTTTAGCTTAGAAATGTAAGAATGAGTTCGTTGCCTAGTACACCCTTATGTCAACTTTCTCACTAGTGTATTCTCTTTAGGGATGTCTGGTCCTGTGAGAGTAGTCCATCACGGGAAAGTAATTAAGCCCCATATTCTCAGCCTTTTAAGGCATTTTCTAGGCATGTTTAGAGTCACTGAGTCTTTTTAACCAGAATACTTGTGGTTAGTAAACAAATCATCATGCTTCTATAAAATGCATTTCCTCTGATGTTATTGTCCTTGACAAAGTATAAATCTGGACTGTATTTACCAGAACACTCGTATATCAATGAATTACCAGTCTTACAGTACAGCAAAAGGGGCGGAAAAGGGCCCTCTGTGGGAAAGCCACACTGACAGAACCGTGTTGTCAGGGATACACACAAGGCCTTGGTGAGAGCACTGGTATTCAGGGCATAGCCAGTGTATTATGGAAAGTGCAGGGGCTGGAGTGGCTGGTCTGTGGGTGATGACTCACAATCCATATTGTGGAAAACTTTGTCTCATCCTTTATTAAAAGTACAACTCAGCTCCGGAGTGGTCCAAACCTCATACACAAGAGAGGAGCGGGAGTGCAAAGGCTTTAACTAACATGAGCAGCCTCTAGTAGAATGACACAAATTCTGTTTAATCCTGCTTTGCACTTGTGACTGGATACAGACCTAACAAAGATGTTTTGATTCAGGCCGACTCCTATACCTGTGCCAAGACATACAGTTGAAACCGGATATTTACAAACACTTCAGGAAAGAAAAAAAAATCAGAAGTAACTCAGAGTAAATTTAAATCGGAGTAAACTTTTTCTGTTTTAGATCAATAAATATTAACATATTTTTTGCATTTGTTAAATGTCAGAATCGAGCGAGGGAGAATTTTTATGTATTTTTTTTATCACTTTCATCAAAGTCAGAAGTATACATACACTAAGTTTATTGTGTCTTTAAACAAAAAGAAAACTCCAGATGAT
>CM074952.1:13182965-13195488 GCA_037577455.1 Pangasius macronema | reverse complement strand
CAAAGGTTTCCTCCTTGCACACCTCCCATGATAATTAAAGTTGTGCAGTCTCTTTCTGATTGTAGATTCATGCACTTCCCATGCACTGTTTTAAATGTTCTCCACTTGAAAATGATTTTCTGGACAGTGGAATGGCTGATTACAAATTCTTTTGAGATCTTTTTATATCCCTTACCAGACTCATAATCATCAACAATCTTCTTTCTGAAGGCCTCAGAGAGCTCTCATAATGGTGATACCTTTCTCTTCAACAATTAAGAGCAAACCAAACTAAATGTCTGAGGTTTAAATAAGGCCAACCTCCTTCAAAATGCTCTGTAATGATGCTCTAATAATTTGCACCTGATGCGATACACCTGTAGGTCATTTTAGCCATTTTAAGTACAAATAAATGTGGGAGTGTCCTTACTTTTTCCTCACAAGAAATTGGATTTTTTTATTACATTTTACAGATCATTTAAAAAAGATTTTCTTTGGTTTTATTTGTTTAGTTATATTACTTGAATCTCCTGATATTGTTAAAATGAAGATCAAATGTCCATATGCTTAACTATGTTAAAAAAAAACACACAGGCTTTCATTGGGTGTCCTATTTTTTTCACATGACTGTATTTGTACACACATAGCAACAATAGAAGCAACAAAAAATGATTTGTCTATATACATATTCAAAAGTATAATTTTCGTTTCCTTTTGTTTGCTATGAAACAATCAGCTTTTTTGTTTGTTTTTTTGTTTTAACAGCTGTCCCTGTGTCGTTTAGCAGAGTTATGCGGTCAGTTGTGGGGAGAATGAGGCTGATCAGTTTTCATTGCATTTGCAATGAGCCTCAATGGCAGCAGAGGGAGCTAAAACTTTTACATTGTTTGCTGTGTACCTGTAAATTACAGGCATTTAAAGCAATAGTTACCTTAGTCTACAAGACACTTCAGAATTGCACTTAACTACATGCTATATAGAAATGTATTTATGAGCAAATTATTACAGAAATTGTGTTAGACTGTGCTAGCAACCTAGCCACAGCATTGATGTGCTCTATGTGATGAAAGTGTTCCTGTGTGTTTTTAGCATTTATTATTAATTATTACATTATTGTTAGTTTTTCTTATGGTTATGTTCACATCTAATAAAGAGATGTAAGTCTGCAAAAGCCACTAATGAAAATAATGAAAAAGTCACAGTCTTGTGCTCAATTATTTGCCTATAACCTGACTGGGCTATAGTTTGTGCTAAGCCTTTTATAAATTGCCCAGTCAGACATCAAAGTTAAAACATTAACTGTCTGAGGCAGAAGAAGAGCAAATGAACAGGAGAGGTGGGGTTATATTGAGCATGGCATTATTTATTATAAGTTAGAACATAAGAACACATCTGTGGCCTATGCTTTTCATTTGTTGTTCTCTATATCTCATATATTTCATTTGTTGCTCTCTATATCTAGATGAGTTTCTTAACAGTGTGGTAGTGTCACATTTTCCTCTTTTTTCTAATCTCTTGCCCCCCCCACCTTCCCATACTGTAACCAACAAAAAAGACCCCTCATGTAACTGTTCCATTGGTTGATGTCGTATGTGTTTGTGACTTTGTTTATTGCTTTGACTGTTCTGTTAATGTTCTTCTATCGCGGATGAGAGAGNCTATCTATCTATCTATCTATCTATCTATCTGTCTATCTATCTATCTATCTATCTATCTATCTATCTATCTATCTATCATAGTCTGTTCTCTGTGCACTGTTCTGTAGAAACACATATTCAGAACACATTCATTCCAAGTTGGCATTATATATACTGTAGGCCTGGTTTAAACCAAGAGGTTTGGATTAAACCAATTCAATTCATGTGACCATGCAAACAGGCTAATAACTATAATAACTATAATAAATATAGAGACCTTGGTAGTGGTGGGTTGTTGTTTCAACCACTGTACCAAAAAAATAAATAATTAAAACCATGGACCCCCTGGCTAAGCCCCACTTTGAGATCTACTGCTGTAATAGAGTGTTTGAGAACCACTGCTGTAATAAAGACTGTGTACTGTTCTGTAGAGATGCTATGATAGAGAAACTTCATGAAAATATTCACAGATCAAAAGATACCTTGGATGTATTTTTTTTAGGATTGTTGATTTAAACGATACATTGCGGCAATGAGACTAAATGTTACTATAATGAAAAAGGGTGTTAAAATGTTCAAAATAAATTCTTATCTAACTTTTTTTTTTTTACCACTGTCCATTGTAAAAGAGTTACAATATAAATTGTTAAAATAGTCTATCTAAGCAATATTTTTTTTCCTTCTTTGCTAAGTTAAAACAGTTCTGAGAAAAACAAATAATCAAACCCATAATTCATTAGCTAGCTTTGCAGTTATTCTGACTAAGAAGTATGTAATTAATCAGACTGTTGGATTTTTTATTTTAAAGGTAACTTACCATGATATATAAAATGGGGTTATGAATGTAAATAAATGACATAAGCCTGCTCTAAATATTATGCTATACATATTTTAAAACTGAAATATATTTGCTCTGAATTTTCAGTTATCATGTACAGTATATAACAAATAATCTATGATGCTGCTACACTGTCTCATTTTTGACACAATAATGGGGACAATTAGTTTAACAAACAAAAAAAATGAAGTGTACACAATTTTTCCTTTCCCCCAGAATATAGTCTAGAAGCCAAAACATGCCTGATGTATGAACTATGAGATATAATAGGTTTCATTTACTGCTTTAATTGGATTGAATTGGATTGGATACAAGTGTAGGTTTATTTTGCCAATCACAGGCACACAAAACCAAGGGACAGAGAAATATTCAAAACCTTGGGACCAGCAATCAGCAAATAGACAGGACCGGGCTAAGACCAAAACATAAACTGAGTAAACAAAGTCAAACCAGGAAAGACGGGAACAATGCATCACTGGCAGGATTGAGACTTCCCAAAGATATGTTGTAATTCCAGGTCATTTAAGGAGAGTGTGAGTGCTATAGATTGTGAATAGTGTACTTCAGTTTCTTGCAAGCAATAGCCACCAAATATGTCTATTGGCATTAGAGAATTTCCGAAATTTCTTTTCTGGTCAAACTATTATTTTAAGGACTAACAAAAGTGACTTTTCCTCCATTTCTCCTAAAATCCTCACTTGTCCTACTGTTCTCTTTCCGTAGAGTAATCCTCTCATTCCATAGAGTAATCCATAGTGTAATCCTCTGGAGTAATCTTCTGGAAAATAATACAGTAATCCTCTGGATTACTCATTTATTTTCGATATGTTTTTATGCCCTAGCATATGATGCAGCTCTTTTTCTTCACTCTAAGTAACAAATGCAAAGAAAACAATGGCTGTGTCGTTATGATAATTGCGTTAATTTTCATTAAAAATATTGTTTTTCCAAAGGTAAAAAATGTGTAATGTACAATACCCTCTGAAAGTATTGGTATGGCAAGGCCAGTTCTTTTCTTTTTAATAAACACTGAAGACATTTGGGTTTAAGATCAAAAGATGAATATGAGATGATAGGTCAGAATTTCATTCCTGATATTTACATCTCCATGTGTTAAACAAGTTTGAATGGCGTCTTTGGTGGCAAACCCAGTTTTTAGGTGAGCAAATATATTGGAACAGAGTCATAAAGTAAATGACACTGAATATTTGGTTGCATATCCCTTGCTTGCAATAAATGTCAAGCTGCTGATATCACCAAACTGTTGCATTCTTCTTTTGTGATGCTTTTACAGGCTTGTACTACAGCTTCTTTCTTTCAGTTGTTGTTATTTTTGGGTCATTGCCTTGCTGCATGATGAAGTTCCTCCCAGTTAGATTGGATGTATTTCCCTGTAAATCAGCAGATAGAATGTTTCTGCAAACTTCTGAATTCATACTGCTGCTAGTTATATTATCAGTAAAGATCAGTGAGAAGCAACCATGAAAGCCCAAGTCATGACACTACCTCCACTGTGCTTGACCGATGAGATTGTATGGTTTGGATCATGAGCAGATCCTTTCTTTCTCCACACTTTGGCTTTTCCATCACTTTGGTAGAGGTTAATCTTGGTTCCAGAACTTTTGCGGCTCATCTCTGTATTTCATTGGGAATTCCAATCTGGCTTTCCAGTATTTATTGATGAGCGGATTGAATCTTGTGGTATGGCCTCTATATTTCTGCTCTTGAGGTCTTCTTTGAACAGTGGATTCATTCTTGCCCCGTGAAGGTTGTGGGCGATGTCACTTTCTGTTGTTTCTGGGTTTTCCTTCACAGCTCTCACAATGTTTGTCATCAACTGCTGTTGTTTTTTGACGTTAGTACACCAGTGGTTTCTTTGTTTTTCAGTACATTCCAAATTGTTGTATGGGCTATACCCAGTGCTTGTGCAATGGCTCTGATTGATTTTCCCTCTATACTCAGCTTCAAAATAGCTTGCTTTTCTCCCATAGACAGCTCTCTGGTCTTCATGTTGGTTTAACCCTTTTAACAACATATGCAGTCTTCACAGGTGAAACCCAGGGCTCCAACCAAGATAAGACATTCAGAGCTATTAATTGTTTAAACAATCAGTCTAACAGGGAACAACCTGGGCAACAAGAAACACCTATCAATCACATGTTCCAACATTTTTGATCACTTGAGAAATGGCTGGGTTCAAACAAATGGTGCTATGCTCTATGTTGTTTAACACATCTAGATGTAAATATCAGGAAGGAATGTGCTTTGTGGTAGAAATGAAACACTTACAGGTTTCAGTAATACTGTATACTGTATAATTAAATATTTCAGTGACACATTTATTTTTGTTTTCATGAGAACTACCCTGCCCTCATAACTACCCTACCCTGATGCCCAAGAGGGCATTGGAGGCTGTGCACTTTATATAGAGACACAGAGCGAAGACTGTATGCAGTTCTGTAGAAATGCTGTTGTACAGCATTAAAGACTGTACAAAGTTCTGTAGAAACTGTGGTAAAACTTTGCTTGCTGCTGTAATCTTCCTTGTACTTCACATTGTTCCACTGCTTTTGCATCAGTGAACTGCTCAATGCATTCTGCAGCACATTGCTTGTTTTCATTTATGTGAACACAGTTTCCAATTTCCAATTCCATCTCTGTGATAATGGTGTTTTCTCACCCTTCCAATTGTCTCTATTCAGATTATAAATTATCTCTATTTGGATTCTAAAAATATGCAATTTGGAGCCTTCTCCTTAACCTACAGGTATTCCCCACCTACAAACCATATACAGTAAACAAACCAATATGTTAACTGAAAAACAACAAATATTTTGCATAAATCCCTGTAAATATAAGCATATTTTATCTTTAAATAATGTAATCCGTAAGATGACAAATTTCATGTTACTCAGCTTGCTGGGCAAAAACAGAGTGGTTGACACTGAAACTTTCTACTGTAGTCAAAAATCAAAATACAAAATTTCAGTATATTTGATACTTACCTCTTGAGTAATTATTTAAAAAAAAAGCTAAATTTGCCCTGTTGCAGAATCATACCATTATGACATGGGAAAGGCAGTGATCTTATAGAACCACAGGAAGAGGAAAGTGAGGGTGAGAATGAGACTGAACCTGAGAATGAGAAAGAAGAGTAAAGTGGCAGGTATTACTAGTATAGGACAGAGCAGAAATGCATTAATAACTCTTTTATTTATAACATTGCATTCACATGGCATGCTCAGAATATGTGCTTTTAGTACTTCATCCAAAGATAATAAAATGGGCCAAAAAAAACTGGAGTGGAAAAACCATTCTTCCTTTCCCACTATGGAGAGGATTAATCTGCCATTAACCACAGAAATAAAGCCTCCAACTAACTACTTTAAAGCCATGTTAACTATCACCTATACATTTTGTAACCAGGGACCCCTTAACTGTAAAATAAATTGAGCAGTCTCTGTCAGTGCATATTTATTTCATGAACATTTTTTAAATGTATACAATAATATTTGTCTATTTATTAGAGCCATAGAACTTTATATTCCTGAACCTTTTTACACATACCACAGTGAGTCCCTTTAAATATCTATGCCCACAAACATTCTTGATTCCCGAAGGTGTCTTTGATTGACTCCGGTGCAGCTGGAAGCTTCGTTGACCCTACCGTCACAGAAAAACTCATTCAGGCTCTAGATGGGGGCTCCATCAATAACACGTCACACTGAACCTCTTCAGCTAAAAGTCAGCGCTTTACATCATGAGACCATCTCCCTTCTGTTAACAGTCATGTCCAGGTATCCCATTGTCCTCGATGTTCCATGGATGCAAACTCATAATCCATATATGCCAACATATATCCTGGACTGAGAGAGAGATCCTCAGCTGGTCATCACAGTGTCTCAAATCCTGTCTCCATGTGCTCACCTCCACCTCCATAAAAATTCCTGATTCCTCATACCAAGTAAATTTCCTCATGTGTATCAGGAGCAAACAAAGTGTTCAGCATAGCAAAAGCAAGTGGCCTGCCTCCTCATTGTCCATACAACTGTGCTATTGAGCTCATGCCTGGTACCATGCCCCCTTGAAATCTTATCTATCCTCTCTCTGCCACAGAAAACCAAGTCATGCAAGAATAAATTTCTGAAGCCCTCGCACAGGGGTGCATTCATCTCTCCACAGCTCCAGCATCAGCCATGTTTTACTTCATGGAAAAAAAGGAGGCGTATTGATTACCGCAGACTCTCTGTTAAATCACTGTTAAATAACACTAGCACTAGTCCTGTGAGCCCAGAGAAGCCAAAGTTTTCACCTGACCTGCGCAGTGCATATAACCTCATCCTCAGCAATGAGTGTGAAACAGCCTCTAGCACCACCTCTGGCCACTACAAGTACTGCCACATGGGCTCTCTCGTGCCTTCTTGGTGTTTCAGTGTCTAATAAATGACATGCTCAGAGACATGCTGGGTTAATTAATAACTGCTTATATCGATGACATTTTACTCATTTCAAGAAACTCATGTCCACCATGTAAAATAAGTACTTGTTCAACTAATGCAAACCCACGTATATGTCAAAGGAGAAAAATTCATGAGAAAATCCAAGCGACATCCAGTGGCATTCTTTTTGAAAAAGCTTGCAACAGCCAAAAGGAACTACAATGTGGGTAACGGGAACTACTTGCTGTAAAATTAGCCTTAGAAGAATAGAGACTCTGGCTAGAAGGTGCCCTGCATCCATTCCTCATCTTCACCGACCATAAGAACCTGGAATATCTAATTACGCCAAACGTCTCAACTCCCACCAAGATAGATGGGCTCTATTCTTCACCAAGTTTAGTCTCAAGCTCTCCTTCCATCCCCACAAACTGATGAAACCATTCTCCCCAGATCATGTTTTGTAGGAGCACAAACCTGGGATTTGGACGGAGAAATAGCCCAAGCCAATCGTCTTCAGTCTCTTGAATCCTGCCCCCTGGAAAAACCTATGATCAACCCAGTTTGCGAGTTAAACTCATTGCTTGGGCTCACACCTAAAGGTCGAAGTAAAATTCCCCCTTCCCATAAATCACTTATTAAACAGCTGAACTCAGCCACGCTTACTAGGCCCATGGTTCCAGTGGCGACCAAAAGCTCCGGAGGGCCCCACCGGCGAACAGGCTAATACAAACTAATCAAAGGGTAAAGGGGAACAGGTATGAATGATCAAGACACATTAGGGAGACAACCAATGACAAGACATGAGTGGAGACAGGACATGAATCAAAGCAAAAACACATGTGGCAAAATAAACAAAGATATAACCCAGAAGCACATGCTGTGGCACTTTTGCATTCGGCACTCGACGCGAGGGGGAAATATCTGACAGGGGGCTTCTTATTAGTTATGATTTTTTCCAGAAGGGAGACTGCCCTGCTACCAAGAGGCATGAGGATGAGGATGACCAGAGGCATCAAAGTTACTCAGCTATAGGTAGTTTTAAAAATAAACTCGGAGTATTTGCAATGTCATTTTTTAAAAAAATGATCAAATGAAAAAACAGTCATTTTTTTTAAATGATTAAATGAAAATATTTTCTATTATGTCCCCAATTGTCCTAAAAAATCTAACTATACTGAATAGGATATATACTCAAGACCAGGGGAAAATCAGACCATAAATGTGTCAGTGAGAACAATGTGCTCTCTGACCCCTGCAGTCTTCTAGATAATCTCCAGACTATAAGAGTTTTGTAGAAGAAAGTTGCCCATACCACTGAGCAGAGCTAGTGGACAAATAATAAATTCCTCTCACTCCTTTTTCACAGGGATGTGAATGAATACATCAAGGTTTCTTTCACATGTTGTCTCTGTGAGTTTTTCCTTTCCACTGTTGCCTCTGGTTTACTCATTAGGGATCTAAATATACATCGATCTACATTCAGATTGTTAAAGATGATATACAAATAAAACTGAATCGAATCGAATTGAATTAACCTGCATTTCATGGATATAGGATTAATTAGTATGGGATTAAAACCATGATTGCTGTGCAAAACTATCCTTGATATTGTTTTTTTTGTTTTTTTTTTTACCAAAAGGTTTTACTACATTATACTACAATACAAAAATCTGTGGAAAAGTGTCAAAAAAAAAACCAACAGAAATGACTACTAACACAGCAAAAAAACTTTTTTTGTCAGAAACAACTGGTCTAACATAGGCTTTGCAACTGGGTAAATCAGAAGAGTGTGAACATACCAGCTATCTAGGATTGTAATATATAAACAATAGATATGTAGTCCACACAAAAGAATAATTCCAAACAATTCCACACACTGGAGATTTTAAGCTTTGAATGCTTTTAGAACTTAGACTTAATCCAAACGCTATTAACACAAAGCTTATTATTGATAATCATACATTCTTTATCCATAAACCTCAGGAACTCAAATCCAAGGTTAAAATAAAATAAAAGTAGATTAGTTGTTGGAAAAATACAGACTATCTTACAGGGCCCTGAAAAATGTCCACACAAGCCCACACGATCAGATCCTGACAAGGACAGAAAAACAAGGACATGCATACCAATAAAATGAAGAATAACAGATTTGTCACAATGTGCTTTCAAACATCGGTTCACTGAACTTGGTATGTCCTTTGAATATCACTTAGGGCAAGACACATGGTAGTATTGTTCTCTAACCTTGTTTTCTAATCTGGTACTGTAAACACACTTTTTTTTTTGTCAGAACCACATACTTCACTTTGCCTTTACATAATAACATCATGTTCAGGAGCACAGCCAGACTGCCAACCAAATTCCCACAAACCAATGTAATTGGGAATGTGAAACTTGTTGGGCCTGATTGGGTGAGTCTGCCATCAGTCAGTGGGAGTGTGTGTGTGAGCTGGAGGGTTGTGTTTGAGTAGCCAACAGACGAGACGAGAAGTGCAAAAGGGACCAGGCTTGCTGTCAGGATACACTCATCTCCTGTCCTAAAGGAAGCCTGTGGCTCTGGAATGGCACTGATTGAGCTTATCTTTGTCTTGAGTGGTGCCTGCGTTGTCCTCTTTCGGCTGGCACGCATGTTTATGATGCTCGCTCCGAAGGTCTGTCGGCCAATTCCTGGGAATTTCTTTACCTCGATGGGAAAATGGGCAGGTGAGGTATTCTATACTAAATAAAATAAAAAATAATAATAAAATCAGTGCACAGACATCTTTATATGCCATGTTTATATGTTGCTGCTTTCATATTCTGTCTGTCTATGCTTCCTTTCATTCCAATTTGGCTGCCAAGTGTATGCATAGGTGTTCGTAAACATCTTGATTTCTCTTGGCAGTTTTCATCAGAACCCCATAAAAGAGAAACCAAAGTGAAATGGAAACGAATTAAAAACACTTATTGAATTATGAGGAGGGATACACCAAGACTTATTTTTGGCAATATCTTACACTAATTGCAATCTACTGCTTAAATGATTCATGAGAGAAACCAACTAGTGGTCAGTCACCTTACATGCCCCGTGACTCAATGTTCTGCGTGTAGGAACTCGTCGCCTCTCCCCCCCTCAATCCCCCCATCCCCCAGTGACTATGGTTAGCCAAAACAATATTAAGTGAGTTACTGTTTTACGCTTAGATGGAATAAGTCCTGGAATTACACTTGCATTATTTCCAAAAAAGAGAGACCCTCCATTGATGTGGGATTCCACATTGAAAATGCAAAACCTGTTCCCAAGCTTTGTCTCTTCACCATTCTAGATGTACGAGAGGCAAATGAAAAAGGCAATTAGAACGCTATGTTCCAGGGTGTATAATAACACAATTTCCTTCCCCTTCAGTTTGACAAGATTAATTTGGCATGCGTGAATGAATGGCCATTCACAAACTTCCTGAACTGTCATTTTGTGTGAGTGTGTGTGTGCGTGTCTGGATTATTTTTTCCCCACTTGCCTGAATTGTTACTGGAAAGCAGGAGAAAACCCATTTTTAAAAAAAACAAGCAGTGATGATTGTGAGGCTCAAACAAACAAACAGGGTGTGCTTTTGGAGAACATGCTGAACAGCTCCTGGCTGCAGTGCTCCCTGATCCTTTATCAAGCCTCTGGGCACACACTGTCTTCTCAAGTACACACTGTTAAAACACACACACACACACACACACACACACACACACACACACACACACACACACACACACACACACACACACAGTGTCACCTACCCTGCTCTGCCTGTATGTGAAATGCTGACTGATAAATGCTTATCATCTTCTGAATACTTATAAACTGAAGATGCTTCAAAGAAAATTGGATACTGGCTAAATCATTAAGCCATGTCAAACTCTGATACATGACATCGACAATAGTAGTGGACTAGAAAAAAGACGCAAGTAATTAATTTGTTTATGGCTCTGTTACCACCCTGTTTTTCATATAGAATATAATGAGACTCACATTGACTCAAATGACATAGATCTCTTTTATCCAAAAGAACGTGCTGTTCAGGCACACACAATCCAAGCGGAATTGTGGCAAGAAACACTGGCTCCGTGGTTGAGGTTTTGGGTTAATGATTGGAAGGCTGTGATTTCAAATCCCAGCTAGCTACCTCAGTTGTGATCTTGAGCAAGACTCTTAACCCTCAACTGCTCAGTTGCATCCTATTTTCGTTGTAGGTCACTTTTGGAAAAGCATCAACCAAATCAGCAAATGTAAATGTAGGTATATATCTGAGCATTTGAGTGTTAATGGCATTGCTCAAGGGATCAATAATGCTGTTGTAGCCCTGGGATTTAAACTAATTACTAGCAGGAGTCTCTTAACTGCTAAGCTACTTGTATAAATAGCAACACATACTAATACAAGTCATTGGCTAGTATTTGGAAACTTATAATAAATTATGGTTATCAGTATTGTTTGTGTTTAGGTTACCACTTAGACATCACTGTCTGGCAACACAATATAATAATGCAATGATGTAGTACCATGAGAGGAAAGTTTAATGTATGGTTTATGTGTCATTTACCTTTATGTTGGCATGTAATGTTTATTATTATTATTATCATTATTATTATCCTAATGATCTCTTTTGCAGTCATCACTGGAGGGTCAGAAGGAATAGGAAAAGCTTATACAGAAGAGGTATCTCAGCCACCTGGATTTTGCAGTACAGTTTGTTTAAATGCTCTACTGCATTACTGCATTACTGTTCCAAGTTATTATCCTACTAAAGTCAGTTATAAATTTCTTCCCAGTTTGCAAGACTTGGGCTGAACGTGGTGATCATTAGCAGGAGTAAAGAGAAGCTTGACAGAACTGCAAGAGACATAGGTGGAGTGCCTGTGAAGGTTTTCATATGTTCAGATAATGTTTTATGTCCACTATTGGTACATAAATCAGTGTGAATGGACTTGGATCATAATCTTCTGTGACCTTTGCCAGTTCATGAGTGACTTACAATGTAGTACACATAGGTGGAGTGCTTTGTGCTGACTTCTTGCTTTTTCCCAGCAGAGGTTAAAATGGACAGAAAGGTTATAGTCATAGCTGCCGACTTTACCAAGGATGATATCTATGGATGCATTAAGGAAAATATTCAGGATTTGGATATCGCCGTTTTAGGTTTGTTGGCTTCAACCTAACATGCAAATCACACTTGAAGAGATTGATGGTGTGAAATGTTAGTGTTAAACCATCAAAGGTCTAATCTAATGTAATCTAATCTCATAATTTTCTTTATGTGTTACAGTTAACAATGTGGGAATTCTGCCAAGTAAAGTGCCCTACAAATTACTTGAAACCGTTCATCTGGAAGAGGTGAACTCAGTATTTTACAGGTTCATTACTAGAAATTTAGTATGGTCTCACTTTTTTTCCACACATCTTCAGCATTTTTCATGTAAGGAAATATGTGGCATTGAATGTTAAGTCACCATGTTAAGTTACTCTGGACTTAACTTGTATAGTTCATACACAAAATACACTGCTCAAAAAAATAAAAGGAACACTGAAAACACATCAGATCTCAATGGGGAAAAATATCATGCTGGATATCTATACTGATATGGACTGGGTAATGTGTTAG
>CM074952.1:13164508-13182865 GCA_037577455.1 Pangasius macronema | reverse complement strand
TAGAGGTCTGTGCGTCCCTCCATGGATTTGCCTCCCCAGACCATCACTGACCCACCACCAAACCGGTCATGCTGAACGATGTTACAGCATAACATTCTCCATGGCTCCAGCCCCTTTCACATCTGTCACATGTGCTCAGGGTGAACCTGCACTCATCTGTGAAAAGCACAGGGAGCCAGTGGCAGACCTGCCAATTCTGGTGTTCAATGGCAAACGAGCTCCACGGTGCCGGGCAGTGAGCACAGGGACCACTAGAGGATGTCGGGCCCTCAGGCCACGTTCATGAAGTCTGTTTCTGATTGTTTGGTCAGAGACATTCACACAAGTGGCCTGCTGGAGGTTATTTTGTAGGGCTCTGGCAGTGCTCATCCTGTTCCTCCTTGCACAAAGCTTGCTGATGGGTTAAGGACCTTCTACAGCCCTGTCCAGCTCTCCTAGAATAACTGGAATCTCCTCCATGCTCTTGAGACTGTGCTGGGAGACACAGCAAACCTTCTGGCAATGGCACGTATTGATGTGCCATCCTGGAGGAGTTGGACTGCCTGTGCAACCTCAGTAGGGTCCAGGTATCGCCTCATGCTCCCAGTAGTGACACTGACCCTAGCCAAATACAAAACTAGTGAAAAACAGCCAGAAAAGTTGAGCAGGGAAAAAAATTTCAGTGGCTTCCACCTGTAAAACCATTCCTGTTTTGTGGGTCGTCTCATTGTTGCCCATCTAGTGCACCTGTTGTTAATGTGTGTGTGTGTGTGATAAATATGACTAAAGCTGCTAACATTAATTTCACATTTAACACCTGCTATATTCTCTCATAGAAAATTCATCAAATGATCAACTGTAATGTCAAAGCAATGGTCAAGGTATGATGACTCACGTCAATTTAAGTCAGTTCTTTTATAACAATATGTTCATACTGTATATTTATAAGTAGTAGGCACATTTTTGCATGTACTGCATATTTATAGGACATTTGACACTTGCCCTTGCATTATTTTTTTCAATACAGATGTGCCAAATTGTCCTTCCTGGAATGGTGGAAAGGTAATCAGTAACAGGTTCCTCAGATCTATATTTATGGTTGTGCTCCATTAATGCCAGCTTCACTGTGTCTGTGTTTCCCCAGAGGACGGGGCGTCATCCTGAACATTTCATCTGGCATTTCTAAAATTCCCTTCCCCATGTACACTTTATATTCATCTACAAAGGTCAGTATATACATTATCGAAATTGAATGTATCAGCTTACTGTATTTCTATGGCATTCATAAAAGTGTTAAAAAATGGTACACCATTATTTGATTGCAACTCAATCAACATATTTGGGATTGGATATTTGAAAGTGATTAAATACTAGAATGTTCACTGCAGAAAATGCATAAAAGTAGATTATTGCAAGGAAAATCTGAAATGTTTTAGTCTCTACTCTAGTAATTGTATAATAAGCTATTTTATTATATTAGATTATACACTTCATAGCATTTAAAATATCTTTTTAGGCATCTAATCTCTTATTTTACCTAAATTTCAAACCCGAATTATATCATAACATATTTCCCCATTAATAAACCCTATTTAGACAACAGTTTAGCACACTTATGTATTCATAGACCAAGTGCTTATATTTGCAAGATATATTCAAAGCACTTTATAAACTCTAACTATTTATATCCACATTATTGTATTGAACATGCAGAACTCTTAACATGTTATGCTGATTTGGGTGCAGTTAGGCACAACAGAGCACTCAATGTCGTCTTTATAATCCCTGCAATGATAATTAAGAGTTCAGATCATAATGGAGATATGTGTCATTTTTAAATTTGTCCAGAAGTTACAAATCCGTATGATGAAAATTGCTGTTAATGTGATGTCACACGAACAGTTCAACAGATCATGCAATAGTTATCTTACCACAGGAAGTTGAGTTTCCTTAAAATGATGTTTATATAAAAAGAGGAAAGGTTGGATGCTTTCATTTTAACAGCACTTGCATTTGTGATCACCTGGACAATTTGAATAATGGTTTCGTCCCCCTCAGGTGTTTGTTGACATATTCTCACGAGGGCTTCGAGCAGAATACAAATCCACTGGAATTCTTATTCAGGTAGATCTCAACAGCAATGAATGTCACAGTAATAGCTACTTTGTCAGGAGAACTAGACATAGAAGAAGACATGATCCATTTTTGTTTCTTGTCTCTTGGGGGATATTTAAGATAAGAGCTGAGTTACGAACAAATGAATCCCATGTTAAATATATAGTATTCTCATCAAGGATGTGGCTCTTCCAGAGCGTGTGTCCTTTTGGGGTCTCCACTGCAATGACGGGCTATCAGGAGCCAAGCATTGTTACATTCACTCCTGAGGGGTTTGTGAGGAGCTCCCTCATGTATCTGAAAGCTGGAGAGCAAACATATGGCAGTGTCAGCCATGCAATCCTGGTAATGAAATAATAAAAAAAATGCCTCATTCAAGAGCCCAGTAGTGGCTCTATTGAACTCCTTACAGTTACTATTACTTAAATCATACCTTATCAACTAGAAGTGACATGTCATGTCAAACCACTCCTGCATCTTAACATTATCTTGACAAGTTTCCTTTATCCTGCAGGGCTGGATCATCCAGGCAATCCCCACCTGGGTTCTGAGAAGAGAAGCACTTCACAATGCATTTCAGGAGTATGTAAAGAAGCAGGTGGGCTGCTGAGTGCTGTGTTTGTAATCAAGCACTTTGATAGTGCATATTATTTCTTGATGCCACTAGTAATTGTTGTGACCATCTGAAAACCACTGCTTGGGAAGCTAAAGGAAGTCTGGGTCTTAGCACCCTCAGATAGCAGAACCTCAGAATGTACTTCCCATGCGCAATGACACTCTGCCCTGCTTAACTGGTCTCAAGATAAAGGAGAAAAGCAACAAAAATTATACAACAGGTAATGCCAAGTCCAATTGAAGGCAAATTGCTTTTAACTGAATTATCAGGCACATTTATCAAGGACACATCATCTTGATCCCTACATGAGAACAGTGTGGGGCTAGAAAGATTTTAGAATACATGGCTCCATCTAGTGGGCACACCTCATCTCAACTCAAATCTGTAGACATGCGGAGAAAATCTATATGCAACTAGATGAGATTTAACAATAAGAATGTGTGTGGACTGTGTGCATTACTGTGCAAGCATATATATATATATATATATATATATATATATATATATATATATATATATATATGCACAAATCTTAGGCACATGCAAAGAAATGTTGTAGAGCAAACATGCTGTCAAAAATAATGAAATTAAAACGTTCTACATTTTAAAAAAAATACTATAAAGGGCAATAAACAGTAATAAAAGAAAGAACGTCAATATTTGGTTTGCTGGCCCCTTTAAAAAAATAAATAAAAAATAAATTAAAAAAAGCCCAATTTGTGCCGTTTTATAAGGAAATGAGCTAGTATGTTTTACTGTAACATGCTGCTTTCTTTCCTGACTTACAAACCTTTTTCTGTAACATTTCATTTTGTGCTGGAAAACTAATGTTTGGAAATCTAAGAGGTTTTTGTACTGACTTGATAATGTAGAAGTCATGAAATAAAAATCTGTAACAAAGTTTGTACTAAAAATAAAGAGGTTTCCTAAGACATTTGCACAGTACTGTGTACAGTATACAGTAAAGAGTTACTGTAGACCTCCTGACAGTTCAGACCAGTCCTCTGATCTCTCTCAGCAGCGTGTTTTATCCTGCAGACTCCCTACACACAGGATGTTTTCTTGTTGTTGTTGTTTTTTTGCACCATTCTGTGTAAATTCTAGAGACTGTTGTGAGTGAAAATCCAGGGAGATCAGCAGTTTCTGAAATACACACACCAGCCCATCTGGTACCAACAACCATGCCACATACCACAGTTAAAGTCACATAGAACACACACACACACACACACACACACACACACACACACACACACACACACACACACACATATATATATATATGATCTCTGTGACTTTAACTGTGGTATGGTTGTTGGTACCAGATGTTTAGATAGATGTATGTATTTATAAAGGGTGTCCCGAATGTCTCCATACATAGGGGACTATGTTTGCCAGCATCCCCTCAGCTTTGCCTTTGTCAGTGGATGATTGTGGACGTCATCTTCTTGGCTGGTCCGCAACATTTCCATTCTTTTTGAATTTGTTAGTAAGTTTAGCAGCAGTGTTGTGTGTGACATGCTTGCCATGCTTCCTGCTAAAGTCCATAGCAACCTTGCAACAGATTCCCGATCTAGCCATGGATCAGTATGTTCTTCTTCTGGAAAAAATATAATATAATGGGACACCCTGTGTGTATGTGTATGTATATATAAATACACACACACACACACACACACACACACACAGACACACACACACCATCAAAGGTACAATCATGTTTTATGTATTCCAAAAGGCAGATAATTTATATTCACCCCTGACCTGTGAATGATAAGATTTATATATCTTATAATATATAATAAATAAATAAGTAAATAAATAAGTAAATAAATAAGTAAATAAATAAGTAAATAAATAAGCAGGTATACAAGCAGTATATGCACACACTCATTACAATTCAAAAAAACACAGTGATTAAGATTTTGGTGTTTAGTAAAAGGTTTTATATGAAGGAAAGACTCATTCCAAAGTAAGTTCATGACTTGAAATATGTAAATGAAACACAGGCTTGCTTGGTGGACATTCGTCCTGCAGAGGACGCCCATCAGCTGCTGGTTTCTAACTTTTCAAAACACTCCAAACCTTCAGACTCACTGGGGGCAGGCACTTAAAGCAGGCACTTCACCATATAAAGTTGTTCATTCTTGAGTGGTTAATTTATGTAATAAAGAAAATACTGCCTCTAACTGATAAGGGCTTGGGATTTACTGGGATTTTTCACGTGCTTGTATAATACAGTGTAGTTTTCATTCTCATGAAACAAGGATAAGAAATAAGCTGCTGCAGAAACACTGATCTACACTGATTATGTAATATTTGGTTATTTTTCTAACGGAAACAGAAATTTTGGCCTGTTTAAAAGATAAGATTTGAAACAAAAGTTCATATGACATGTATTTGAAGACCCTTTTGTGTCCTTCTGTTAAACCGACAATGTGGAGGCTGTACTATGGCTTTATTTCGGCTATGGTTGTATTTCATTACATGCCTGCTGTAGAAGTAAGGCATCATGTATAACTCTTTGAAATTCAGTTAAATTAGAAATTATACAATTTTGTGAGTTGAAGATGGCTTACTACTGTTAATATTTTACACTATATTAACATATGACGGCATGAAGAGCACAGGTCATCAAAAACAGGTAACGTTATAATTAAGGAGGTCACTCCTCGATAGGTATGGGTGATTTTTGCATTAATTTAAGAAGGTGCTGAATCAGTGATTATGCTGTGGGAGAAAAACAGGCTATTCTCCACAATGGAGCTATGGAGTTCTATTTTGAGACATATGAATGCAATGCTTCATGTTTTTGTCTCAAAAAAAAACCCAAAGAAGGTGGTAAGAAACTTTTACTTGCATTAGACTGCTTACAATCTCAATAAGCTTTGCTTGTGTGGCTGGACTTCAAGGAGTGCAAAGTCTTACACACATAAACTGCAGGCAGATGGAGGAGGAATGAGTGTTTACTGAGCCTTCAATTCCCTAAACAACTGCTCAAATGACACCAAACTCTGGCAACCTAACACAGAGATTATGCTGCTCTCCCACTGGTAAATATTTAGCCTAATAAAAAAGTCATGGTTATTTTTCCTGTGGATAAAGACATCACATACACAATCAGGAATCGACCGAGTCTTCTGCTATCAATTTGTTCCGCTATCTGTGGCAATTGCACAAAATTGGAGAAATCTAAATACAAATTGTCTCACAGCCTTCAAGAAACACTTAGAAACACCCTCAGCCCGTCTCTGCGAGAACATGTGCATGTGCACCCTTAGAGAAACGTCACAAAGTTAACCGTGTGGTTCAAGCACTTCACTTCCTGTTACGTTTCGCACATTCTTCACATGCAGACTTTGCATATGTATTACACGTGTTTGTATTTTCCACATGTGATTTTTCACAAGATTCACCAATTTCTTTCACCGGATTCATTTGTCTTAAGGCTTTCTGCACAACATGCAAATGCTTTCACGTGATTTCTACACGTTATTCACTTCTTCTCACGTGATACATTTATTTGTATCATTTCACGTTCACGTGATATCTACACACAGTTCATTTCTCCACATGTAAACCATCAGGGTGATACATTTAATGACATGTATTTCTCACAGTTATGCATAAACAAACTTTTGCTAGCACTTTTACTTTTTTTGTTGTTGTTGTTGTATAACTATCACTAGTACTCCTGAATGCTAGCGCCATCTCAGGCCTTGTCTTCACCTGTGGCTCTGTCTGTTCTTCCTATAACTGAAATACAACTGTTTATGATCAGTTGGTGGAATTTACACTCATAACACTTCTATTACTGTTGGCTCCTTTAGCAGCTCTGTGCTTGGATTGTATTTTGTCTTAAAAGCCTCAGCCAAATGAATAAACGTACCATCTACATAAATAGAGTTTGAGCCTTGAGGAGAGTAAGCAAGCTGTCACAGCATGAGAGTCTAGAAAAAATAAACGTGAGCTTTGCCTTCATTTGGTAATTGTAACCGTCTAGCTAAGTACTGAGGATACACGAGTGTCAGCAGTGGGCGAGAGAGGTTTATTGTCAGGCTTGTGGTAATCATTTAAGGCTAAAATGAGCAGCTGGAAAAGTGATCTCAGCCTGGAGGCCACTTTTTTTTGGCAGGCAGAAGGAGAATTAACTGTGATGCCCTGATCTGAATAGTTTTGTGAGGCATAAGACTCAATGGGGAAGTTTCACACTGGCACTAAAAAGTCAATCACTGCAACCTGGGGCCTGAGGGGCCTTCTTAATTACGTTACACCCATTCTCTCAAGACCCATGCCTGTAATTTCCTAACAAAAGAAAAACAGAGACGTTTTCCAACTTGTCTTTCCAAGTGTTACAATTGTGAACCATCAGTACCCTCCTCTCCCACACACACGCACACACACACACACACACACACACACACACACGCAAGCATGCGAAATGAGTCATCCTTACTTCCTTCAAAATTCTCTGCTTAATTTTTTTTGTTGTTGGTTTAAGTGGGAGGTTATTTGCATGACAAGCTCATGATTTTCAGTTCCATATGCTGGAGTGCAGGATTACTCATGAGGCCCTTTTTCCAGCAGTCGTACATGCAAACCCAGCGCACCCAGCCATTATAACTCCTAACCTTTATTACTTATTAATATGATAAAACCTTATGCACTGAGGAAAATGTTTTTACTTTTACATAAGGAAATGAAGGCAACTGTATTACTCCAGGTGCTAAACAATCCAAACATCTATAAATAAAGAAATAAATAAATAAGTAGATCGGAATCTGCAAAAAATAAATAAATAAATAAATAAAAGAGTTAAAAATGCTAATAAGTTTTACTTGATTTGACAAATTCAAATGGTTCATTTCTTATAATAAAAGGCAGTTTTGATTTTCACTATATGTTGTTATTCGTTTATATAATTATTACCACAAAGCTACTATTAGCATGCAATTTAGTCATGTATAGAAAGACCATCATAAAGCTTGTGATTCATTTGAAAAGTGGTTGGATAATTGATTTTTTAAGTTTTGCCATTTCCCACTCATTTTATACACTCCTGGGCAAAAAAAAAAAAAAATGGACCAAGCCCAAAATGGCTATCTAATGGTCATCTAGTACAGGTTTTGAGTCTAGATGATGTGCTAAAAAGCCATTGCTTTCTCAGAAATCATCCAAAAAAGAATGAAATTTTTGGCAGAATATGGAAAGTTTGATTCAGAGTGGTCCTACAGAGTTGTGTGGAGTGATGAATCACGATTTCAGTTGCATGGTGATGCTCCAGAGAGGGGTCTTCAAAGATCTGGTGAGAAATTCAATAGTGGTAGCATCTCTACCACAGTTAAGCATGGAGGAAGAGGTGTCATGGTGTGGGGAGACAATGCTCCTGCCCACACTGAGAACGAGTCCATCAGGCTCATGTTTTGGCCTGGTCAGAGTCCAGATTTGAACCCTATAGAGAATATTTGGTCTCACATTAAACAGTTTTGCAACTACTCATGAACTGTTTGAAGCCATCAACACTGAATAGAACAATATTGACTCCGCTGTGTCCAAGTTTACCCACAAGACATAAACATGTTGAGAAATCAAAGGGAAAAGCTATCCCATGCTAAGTTACTTTATCTATTTTTTTAATTCTTGCTAATATCCTCACCAACGGTTTGTTCATAAGAACATTAAAAGCTTAATATTTTGCCAATGTGGCCGTTTTTTGTTTTTGCCCAGGAGTGTACACTTTTGCTAATTCTGCTTAATTTACCAACTGGCTCATCTATAGTTTTTTTGTTTCACCTCTTTTATTGTAGTTTTTCTCTCTTGCTTATATATATATAAGTGGCAAAGCTAAAATAATTACATAGGTAAAAATGTGACTCTAATTCTGTCTAATGATTAAATGACACTTATGTATGATGTACCCTGCGGAGACTTAGGAAAGATCATCTATTTCCTCAGATCCTGGTAAATTTTCTACGTGTATCATTGATCGCAAACTGACAAACTGCATCAGACTGTGGTATGGCAGCTGTTCTGTCTTTGACCAGAAGGCCTTGTGATGAGTCATGAAATCTGCGCAACACATCAGCACCCAGCTCCCCAACATTAAGGACATTCAGCACAAGCGATGCCTTCAGAGCACGGAATGTCTTAAAGGACACGAGCCATGGATTGTTTACCTCCACTCGGGTAGACGGCACAAGAGGCTGCCAGCATCAACTGGCTCAGGCCCTGCAATAGCCACTACAGTAACTGAAATCACTCATTACAACAGTGGTGAGCGGAAAAGCATACAAAACACAAAACCCTTGAGGTGGATGGGCAGGAAGAGCAGAAGGCCGCAATGGTCTCCACTCCAGGAAGTAGAATCTAAGGCTGAAGTGGACACAAGTTCACCAAAACTGAACAGTTAAAGATTGGAAAAACAATACCTGGTCTTTTCCCAAATCTTTTTCCAACAGTTTTGGTTTAATTGCTCAGCTTGAACCGTGATACTTTAGACTTTCTGGTAGATGCTACAGTGAATCTTATTCCCCTGTGTTTACTTTCTTCCAAATCCATTATTATCAATTCATTTTTGTTACCATCTCCCCTCTTAGTTACTTGGCGATGTGTAAATAAACGGAGCGCAAGAAACAGCTGGCCTCTCTCTCGCCGTGACTGACATTCAGTTATTGATGTAGGCCAGAGAAACTAAACAACTCGGCTCTATTACGGACTCACAGTAAGACTACACATTAACTATTGAGAGGGTTACAATAGTAACTCATTGTACAGAACAATTTGTGCACATACGCGATGAGTGGAACACATATTTGAGCTTTTAAACTCTTCATTCGTGACCTTTATTATCTATTACAAGATTCCCTCTGGCATTGTCTTCACCCAAGGAATACATTATTGCTCACAAATTTAAAATAGAAAGCTCAAACGATTCATTCAGAAATAACTTATACATTCTTTTAATACATTCTGAACTTGGGAAATAGAAAACCTGCTAAAGCAGTAGATTTGAAAGTACAGCGTGTCTGAAAAGTCAGGAACCAATGAGACTTACATACTTACTTAATCTTGTATTTATTATTTACAGCACATGTTCACCCTTACGCTCGACGCGTTTCCTCAGCTGCTAGATCGTGTTTCTGCGGCTTTTGCTCAACATATTCGCAGTGGTTCCTGACTTTTCCAGCACCCTGTAGAAACAACTACAAACTCATGACAATCAGGCCTCTTTCACGATGATGAAAAGAGAAGTTTCTTTTTGTCTCACTGTAAAATTATCTATAAGTGTAAGGCAATTTTATACATCCAACCCTCCGAAATGATCTTTTCAGAAACATCCTGCCACAAATTACAGTGGCACCAATGCTGACACTGGAAAAGTTTCATTCCAGAACAAATACTGGATATAACAATTTATCAACTTCTCCTTATGTCAGTTCCTCATTTGTAGGAAGTAAATGAGTTCATCAGAAAATCAGTGGTTAACTCTGCCATGGTGACTTCTTCATGAAATCTCTTGATAGCCAACAGATTGATGTTTCTGTGTTTTGCACAGTAGCACGCATGTTCTCCAGTTCGTGAGCTGCCTCGTGAACAGGTGTGTTTGAAACGGAGACTCACATTCTACCACCCAAATTGTGTGGTCGGGGAATCCCGTCACAGCATGCACTGGTTTTCTCCTTTTTACTGAGAGCTATCAACACTTTCCCATATCGTGGTGGGAGATGGAGGGAAAAAAAACTCATCCTCCTCAGGCTCTTTGCTTACTTCAGCCTAACATCAGGCACAGCTGTGTCGCTAAACTGACTCTCACACTCTCTCACAAACACACACACACACACACACACACACACACACACAGTCCCCACCGAGCATAGACAAATATACAAAGCAAAACAGCGCAAAAAGGGTCTTTATCCCAGTCAAGTTGAACTTACTTTTTTTGCAGCACTCCCTTACAGTGTGGTAATGGAATAATTCCCAGAAACACCATCTCTCACACACACACACACACACACACACACACACACACACACACACACACACACACACAGCACAATATCAAGTTCAGTCAGGCTGGACCCGAGCCACACTGTAAGAGCCACATGGCTGTCCGCCATTTTTAATAAACTTTTTCACATTGGCTGTGGTGGAGTGTGGCTGTTATGGAGGGAGGTTTGATTCATGATATGAGTCATCAGTCATTAATGATTATTATTTAGGCTGTTCAAATGGGGGATTGTGCATGTATAGACGAGAATCCATCTATGGTAATGACCGTAAGCACACTATTCCTTCGACACTTAAGACACTATTCATGCTGCCGTGACTTTGTGGGGGTCTTCTGCTAAAGTGAAGGTTAGATGTGGATAAAAATTGTTTTTTAAAAAAGTAAGTATTATGTGCTGAGAGAAAAGCAGCAAAAAGCTAAGCAGTGCTTAAAAAGTAAAACAATAAGCAGAGAGTTGAAACTACTACACCAAAAACACTACTTTCCTTGAGACTTTGAGAGAGACTCTTGCTAGCATCAGAGACTCTGCTAGCATTGGCGTCTACCATTTAAAACCCAGCTTGGGGTGAATGCTTTGATCATGCTTGTATCTGAATAGCAATATAACGATTGCAGAGGCTTCTCACATAATTCCAGACTGAGAACATAGACAGAAACTGATTTTTTCATACAATTCAAATGGGCTGAACACATGAACAGCATTGATTCAGAAAAGCAGCTAAAAAAGTTAAGACATCAGTTAAAACACTTGTATGGACTAGTAACAGTTCTATAGTAATCAATAACCAGATAAAACCAAATGCACTTAAATAAAACATTACTGTATAAACAGGAGAATATTTTGTAAATTTCACATTTCACAAAAAAGCTTCGAGCTCCTTCTATCTTTTCCAAAGGAATTTCTCATTCTTCTTCCAGAGTTGAGAGCTTTCAAGCTGGCTTTCACTTCTGGACTTTGCACACACATTAACGCTCCTGCAAACCTTCTCCAGCTGAGATAGATCTGTTAGCTTGTTGATGCTCTCCTCATTCCCCTCATTCAAAATGTCCCAGAAGTCTTTAGCCCTGTTCTTGGTCCTCTCAGTGGGTGAGGGAATGGGTGCTGTTGCTGGCTTTGGCCGGTCCGTGCTTCTCTTTTGCTTGAAGAGGTCGTCTAGAATGGACGTGTCGCCTATGAGGTCACGAATGAGGGTTGGGTTTGAGTTTTGGTCTGCCTGGTCATCTCTAGAGAAAGGTGACAATTCAGTAGTGGAAGTAGTTGTGGAAGAACTGCATGTATTAGCATTTTTTTGGGAGTGAGGATAAATGTCTGTAGATTTCCCTCTTGGACTTCGTCCTGAGTCTGGCAAAGACATGCAGTCTTTTTTAAACTCAACCTGACCAACACAGTGATGATGGACATCTTTAGCACTTTGTGCCTTAGTTCTTCTCTTCTTTTGTGAGGCTCCTGTTTCTGCTTCATCATGAGGTTTCTGAACTGAGTTTAAGAGGGTTCTTTTTGAGGTAGGCCTTCGTCTGGGCATTCTGCACGCAGCAGTGAGAGGTGGTTTCAGCTCCGTCACAGGTTTAGGAAAGGTCTTTCGGATAATGTCAGTAAGCTCAGGGCTGCTGTGGCTATAGAACTCGCATAGCTTGCTCAGTCGCTGTGCTGAGCTGCTCTTCACGAGCTCTTCTGCAAACTCTTGCACAGACATTGCTCTGAAGAACTTTGCCATTTCTTCCAGCTGCTGCCTGTTTTCATAAATAAATAAATAAATAAATAAATAAATAAATAAATAGCCAAGAGCATACCAGAGATACTGACATACTAGGTATAATTCTAAAGTTACATTCAGCATTAAAAAACTCATTTGAAGTGACATCTGAAATGCTACCTTACATTGTTACATGTTATTAATCTCCCTTATGAAATCTATTACTCTTCACTGTATATTTCTAATCAAATTTCAGAAGAAAAAAACATTTAGAAACATGTACACTCTGTTTAAAAAAACACTAGAAAAATCAGTCTGTGGCACAGTTTCTTATGAGAATCTGCTACCATTGGATAATTAAAAAAGAGCTTAGAATTAAATCATTACAAGACTCAATTAGGGGGAAAATCTATATAAACAAACACTTTCCCTTATTACAGAGACGAACACTATATGGTTTTGGACTTGTGTGTGGGTGCGTCCTTGGGCTAGTGGTGAAATCTACGACTTTGAAAGGGGAGTTTTGCTCATGGCTCAATGTGTTTTGGCCCTGCATGGGAAAGGGGTGGGTGAGAGGGCTCTGGGGTGGTCTTACCCCTCCCACAGGGGCTATGCGAGGGCGCAGAGCGCCATAGCTGTGGCCAGAACTGGCACACTGCCCCATGCTATAAGGACTTTCCTCTCACTGCTTCTTGTGTTTTTTCAGCCTAACCAACACTATTAACTGCTGTAGAGATGCCTGCTTTTAAAAACCTTCTGAGCTGCAGAATTGGAGTCTTTGAGTTATAGAAACTCTGTTATAGTGTCTTACTGTGTGACCTATTTGTAAAGCTATAATTATGTAACAAATAATAAACAGCCTACATTTTTGTTGGAAAGGACAAATAAGCCACTGCATGTCCCTATTGTATACTTTTATGAAGCTTTTTGTCACAGTGTGGAAAGTAAAAGAACAACTGAAAAAAAATGAATACAAAAGGAATAAAAAGGTAGCTCAGCCATACATGCGGAGAGCAGCGGGCGTCCTGCCAACGCTAATGGTTGCAGTTTTGGTATGGAGGGAAGTTTCTATGGTGTGGGTGACCTGAGGTTTCAGACAAGTCTGGTCATGACCTCCTGGCATATCTTCCTGTCCACCATTTGTGAGCTCAGATAACTGGGGGATTCCAGACTGGGTCTGCAATACAAAAAAATACATAAATAAAATTCACAATACATAACCTATTGCGTTAATCTGGGCATATAAAAAATATTGCTATTGGGTTAATCTGGGAATACAGACCATATGAAGGAATTACATAACCATCCTGAATAATTCTGTGCTCAAAATACAGTTACATACGGTCCATTAATTTGATTGGTCGAGAGGCATTCCAAGAGTGCTTATATTTCCTATAACTGGGACATTTCACTGTGTGTATCACTCCGCTCGCCTGTGGTTTTTCCACATAAAATTCCACTTCCTAGTTCGAAATCATTACTACACTAGTGTCAGTGAAAACATAAGTGGAAAGGGCAAAGGATACTTTTCAGGAATACAACTTTTTACTTAAAAATATGAAAGCTCATTCTACTTGTTTAACTTTCAAAGTACGGATTTATCAGCAGCTCATGATCCAGATGATTTCATTTTCTTGACTGACACATGGGTATATTTAAGCAATACTGCACAAGCAAGAGTGCGGTTATACTGCGATATTGCTTATATATAGCCATGTTTCAATCAAGAAAATGTAATCATCTGAACCATGAGCTGCTGATAAAACCATACTCTAAAAATGAAACAATGTGTAATGTGAGTAAAATACTACATACGCACAATATTGTGCTGTCTAACATAATATTTCATTGTGATAACCGTAAATACCTCCGCTATGTCATAGAGATGGTTTGCTGGGAGCTGAGAGTGCTTGTTCAGGTCAAACACATCCCGTAACGCAGCGCGGCTGAGGCGGTTCTCCACCCTGCTCGAGCCGACCACTTTCTGATTGGAGTGGGTATAGCTCACTTCCTGCAGCCCAGCTACAAATACAAAACAAGTAAAGAAAATAAATAGCCTCTTATTTGGCAAAAGAACAGCACGTACCCCAGTATCCCATTATAGATATTACATATTACAGCCATTTTGAAATTACTTCAGATTCAGTCACTACAAATCACTGAATGCTTTATAAATAATGTACCTAATAATGTGTCTATGGTGCCGGTGCTGGTACCCTCTATGATTTGTGACTTTCTGGAATGCGTTGCCGGGCATTTCAAACCTGTGAACTGAACTGATAAAACTCGGCTTAAGACACGTGATTTCCCCGCAACTTCTGAAAAGAATTTGAAGTGGGAAGAGTGACCTCGAAGTAGCTCTGACGAGTCAAAACTCTCAATCTCCTCAGTACGCCTCTGTCTCTGCACTGCCAATACTGCCCAATCCGGCCTCTGGTCCTTGGTAGTATTGTTTCTATCTCTCTGTTGTGCTTTAGTATAACGGTTGTGAAAAATTTCTATGTCTTCTGACTCCTCCATGCAGTGTGCCAGTGTCCGGAAAAAGCGAAGCAAGGAGAGAAGGAGACTCAGTGATCTTTCCTTGGTAAGACAAAAGGGGAATGCTACCTTGGCCTCCTCTAGGTTCAAGCCCTTCGAGTCTGAGGCAGACTGGCTGTCTTCACTGCTCTCTGAGCTCCTTTGCATCCCACTAGTCATATGTTTCATCAGCAGAGCAGATAGATTCAAATTTGCAGCAGAGCCAGCGCTGAGTCCAAACTCCTCTCCTGCTTTTGGGTATGTGGCTTTAGATCTGGAGCTGCAGGGATCCTCATCCTCACTAGTGCTGCTAAAGTCCAGAACTTCAGCATTAGAGAATCTGGCACTGGTACCATATGCTGCTGCTGGTCTATTTTCCTGTTGTGCGGAGAGATCTGCTGATACACACACTGGATCCTGCTGAGGCACATGGGCAACATAGATTACAACACTGCAAATTTATGCAACATTTATGCATACTACACCTAAAAATGACTTTGCAAAGGGTGGGCAAATGATAAATTCATTAACTAGCTTACCAAACAATTAAAAGCTCCAACGTGCTCCACAGCTTCATGTTTTCATTGCCCAGAAACCTAACTGACGAGGCTAAAGTTAGCCAGTTAAGTGAATTAATACAGACTAAGGAAACGACTGACAATGTGAATTCCTTGTGTAGCCAGTCCTTATCCTCTCCTGATGATGTAGCACTTAGATGATGAAAGTGTTTAGTCCTCACAAGTACAAATATTTTTTGACCCTGGCTAGAATTTTTTTCTTTTGATATGTTTAACCGTGAGGTAACATGCTGTGCTAGCAGGAGAGCTCACAGCTTTGCACCGTACTTTATGTTGCTCGGTTTTGTTTCCCCACATACCTGAGTGTGTCTGATTCAGAAAAGACTGTGTCATACACGTATTCTAATTAATCCAATGTGAAGTGGATCACGTTTAAACATACATACCAAATGAAAACTTGACTTTTTGCAAAAGTCAATAGTGAAGTGACGTGAAGTGTGGCCAAGTGTAGTGACCCATACTCGGAATTTAACCCATCCACGTGCACACACACACACACCGTGAACACACACCAGGAGCAGTGGGCAGCCATTTTAGCTGCGGCGCCCGGGGAGCAGTTGGGGGATCGGTGCCTTNCTCACCTCAGTCGTGGTATTGAAGGTGGCAGAGAGCGCTGGTCATTCACTCCCCCACCTACAATCCCTGCCGGACCCAAGACTCGAAATAGGAAGTAAGATTTATTTTCTTTCTTTGGTTATTCAAACTATTTATACACCGGGCAAGTATTAATAATTAATTATTTATTTAATATAATTAAATAATGAATAACTTGGACACAAATCTTGCTCGTCTTGGGAGCCTGAGCTACTGATTTGTCGCCCCAGCTCTGTAACCACCCTGTTTGAAGATAAAGTTGCTTCTTTATGACTTGCCCACCAACGCTTTGTTTATGATCAGTTAATGTCCGGCTTTAAAGCGAGAATTTTCCGTTTTTAGCTTCTAATGAGACCTACATGTGAGAATCTTCTCAAGAAAGGACAGTTAGATAAGTTCTGCTGGGTAAATAAACTCGCTAAAGATAACACATGCTTCCGTGTGGTCTTCACCAGTGGGCTGGGGAGGGGGTTAATTACAGCCATGTGTTGGCCTTCGTACCCATCTTTACCGTGGGAATAAAGCGATGGGGAGATGTCTCGAAAAGAGGAGAGGAGAGATGGATGGAGAATAGAAGCATTCCCGTGACGGGTCTTAGGAAGGGTGGCTACTCACCAGCTCTTGCACCCTCTCATCCGTTGCCTGTGTACGGGCTGTCATGATCCCCACCTCAACATGGCCCTCCCTCTGCGACACACACGCATTTTCCATCAACTCGGTGAGAAAGAATTCATAGTCATGGCTCATTGAGGACATCAACCATCTAACTTCTTCAGTATACAACTGATAGCTTTTAGCATGCACCAGAGACTGATCCAGATGCCTTCCAAAAAATATCCGTTTACCCTACTCATGGTATTATATCGCAATAAAAAATTATTTTCTATATATTATTTATAATTACAAGCATTACTGAATGAAACACTGTTTTGTGAAAGTCAGTAAGGAGTAGGGATTTTTTTTCCTTTTTCCTGCTCAGCCAGTGTTAAAACTATGATCCTGATACTGTGGCATTTGTGAAAGTGATTCTTTATACCAACTGTAGCTGGCCAATTTAATCAGCCTGCATGATCATACTCTTTATTTTCTGTTTTTTAATCTAATAAACTTCAAATGAAGACAATGTCAGTGATGTAAACCATATACGATTTCAAAAGAAGCATCCACGATTCCACGATTACTGGAAGTGTTTAAACAGAGGTTTATGTGGAATTGTGCTTGAAGCAGATGAGAAAAAGCCCTTCAGATAGGCTTTTGCTACAGACTCGCCTGATTCTCAGTGTTTCTTCTTTATAATAATCATACTTGTCCCAGGCACTTTTCAAAACACGGTCACGCCCATGCCTGAGTGAGAGATAGTCAAGACACTACTAGACAGTAGATGGCTGAACGGACACCAGTGACCAGTGGACTCAGCTGTGAATCTCTTGCTCAAGAGAAAAACCTCATGTTGTTACAGATGAAGAAATTCTGTGCTCTAACCTCCAGGATGCGGCGTGTAAGACAAGTTCCATCAGTCTGGAGGCGGAAGAGGTTCCTGATCCCAAATAACTCTCCTGTTTGGCCATCTACTCCTTGCACTGCCTCAAAGTAGCGTCTTGCATTTTCACTTCCAATCACTGAGGACTGCAATTGCTATATCGCCCAGTGAAACAGGGAAAGCCAATCAGGTCCAACTCATCTTACACTGGAATTTGTGGTTTGTTTGTTTTTTTGTTAATTGGTATTCATTCATTACAGTTTTTTTTAAATATGTTGCATCATATCAAATAGTAGTACATGTAAATGATTTTGGTTGGTTAGTAGAAACTGGTTAATACTTCAACACTCTGTTCTTCATGAGTGATACCTGTTTGTAAATCTGGCGCAGATAGATGATCTCCTCTACTGTGCCCAGAGAGATGAGCCTAAAGACTTTCACATCCTTACACTGACCAATGCGATATGCCCTGCAAATTGAACAATGAAAGTCTGAAATACTTAACCAGAATAATGCATGACACAAATGTTATGATCACAATTGTTTACTCCCAGTTTAGCTGTATCAGACCCCAGGTGCCATTTGAAGTCTGCCATTACTGGCCATGAATAATTGCCAAGTGATTCGATTTATTTTGCAGGAGAAGACTAAAAATGCCAGTTGGATGGTTTGTTATGTGGCAGTGAGGAAGTGATGACTTGGGAGCTGTACTATAAAGGACTGTAAGACTACAGGGTGAAGAGGTGAAGAAGGTACAGGAGTTTAAGTACTTG
>CM074952.1:13138723-13162310 GCA_037577455.1 Pangasius macronema | reverse complement strand
GTCTCTAAACCATACAGCATGGCCGCTCTCACCACTGTCTCGTACACCTTCCCCTTGATTCTCGCTGATATTTTTCTGTCACACACTGGCTTTACTGTCATTCTTTATTCAACATGGGAGAATGTGCAGTATTTACTGTACTGAAAGCACCAGAAGAGAAGCATCTGCCAATGACAGCACCCGTAAGGCTCTGCACATGCGGGAAGAAGACTCTTTGGATAGACTTTAAGAACGACTAAATACTGCCCTTGTTATTTTCCAGAAAGTGTGTCCATAGCTAGTGAGGCAAAGCCACGCCGAGCCAAAGCTGGCCAAAGGCTGGATTGTTCATGCCCCCAACACCAGAACAAAATCTGGAGTGCATGAGAAGTCAGATTTACAGTTCTGTGGTTTAGTGGAGTGGGTGGTGAGGGTCGTAAAGCATGCACAACTCTGGCATGTTAAATAGTAAGTAAAATATAAATATCTAACCTTCATTTTTCCACTGTAGATGGGGTCTGACAGGGCCTCGAATGCAGCCTGCTTGCATCTTTCTGTGAAGTCTGGAAACTTCTTGAAGACTTGCTCACAGACAGCAGTCACATATTTCTCCTGATAAAGAGGATGGGGAATATAAGAACAAGAACAAACCCATGGCAGAATGATTTCATAATCAGGAGTGCAACCAACACTATTATTATTATTATTATTATTATTACTACTACTACTACTACTACTGAGGAAAGAGACCTTGCATTCATTTCACTAACAACCTAGTTTTTCACTCTGAAAATAACAACAAGATAACAAATAGATAACCGATTAAATGCAGTTAATGGTTTGACTGCTTTTAATGCTTTAATGATTAATAAGATCTCATGTCACTCCATGACTCAGCCGGTTGTCATCTAGGGAGCACAACTCATTAATTTTGATCTTGTGTAACTTCATTTTTAACTTTGTCCAATTACATTTACATAGTTCTGTTCAAATGTTCATGTAATAATGTTATGCTACTTTTGTTTTCGACGATCACTTGCTTTGATTTTGCTCTTCTATTTTTACACCACAAAAATGTCATTTGTGAGGTTTAAATAATTAGAAAACCAAGTAGAACTGGATGCCGGCTGTGTCAACAGGATGCCTCCACCACAAAACAAGCCTAGTCCTTCATTTAACTTCTTTGCATGCCTCAAATACCCTTAAAATATACTTCAAAACAGGAAGGAAGCTATTGAGGATAAACTACTGCAGACATTTGACCTTGCTGTAACCTTGACCCTGTTTGGATCAGTTCCAAAATGTGATCGGTTCATCCGCTGGTTACAAAGATAATTCCATTTAAATCCTACAAACCAATCTTTCTCAGATGGAATGCACGGATGGATTCATGGACGACTCCAAAACATAATGCCTCCATCACCTAGTGCCAGAGGCTTAAAACTAGGTGTTGATTTTTCCATGTAAATCTAAAATGGCTGTATGTGCAATCAGTATCCTCCTATACGGACATGTAGAGTAGAATATGGCACATGAGTGCTTCTCCTGCACTCACAGATACATGCCTGTTTTTTACTGGTGCCTTCTTTAGACTGCAGCAGGGCTACATGATTGGAGACCTTCCTCAGAATACTCAGATAACTGAAGAACATGTGCCTGACAGGGACTCCATCTGAATTGAACTTGTAGCAGCACTTTCTCCTGGTGAGTCCACTGCTGCACGGACACTTCTCCGAGCTCTGCAACAGCAACCTCACATCATCCGTGTCCAGCACAGCACGGTATACTGCCTGCTGGAAATCCGTCATGGAACAGTACACCACCTGCACAAACACAAAGAAGTGAAGACATTGGGAGCAGGGATGAGGGATATGACAAAAATATCGTCTCAGATATATCATAGAAGATATTTATATTGATGTATAGGATTGCTAAAAATTTCACAACAAAATACATAATGATACCTCATGCATTAGAAACAATATTTCTAAATCCAACAGGTGCTGTTACATGGTTTCATCCACGAAAAAAAGTCAACACCATGGAAATAAGTGCACTAGCCTTTTATATGCATAAAAGCACTACATAAAAGGCCTTCTGAGCAGCTCGAACACTAAAGTTGGTCAGGCTTACTTGTTGGCCTTGCATGTTCTCAAAAGGAACAGACGTCTGAAAATAGTTGAATATGAGTTGAGGAGAAATCTCAGCTGGACTGACAGACTCACCCTGTCATCTTTCTTTGGTAACTGGTCACTAATGAGTGCTTTGGTTCTCCTGAGGAACCAGCGGCACAGAAGTTTAGCCAGCGTCAGGACGGCCTTGCGGCCCTCGGCCAGTGCTCTCTTGGTTGCACTGTGTTTCTGTCCCTGTTCAATAGGTTCTGAGAACCTGTTCTTAAAACTACCCGGTGACCCGAGGCATCCAGGGTTGGCCCTGAAATCACAAAAAGCGAGGCAATAAACATATAAACTCATTCTGAAACTCAAACTGGAGGTAAATAATGACCACAAAGAGAGTTTCTGCCTATGACTCACCAATCCATGACACACCAGAGTTCCTCCAGGTTGTTCTGCAGGAGTGTACCAGTCAGTCCCACACGCACTTTGCATTTCAGACCTTTCATTGCCTGAGTGATCTGAGATTTGAAATTCTTTAGCTTGTGAACTTCATCCACAATAACAGCGGCCCAGTCAAGACTGTAGCGAGTTAGGAAATCAAAAAATGTTAGCTAATATACCAGTGGATGTGAAATCCAATAGTCTCTTTCCTACAGCTTATATATTTTGCACAGAGCAGAGGTCTACAATACACAACTGTTCCAAAGAAATAAATCAGACCAGTTTTTAATAAAAGATATAATCTTTGCGACCATATGGGGAGCAGGTAAAGATAAATGTGGTCTCTGTAACAGTGTACCTGTTGAACTCATCTAGGCAGAGTCTTAGCGTCTCAAATGTTGTCAGGACGATCTCACATCTTCCTCTGTTCACACGGGCCAATTCTTCCTCCTTCCTCACACCATGGACCACCACTGTTTTGAAATGGCCCCATGTGTCCAGCTCATCTTTCCAGTTGTAGAGCACAGACAGGGGAGCCACAATGAGGAAAACCTATTTATTAAGTTAAAAAAAAAAAATCACAGTTTTACAGATTTACAGTCAGACAAAGGAACAAATTCCTAAATGATAACGAGGCATTTATTTAACACTCTCACTAAATTACATTCCAGATGTCAAGATTTATTTCATTATTACAGAATAATACATTATTTATTTAAATAATTTGTCCTACATTGTTTATTATCCATATATATATTATGTAAGTATTTTGTCATTTCTCCCCTTCACAATTTTACAGCTTAACAGGCAAACAGAAATTTAGCTTGCTTACACGTATAATGTTGATAAATTAACTGCGTATGTGCATTATTATAATAAGACACGTCACTAGTTGCAATTACATGTATGACAAGAAGCATTATTACTGTACCTTCTTAACTTTGGTTAGTTTTAATGGCACCTGTGACTGCAAAAACTCTGGCCTGTTATTTTCAACATCCTGCCATGTCCCTGTTTTCTGCAAAATGGCAGCCAGGCAGCTGATAACCTGTCAAACAAAAGAGATTAAAAGCTACAATCATAAAGGCAACAATCACTCCTGGTTGCCTTCGTCCATGACCTCTGTGGATGTAGATAAACTAGTATGTATAATCCCACCTGAATGGTCTTTCCTAGGCCCATGTCATCACCCAGGATGCAACCTCTGGACTTCACATAGCTGTCATAGATAAATTTGACCCCCTCTCGCTGGTAGTCTCGCAGGTATCTGTTAATGGTGTACGGCACTTGAATGGCTCCTGACAGAACAAATGGTTCTGAGGGACCGGGAGGCTTCTGGTTCGTTTGGAAGGCGGGCTTCTCATCTTCAAATGGGGCCTTAAACATTCTGTGCCTTTGGGGTACAGGGATTAATCCAACATCATCTTCCATTTTCAAACGAGTACACACAGTAACGCAGAGGTGGATTCGTCTTCGAAGACGTTGAAGGACATGTGGCCATCATCATGGCTCCAGAGGAGACACTGCACGCCATTTTAAATACAAGAGAAACAAGTAGCTCTTAATATGAGATTTTCTAGTTAGTTAGATAAAAATGCAAATGGCACAACTTCTGGTCAGATGGCTAGCTACTGACTAGCTATTTGACTGTTCTTTTGTTTCATTTTGATGATGCTTTTGTGGTGCCACAAACAGAAAATACAAATACATAGAAATACATTACAGGTAGAAACAATTCTGGTAATCTAGAACATGTATTTTCTTAAATTGTTGTAATACAATTCTTAAACTTTAATGAAGACTTTAACCTCTGCCCATGTCATGTTATATATCCCAGGAAAGCTTGTTTCTGGATATACACTATATGGCCAAGGTTTGTGGAAACCTGACCATCACACGCTTATGTGCGTGCTGAACAACTCATTCCAGATTTAGTCTCTCCTCTGCTGGTGTAATAACCGCCACTCTTCTGGGAAGGCTTTCAACTAGATTTTGGAGCGTGGCTGTGGGGATTTGTGCTCATTCAGCCCCAAGAGCATTAGTGAGGTTGGGCGAGGAAACCTGGCATGCAGTCTTCGTTCCAATTCATCCCTAAGGTGTGTAGGCCACTCAAGTTCTTTCACTCCAACTTTGGCAAACCATGTCTTCATGGAGCTTTGAGCACAGGAGCACTGTCATGCTGGAACATGTCAGGTTGGGTTCCTTAGCTCCAGTGAAGGAAAACTGTAATGCTACAGCACAATAAGACATCACAATCATGACAAATGTGTGTTTCCAACTTTGTGGCAGCACAAATGGATGTGAGAGTCATGTGTCCACAAACTTTTAGCCATATGACATTCATTATGTCATTGTCATTATGATATGAAAGTCAATTTCCTTTATAAAACCCACTTACTAGAGTCAAAGCATTTTCCTCAAATCATTTTTTCCACATTCAGAACCAAAATATTGATATTTGTAGGATTTACATTAGATATTATACTTAAAAAAAAGAAAAAACGTTTTCTTGATTAAGGAATAAAGAAATGATATTCCATCAAACTGTACTATAAGGTCAGAAAAAGTTCCCATAGAAAAAAAATGTTTGTAGGAATATCAGCAAAAAAAACAACAACTGTCGAACAGTGACTGTAATATCTGCTGTTTTAATAAATGACTTAATGACTAAAGAGCCTTAAGTCAGTTAGCTAGGCATCAAACCGCCCTGACCGAGCTCGCACGCGCCTTGAGACAGACATGTTTAGACATGTTCAGTAACGTAGCGTCAACTACAGATTTCCGTTTACATTTAGTAATAAATATATGAAATAAATATATAACGTTTTAGTCATCTCAAATACCTCTCGGGAGTCACTTAGCTGGGTAGAATGTAGCATCTAGCACTAGCACTGGGGGGCTAGCTGGCTGGCTAATGTCATACAGCCTGCAGCAGCTTCCTGCTGGAACATTAGCTCCAATGCAGGCTGATGGAAAATCACTGCTGCTCATATTCACCCGCTTAACTCTTCATCAGTCCAGTAGGTTTCGAGGCACAGACTCAAGTCTGCTGCTTAGCATTTCGCTTGGTCCTTTAATGTAAAGAGCACCAGAGTGAGGAACCCGCGTTTTGTTTGTGCATCTGTGCAACCGGAGCAGCACTTTCACCAAAATCTGATCTTTTCAACTCCTGAACGCTGCTTTTAAAGGCCATGACTATCACAAGTGCAATTTCCAATGTAATATTTTAAAGTAAGGTAATGCAATTTATTATTAATTTGCATTTAACGAAGCACAGTTAAAGACACACACTTTCACTTAAAAACAGTTATTTTTTACCGAACTTAGCAACACTGGAAAGAATTCCTAGGATATCATTGCGATCAAACAATTGCAATTTGTTTAAATTGATAAATACATTGTGTGAACATCAAAATCTTCGCATTTAATCTAAGATAAAAATATATATTAGATTAAATTATAATAATAGTATGCCGCAACGCTGCTGAATTCACGAATCTGACTGGTCTTAAAGTGTTGATTAATTTTGTATAACAGCAGCTCTGATTTATGGTTTATGTTAATACGCTCGTTCTAATGCATTATCGTTTCTATAGTAACCACTCATTCATAATGACTTGTATGGTGGACGACCTACATAATCTAAGACTTAAAATAAAAGGATAAAACCACGTCTTTTTTTTAACAAAGCAAAATATAGTCATTGATATGGTAAAGTTTTCTGTAAGGAGACGTTTATTTAACATTTATGGAAGTTGTTGTTTTGGCACGGAACAGTCTTCAGGACTGAGGACTTTGCACTTCCGGTTTCTCTGTAACTTTTTTTTCTTATTAAGGGAGAAAAATCTTCCTGAAAGGAGTTATTTCTAGCTCATATAACCTATAGCTCATATAAGTTCAACTAACTTGTCTTGGTTAAAAGGCATGACGTTTCGTTCATTATTAAATAAAAATTACAACCATTGACAGATCTCTTTGATATAAGAGGAATAAAAACATAAAAGGACTGTCTGCCATCTTGGAATATTTTCCTATAACAGCATGCCCTGCAGTGTTTTATTCCTTACTTCCAGAAAAAAACAGACATACAGACAGACAATTGAAAAAAAGTAAATAAGATTAAATAAGTAACTTAAAAGTCCGAACCCAGCCTAGCATGCACATCTGGGCCACATGTGGCTGTTATCTGGTACACTCCATATACGTTTTGCTATACCTAAAAAAAAAATAGGTAGGATTTTTCTTTTGGATCACCATTACCATTGAAGTATATGGCTCAGATAAGAACGCAGGTGTTGGCCACATGTGGCGCAGATATGGCACACGATAAAAAGTGTTTACATGTGGGCATTAATTGGGTAACTTTTCAAAGAACACATCTAACCTGTAGCTGAGTGTGGGAACCACGAGGCAGTCCAAACTTCATTCTAATTAGAGAAAAAAAAAGTTGATGGCTCTTATTTGCTGTCCAATCACTGATTTAATTTCTGAAAACTGTATGGGATTGGTTATGTGGTTGGTGGTAGACAAAAAAAAACAACCTGCTTGCCTCACCTCACCCAAGAAGACAAATGGTGGATAAACTGAGGTAGGAAAGATGTTAAACTGGTTATTACTACACCCCCCCCCCCCCCCAACCACCACCACTAATATTATTTATTACATATTTTTTATACCAATGACACTGTGGCAGAACTGTGGTCTTGTGCAGTCTAACATGTCTGTACATAAAAAAAAGAAAAAACTGAAAAACGGTATTATTTATTTCTGGATAAGAAGAACAACCTTGCTAGATCAATCCTGCTATTGTAGATAATGATTGAATTGTTAGGGTTTTTTCCTCAACTCTGATTGGAATCAGCTTGGATTAATTTTCTTAAGTATCATACATTGTTAATTCCACATAAGTAAGCTTTGCCTCACAGTGTAACAAGTGAAGAACCAGTGGCACTGTGCAGTGTCTGTTTTATATATATTTTCATTGCTGTTGTTGTTGTTGTTGTTGTTGTTGTTGTTGTTGTGTTACTGTGCAAAATTGGTCAGATTTGAAAATTTAGTGTTTTTTGGAGAGAGTGTTTTCAGTAAAAGTATGCAATCAGGATTGAATCTAAATGATTTGATAGAGTGCAATTTATAAAATATCAACATTGTTGTACTACTGATACTGTTCTTTTGAATCCATAAGGTAGAGGAGGCAGCTAACCGCTGATGAATTCAACACCATCACAGAGCACAACACTGAAGAACATGAAAGTATGAACAAAGAAGAAAAAGATGTCTTAGATCTTAGATGGGAAATTGCTAAATGATGATGACAATGACGATGAATTGTTTGTTTGTTTGTTTGTTTGTTTGTTTTTTTGTTTGTTTGTTTGATTGATTGTTTTCTGCCACAGTCTTTTTCTTCTTCTCCCAAAATAGACACGGGCACTTTTAAAACGTTTAAATACAGATATTGCATATGATATTAATAGCATAGTTTTTATACTAACTCTGGGTATGGGTAGAATAAAGTATAACATAGTGTATGCTTGGTGCAGAGTTCTGAGGTTCCACTGGCTTTTGGTTTGTCAGCCCTATGTGGACCACATAAGAGCCAGAAGGCCCTACTGAAATGCTTCTGAAATTCAAGAGATTTTGCTGAGTAGCACCATTTACAACAATAAATATACATGAAAAATATCACATTAAAAAACTATGAATCACATCAGACAATGTAGACACACAAACTATTATACACCATATGTGGTTTTTCAACATCCCATTCCAAATGTAGTCCCCCTTTACAGCTATAATAACCTCCACTCCACACTAGATTTTGGAGTGTGGCTGTGGGGATGTGCTCATTCAAGCCACAAAAGCATTAGTCAGATAAGACACTGATGTCTGGTGAGGAGGCCTGTGGTGTAGTTAGCATTCCAGTTCATCCCAAAGGTGTTCAGTGAGGTTGAGGTCAGGGCTCTGTGTAGGCCACTCGAGTTTGGGTGGGCCCTTTGTGCCGGTGAAAATAAATCTTAATGCTACAGCATACAAAGACATTCTAGACAATTGTGTTTTTCCAATGTTGTGGCGACAGTTTGGGGAAGACCCGCATACAGATGTGCTGGTCAGGTGTCCACAAACTTTTGGTAAGTCTTCTATCCTGGTAGTTACCATAAACTAATTTGACAGGATTGTTGACTGGATTTTTAACAATAAAATGTATGCAAATTTCAATCATAATAACTTTTAGCTAGTTTGTGATAGCTTGTTAGCTCAGGCTAACCAGTTGATAATAATGCATATGTATGTACATTCTGATGTTGTATCAAAAATGGGGCCTTGAAACAGTAATAATAAGCAGCTCCTTCCTGTTAATATTGAATAACACAGCTAAATAACCCAACCTGCTCAGCCCAGGGACTGGGTTAGGCAAATAACTGAGCATATAATTATGTATATTACTGTAGATTATACCATCAGTTGTAAAACTGTGTCTGGCTTGGCATCAATGCCATTGAGTTTTCAGGACAGACTATTTCCATGCAGTAATTTGCTGGAAACAAGTAAAACATCTCAGAATTCATCAAAATGTTGTTGTAATTTATTGTAAATTCATAAATTTTGTAATTACTATAAACTTTTATTGTTTTAAAAAAAATACCAAGATTGGATTTCCTGCATTTGGGACATTCCTTAAAATGGTGTTACAATTGTGTTTTCAGTTATGATTTAGAGACAACAAAGATGAGATGACTCTCTCTCTCTCTCACACACACACACACACACACACACACACACACACACACACACACACACACACACACATACGAGCGCGCGCACACACACACAAACACAGTTTTGCAGTTGGATAATGAGGGTGTTACTGGGAAACATCAGAGCAAAAATGTCAACCTTTCAAACGGAAATGCTCTCATAGCATAATGACAAAAAGAAGAATTTGTTTTTTAACTGTTGAAAGCTTGGGTGGTCCGTGCATTCACTTGGACTGACCTCACTATTGCCACCCATCTTGGGTCCTTCTTTTCCTTCAGGGGCCAGCACTGACCCTTGCCGTTCAGTGAAGGAGCAAGTGTTGTGCGTAGCCTAGCGCGCTATGTAAACGGTCTGACACGAATATTTGGGCTGCTTTATAGGAACATCTGCAGCAGCTGCTCTATAAATTCCCAGTGTTGAGAGAGCAGAGAGCAGGGACAGAAAGTTCCATTTTTGTATTGCAGTGTACCATGGCAGAGCAGACATCTCAGGCAACCTCCAGAACACTCCATTTTCTTTATTTTTCTTCTTTTTTTTTTTTTTTTGGGGGGGGGGGGGGGTTGTTTGTAAGAGAAGGAAAAATACAAAGACAGGGATTTTCTAAAATGGCAGCTTTGTATCAGGGCCAAAGCTTGATATTAAGTAGGAACAACATGCAAAGCTCTTCTCGCATTCTTTTCAGCCTTTCTAAAGTTTATGCTAGTAAAATGTGTGTTTATGAAGCAGCTTTCAAATAAAGCAGGCCTGTTTTGTCAGTGTGGTCTGGTTCTCACAGCGTGTTTTCGCAGTGTGGTCCACTTCTCAGATGGTAGAACTTCAGCAGATTTGCTATACATTTAACCTCTTAAAATCTGAAGACCCATCTTAGCAACATGTAACAGAAAAAAAAGCTTTGCATAAGAATGTAACAAAATTAAACATGGCTAGCTTTCACCGGTGTTATGTGGCATGTCTTATGGCTTTTCTTATTCTGCTGTTTGATAGTTGTGCTCTCAGTCACGTAGGTCTCTGCAGTATAAGTGGTATTTTATGACAAATAGCCTCCTTTGTTATGCAGCTTGTTGAATGTATTGTTCGCTATGCAGACGTACTGACTCAAGAGCCTTGTATTGAACAAAACCATATGACACACTGTATTGTTACACTCCTACAGCACTGGTGTCTCAATGGTCATTTGTATTTGTGATGTTTTGTAATTCTACAGGCTACAATTATAAAGCATTTCATTGCATTTTTTTTATCCAAAGCAACTTACAAGTGAGATAGAATACAGTCCAAGCATGAAACTGACGAGTTGAGAGTTACAGGCCCAGCAGTGCCTGGCTGGTTGTCCTGGAAGGCGATCTCTTACATTCTGGTCATTATTACAGTCCCTAAATGGCTGATCCCAGCTCACCCCAAATATCTCTGAGTAAAAGCATTACAGAATGCACAAGGGGCATTTTCTCATGATAGGATTCCAGGCAGTGGCGAATGAAGCATGAATGGCTGAAGCTTCTTCAACCATGCTGAATGGGAGATTTGTCTTCTCCTCCCTGAGTTTAGGAAACGTTCCATATGTGTTCCACAGACTTTCTCCCATGAGTCACTCAAACATAAGGAGCCAAAACCAATTACAGCCATGCCAAAAATGACAGTTTCAGCTTCATAAGCATTGATTGCAGAAATGGAAAATGAGGATGATATTTTTTGTGTTGCTTTTTCAACCTTCTTTTAGCCAACTGTGTTGGTGGAATGCCTTGCTGGAGCATTAATACAAGCCACTCTCTGATTGTCGTTGTCTCTTGCCAATTCATCAATCCAGTAATAACAACCGATAAGTGCTATTTTAGCAAGAAAGTTTCTTTAAAGCTACTGTTAATTTGCCCTTATTACCACATTTATACTAAGACTGCATTACATCACAGTAATTCACAATTACAGGAGACATCTGTGTGCAAGTAATTTTGTTTCCTAATGAATACCTTAAAAATTGGGGAATATCCTGAAAATATTCCATTAATAAATTGAATTTTAAATTGACTGTACTTATGAGTTATAGTCCTCTGTAAATTCCCTGTCTGTGTGGTCTGCAATGTAACAGCTCAAATAAATGTTTCACATCCAGTGCTAAGTGATGCTCATGATAGGCTCATGATCTCTTTTTTGACCCCAATGCAAATAGGTGTTGTTAGGCTACTAGACAGAAAGTTGTCAATTTAAACAGCATTTTAAGGAAGAAACCTGTTAAAACTGAATGCTTTTTCAAGTTGGTTATAAATCATGGCAGTAATGTTCGCATGATTGGACTTTTACAGAGACGTTCATTTTGTAGCCATTTCTTCAAATTATTCTATAAAATTACATTCAAAATATCATTTAATATTACGGCTCTGTACACCACAAAGACACTTGCATACAAGCAATGCTGACCAGATGGAGTTCATTAACAGTACATTTAAGTGCACACATTTAGCAGTCCATTTAGCACACTTTTTTACTGTGGCCAGCCTCTGCAAGGACAAGGACAAATAGGGTGCAACCATGCCTTTTAATTAAGCTGTACAATTCTTGAATGTCTTCCCAGCAGCTCTGAATTTCATCCAGCTCCACTCTCAATTATACAGCCGCAAGCACGCATTGGAAAAGCGGCCACAGAGCACATCAAAGTGAGCTTTGTCATGGAACAGCACAAAACTCTGAATTGCTGGGAATGAGAAATTACAAAAATCTCAGAATTTGGACAGCATGTAATGCAGCTTTAATTGTTCTCTACTTGACAGCGTATTTGAGATAGCCATGGCGACAAATTATTTGGCTCAACTGCTGAATTCAAGTCTGCCCTGAATTGCTAGGGCTCTTACCTTTTGTCCTGCACTGAGACGGAAACACAGAGAGAGGAAAGAAAGCGTGTTTACTAGTGAACAGCTCATTGTGTAGAGACCTCATAGAGAGAGCTTTTTATGTTGAGCTCATCAGGCATCCACTATAACGTTGTTGTCATAAGTCTTGATGGGCCTCTTCTTTGCCCAGATCTAAACCTGGTTTGAGTGAATGACTGAATGAACCCAGGGCAGATTGGTGGCACAGCGGGTAGCATTGCCACCTCATAGCTCCAGGGTCCCCAGTTCAATCTTGTGCTGCATTTGACTAAAACTCGGCCCTCCGACAAAGAAAAAAACAAAACAAAAATGCCCCCTCAATTTGGAATTCCTACTTGGAAACTCGAGACGGTCTACTCAACCCCAAGTTCAGCAAGTGGCATCAAATCAGCTTGGCTGCTTACAGCATCAACAGTAAGAAAAGTGGCACTTCTTACCTTTAAATGGGTTATATACTGGTGAATATACTGTGTATACTAGTATTTGCTGTAGATCAATCAACACACAGACATATTAACTTGTTAAATCGATAACTCTGACTATACATTTTGCTGTTTTGAGGAGGTAAATATACATTACTCCATGTTTTTTTTCCACTTTGTAGCTCAAACACATTGAGGTCAAAACTGATGTAATTCCAAGTTCTGACTTCGCACTTCTAAGGTAATTTGAAGGCAGCATTTGGCTTGGGTTTCTGTGTCCATGTGGCTTTCCTCCAGGTACTCTAGTCACCTCCCAACGTCCTTCACCCATCCCAGTAGGTGGATTGGCTGTACTAGATTGCCCATAAGAGTGAATGAGTGTGTGTGTGTGTGTGTGTGTGTGTGTGTGTGTGTGTGTGTGTGTGTGCGTGCATGATGCTCTGTGATAGACTGGCATTACTTGTCTTCCTGCCTCATTCCTAGTATTCCCATGATAGGCTTTGGATCCATCTCAACCCTGACCAGGATAAAGCAGTTAGTGAAGTTGAGTGAATTAAAAACTGAGCAAAACCCCACTACTCTCGTATTTTGCCCTATTAAACGTCCAGGATACAGGCTTTTGTCTGCAATGGCCCACACTCACATTTGGGTTGGAATGGATGGTTTAACATGTGTGCTGTAGACAGGCAGTCGTCTCTCCACAATCCACCATGAAATACAAGAGCTGCATGATTGAGCAGATCAACAAAGACTTGGTGAAAAGTCCCAGCTCAGCAAAAGCCAACAACTGAGGCACGCAATGGCCATTTGAACACACTGCCAAACAGAGAACAGAGCTGAAGTAATATCTCTATTTTTAACAAATGCATGTAAATAGCAACTTGCGAAATTTCAACGGCATCTCAGTAGCACTATTGCTGGTGGTGAGATTTTTTTTTTTTTTTTTTAATCACAAAAAAGTCAGTAAGTGACTGATCACAGTCAGGCACATATGGCCACTTGAATATACTCTCATAAAAATTGGTTTGAAACATTTTTACAAATATGTGAAATATGTCAAATCTTGTGACTTTTCAGTATTGAGTTACAATTTCAGTGAAACCAGATAACAACAAGATAACAAATTGTTCACCTAATGGTTTCACAGCACTGCACCATTAATGAGTTCACACCCCATTGCCACATAAGGGAATTTCCTTAAATGTAATCATGTTCTCTCTCTCTCTCTCTCTCTCTCTCTCTCTCTCTCTCTCACGTCTGTGTATAGTTCACAATCAAATCCTGGTGTCCACAAAGAAATTTCCCATTCACTTTTTCAGCTTTGGCAGCTAGATCTTAAAGCGTGATATCCTTATCTACTTCTGCAAAACCAAAAGAAACAAAAACATGGACATGCACATTCATAAGCCGTGCTCATAACCTGAGGCTGCACGCAATTTTCCTGTGGGTGGTCAAAAAGAAACAAATATTATACTCTGTAACTGGCTTGCAGAGGTTCATTGCAGTGAGTTCAAACATATTTAGGCCACATTTAAATAGTGATACAAGAGTGCTAGCTGGCCACAGCAGAGCTCTGTTTTAGCATGGTGTAATCTAAACACTCCATGGTGTGTGGTCTTTTACCTCCCAGGCTCGTTCTCTGCTCTGTTCTTGGGCTTCCAGAACAACTGAATGTCTCTATTATTTCAGCAATCAAGCCAACACGAAAATATCTACTCATCTGAGTACTGGCAGTCATTATGATGTCATTTTGCCCAGTCTTGTTTACTCTTGTTTCCACATACTGAAACAAAGCAGTATCAACATAATGATAACCGTTTATGATGTAAGGAATAAAACACAACATGCTGTTAGAGGGAAATAATCAATGACCGTGCGGTGTAGTGCAGCATTTACCGTCCTGAAGTTTCCAATCCGATTATTTTCCAATAACAGCATGTTCCAAAGTGTTTTATTTCTCATACCACAGCCAGTAAGTTTTCTTTAATGAAGAATGACATGACATATGTTTGATTTGTAGTTATTTTTAATATCGTGGAATGTCCGCAAAACAAGTTTCCAAAACCTGTTATCATAGGTTTACACTAAAGCATAATTCAATAATATGTATAATTCCCCTCTCTTTTTTTAAGTTAATATGATGACAAATTGCAAATTGATACTGGGAAATGCAATGTCCTTGGGATTTTCCTAACTTTCCTTTTTTTTTTTTTTTGGCAGGAAAAAAAGATTAAGGATTGCTTTGAAATACTGATATATTCCACATCTGAGAAAATTTGTGTATTTCTTTTTTTTACATAGAGTTGATCATATTTTGATGGTATACTGTATTTTTATGATTATAGTATTTCTTCAATTGTAATGCAAAATATTCTTATTCACATCAATGGTCTTAGTCCCACTCTTCCTTGTGATCGTAAACACCATTTATTAGGGATTTAAAAAAAACAAAAAAAAAAAAACATGATGATGGTGATACAGTATATGTCAATCTTGGAATACTGTTACAAAAAAATATTCAATAAAATAAGCTCTCATTATGCAGAAATATGCACAAAGGTTAGTGCAAATAAGTAAAAATACATTAATGAATATGGAAATCCACTAAATGGAGGTTTCCAACCAACGTCCAGTGGGAATATGCTTACTGACAGTAATGTGTGGAAGAAGTGAGCAGGCATATGTTTTGGAGGAGCAGAGGCAAGAAGAACACTAGTTAAGACAGATGTTTGCTTGTGAGGGAGCAGAACTAGAAGTATGATTGAAAAAATGTGTGATGGCTCTCACAGAAGTTTGAAACCATTTTGGATTCGTAAAGAAGGGAACCGTTTGAATAGAAGTATGCAGTAAAGACAGAAATTAAGTAGCATAGCAAACACAGCTAACCACATGAATTACCTCTATAAGTCATTGAATGAAAGAAAGAAATAATGCTAAAGCCTTCTGCTTAATGAATTAGATTTTTATGACCTTTTTTGTCAGATGCTTCTGTCGATTAATGTTGCATGATCAGCAACATTTTAAGCAACATATTAAGGAAAGGGTCACATCAGATACACCGTCACAGAGCCAAAAAAAAAAACACCCACAGATTTTCCACAGATAGTTTAAACTAGAAAAAGTTGTAATGTTTCGTGGATAATTTACTGGAATCATAGCTTGGAGTGGTACTGTATATCAGCATATTTCTATCTGGATATAAATTGGTATAAAAATCTGAAATTGTCATAATGCCAGAATTACACTATAGTATATTATGTATGAGTAATGAAATAGCAAAATAAATTGTATTTTTAGGTGCAGCACAACTCTTTTTTTAGAATTATACAATATTTATCAAATAAAACAGCATAGCCTACATTGTACAACAAAACAAAACAAAAACGTACTGGAAATCACATTAATCACATTAATACACCATTAATGAACATACAATGGTGTATAAATATTATGACAATAGTATTACAGTTTTAAAAGCAATTTGCTGAGCACCTCACTAATATGTCAGTAATCATACAAAAAATGTATATTATTTTTTATGTGTTTATTAATCATACCACACCCGTATCATCTCATCATAACCCCCTGGGTAAGTACACCATGAGGGACATAAATTAGTGAAGTTCTGAGTCCATTGCCACTTCACACATCAGTTACCATTGCATGACTTTTTACAAATTGCTTTTTGTGGGCAATTTTGAACTGTCTTGGCATCTTGATGTTGTTTATTTCACAGGATCTGAAATGGCCCTATGTGGACCTATATTTCTAATTTGCATTTCACATCCCTTTCATGACAGTGATGTTTGGAATAGAATACAGAAATTTTAGGTTAAGCCTTTTCACTTCAGCAGAACTGTGCTAATACCATGGTATAAAAAATAGGCTTTCAGCAAAATCCTCACGGATATGACATAGAGTAGTAGGAAAAAAAAGGTTGATTTCTACAACAGAAGTTATTTGGGCAAGTGGAAGAACAGCAAATAGGAGTTCACGAAATACAAATCTTATTGTGCTTACAGAATGAGAAACGACAGGCATCTGCTTAACAAATACAAATGTAAGAAGTGTTTATTTTCCCAAGATTCTCCTCTCCGTTGCTGCACATGTGGGTTGCCGAAGCACATGTGGCCGTAAGTCTTCCTGAATGCTGTGTTTGACATATAGAAATAATCACTTTTATAACACAAACACATTCTGGCACCAGCTTGCTGTGTGTGTGAAGGTTCTGGACGAAAGACAAAGGATGCCTTCTGCAGTGAGGCTTTCCAGGTTTTCCAGTCATTTGTGAGCAGAGCAGAAAATCGGTGTCAGATATTGTAGCTGTGATATGTGCAGAGATGATGATGAGAAACAGTGGAAAATGTGAGAATTAAAACTCAGAATCATAGGCCATTCTTACACATTACTTTTTGCTGTTTAATTGCACCTTCAAGTGGATTTAACAGTGTGTGTGTGTGTGTGTGTGTGTGTGTGTGTGAGTGAGTGACAGAAAGAAAGAAAAGGAGAGAGGTGATATTTTATTATGTGATGCTGTATTGATGATGAATGTTCCCTGAGCCATTTTTCTATATTTGCTATATTCCAGTACAGGTCTTTACTATTTCATGATTTTGAAATTCCTATTCAAATATGTTTAAAAGTGTCTTCTTTGGCCAAGCTTCACAACTGGGATTACGTTTTGGTGTTGGAAAGCAGCGCTATTTTCCTTTAAACATAACATTAAGCATTTTGTCCCATCTGCCCTCAGAACATTGTTGCAGATGTGGAACCTCTACATGCTGTTTTCACCTGTTTTATACTTTTTTCCCCATGCACAGTGAACGATAGCTCATTAAGTCATGCAATTGTACTTGTAAGGTAATTATTCATTAACGTAAAGCAGCTTGTGTCTTCATAAGCATAGCTTAACTCTTAAATGACCGTTCTTTCTGCTTGTGTGGGAATTACGTAACAGGCGGACCCAATGTCTTCGAGATATTCAACAATATGAAGATTATCAGAGAATACACTGTGATCTTGAAATATAATGAAACAAATTGGTTGCGGAGTTTTATAAAGCAAACAGGGCTAAAGCCAAACCACATTAAATCCTTTAAATGAAATAGTCGGGCGGTGGAGTTATGTGGTGGCGGGGGTGTGGTCAAGTGTCAGCTGTGGACGGAGAGGAGGCAGGTCAAACCCTCAGGCAATGTGTGATGATTCTCACCTGTGCCTTATTAGCCTGAGTTTACTCATGTGTGTCTGTGCTTTCAAGGCCTTCTATAACAAACCAGAGACACAGAGAGAGAGAGAGAGAGAGAGAGAGAGAGAGAGAGAGAGAGAGATCTGAGCAGCACAGAGCTGTGTATGTGTATGTATATGNTTGCTGAAAAGCAAAAGTAAAAAAGCAAAGGAAAATAAAGAGCCCCTTTTGAGTTATCGCAAGCCTGCCTCCCGTTTCCTCATTTCCCTCCGAATCAGAGTCAGAATGAACAGATAATATGTTCCACATGGATACTTAATACAGATATGAATACGAGGTGCAATATTCATTTTTTAAAGCTTGCCAGAAAGGTTCGCAGGGCATCTGGTTGAGACGAGAGAAGTGAATTGGTACTGATATTCCATGAGAAAAGTTGGTCAGATGCAAAGTTTTTATTTTGCACTTAATGTACAGTAGTGCACAGTGCATTTACAATAACATTAGTAACTGCCTGGTAAAGGTTGCTGTGGATTAAATTAGAAAATATCATATGCCGCACAAGCAGATCTCTAAGCCAATTATGGTCTCGAGTGATGTAGCTGAGGTTGAGGAACTGTTAGAGCAAGAACACACAGACCATGCCCACAGTGCTGCCATTTCTCCACATGTGTGTGTTCCTGATTTCCAGTGTTTCTGGGGACAGAGGGGTAACGTTTACATTTAATTTAAAAAAAAAGACCTCCAATTTGGCGAAAACCACTGCAGGTTTAAATATGAAAAGAAATACAGATATTTGGAGCACTAAACAGATACACACACAGATAAAGACAGTGGTGTTGCATTATACCCCTAGTTGGCAGGTAGTTTAGACCAGACTAAATAAGCTAAATCCATAGAAATAAACTTCCATGTCATTTTGGTGAAATATAGTAATGGTTGCTTAAAGAAGAGGTGTAAAAGTATGTTATAAGCAGAAAGACCTGAGTCACAGTGACATGTGACAGGTTTTCCCAGGCTGCCACACATTTTTGGCTGTCGAATGGAAGTAAAGTCAATCATTTTGATGTAGCCAGTGAATTCACTTATTTTGCCACCCAGCTGTGTTTAGATTGTAATTGCCAGTCTGAAATTGGGAGGAGGTTTGAGGAATGGAAAAATGCTCAGTTTCCCAAAAGCGCAGTTAAAGATTATTATTAAAGAGCAGAGTGGGCATCATGCTGAACCTTCTCCCTCCCAGTTAAGTTGATCTTAACTTTGCAATGCTTTTGGGAAACTCAGCCCAGAGTGAGAACCCCGCAAATATGGCACTGAGCTGATGGCCAATACAGTACCAAAAAAGAAGACATAATATAAATATACATCAACAATTTGGTAAATGAGTATATTATAGGACAGCTTGAAGAGTTATATTTATCCAGAACTCATGAAAAAAGCCACAATGACATTTTTCTCGGATGATATATGAGGCATTTCGGCAACTCGTTTCACTTACTTTATTTTCACTTCATTATTTAACAAGACTTCCAAAAGGCCCCTTGCAATTCATAATTATGGTGTATGAAGGAATGGATGAGTTGTGCAGATTTGGAAAAGAACATGTGTTAATCATACATTTGTGTGATTGAACATTTCCAGTTTGAGAACTAAAGTAAAAAATAGCTCTTTTTTCAGCAGAGTCCACTCTCCTTCCACTCTCCCCAGTGTCACAGAGCTTATACAAGAACAGCATGATCGCTGAGGAAATTGGAGAGTGTAAACATTGGCAGAGCAGTGCTCATAGCTGTCAAACACATCCACATGATTGAACACAACCTTGTGCTGCAGAGTAAACAGAAGAGGAGGCAAGGGTGCAACGCCATGACGGACCCATTGGAGCGCTAGGAGTAGCAGGGCAAGAAGGAGGGCTTAACAGATTGTATAACTCAAAGAAAGGCTTCCAGTGCAGCTGTTTTAAATGGATGATGACCATTGGTTCAAGTTTTCTATAGAAAAAGAAACACTGGTAGTCTTGCTTTGTAAAGTGCTAGTCAACTGTATGTATGTTGTTTTGCAAACAGGTAAAAGAATGAGCTGGAATCTTTTTGGTTAAGCATGTGCTCAGTAGTCAATGTTTTAGGCTAGTGACAGGAAGGTTGTCAGTTCAAATCCCTGCCAGACAGGCAATGGACCAACGATCCTTGCCTGTTAAAAGTTTGGATCGAATGTCACATTTTCATGTTCTTAAAGATTATCTATAGTCTTATAAGTGAGTCTAGCATGGGCACAGGTTCATTAAACCTGGACAGTTCTAGTGAGTCTGCGCTCACTGTAGCCCCAGATCACTGTTCTTGGCTGACAGGAGTGGAATCCTATGTGATCCTAGTGCATCTGCCTCAAGGATTGACCAGTTGTGCATACTGAGCTGTATTTCTGCTCACCATGGTTGCAAAGAGGTAATTTAAGTTAACATAGACTTCCTGGAAGCTTGAACCAGTCTGGCCATTTTCCTCTGACCCCTCATTAAGAAGGTCTTTCCACCTGCAGAACTGCTGCTCATTGGAGATTCTTTGTTTTTGTATATATATATTTGTATACTATACTGTATATAGTAGATGTAGTAAAAATTCCATGTAGCACCCAAAGTTTCTAGTGAAACAGAACAAATGCCATTCACTGAGGCAGTAGGATGTGAAACTGCACTATATAAAGTGCAGTGTCATGCTTTAATAAATGTAAGGGTAGTAAAACCATAAGCTTATTCCCAGAGAAATTATGATTCAAAAATGACTTCATCAACTGTAAATATTATTTGGACAATAATTAGTTCCAGTCCATTAATTAGATACATGAGCAGCATTCCAAGTGCCACACCATCACAATGGATTTGAAATGAAGCGATGATACTACAGTAGAGTTATCGACATCATCCATGGACATGGCAAATGATACATGATCTGACTTAAAATATGAAAGCTCATCAGATGAAGATGAAAAGGAAGAAGGGAAGCCAAGTTTACCAGAGGCAACCTTTAAAAGTAATGTATAAATCATTGTGAGCTAGCTAGCTAGCTGACAGTTTATCAGTGAGTATGGCTTCCTATTAGTTTCTTATTTATAAAACTGTTGTATAAAAGCGATGTTGCACGAGAAGGAGTGTGGATATACTGACACTGTGGCACTTGTCCTTGACCACGTGCCTCCAGCCGAATCATGACCATGCCGATATTCAGTATAATATCAACAACAAGCTGTTTTCGTTCTGTGCTTAGGAATATAAGTTAACAAGTGTTTAGAATCGGCAGTCTGCAGTAAACAGAAGGTTATGTATGTAACTGTGAGGCTATGAGTAAGTTGACGACCGCTAGGGTAGTTTCCTTTGGAACTAGTAGAGTCTCGTGTGCTTGTTTTCTTGCCGAGTACAAATAACAAAGTCATCACCTCGTGACCGTGACCTCATATTAAGTAGCTTATAAAAATCTTCTCACTGTGTCATGTTCTGGCCATTTTAATCTACCCAAAAGAACAAGGTCCTGGCAGGTGAGCCACAGTGACCCTGGTTACATAATATTTTGTTCCATTTCTTTATTTTCAGGACCACCAGAGCAGTTTCTTTCAGAGCTAGCATATCAAAGTCATCACAAGGATTTGTAACACATCCTGTCAGTGCACCATGCCAGACAAAAATAGACAATTCTGAGAGTTTCCTGTTTTGTTTTTTTTTCAGAAAAAAGAATTACTTCAATGTGCTGATACTGTTCTCTATTCAAGAAGAAAATTGCCTAAAGTGCTGCTATTTTTCTACTGATGAATTACTTTGAAACTCGCTACAGAGCACACAGGGTGCAATACAGCATGATTCAATCTGCAGGATCTGGTGATGGCAAGATGAACTCCATGTTAACTCACGCTTGAATCGCAGACACTGAGTGCTGATCAATAACACATGCGATTCCCCATCTGACCATAGCGATGGCCAACGAAAAAAAAAGCTGTCTTAAGAGAGAGCTATTTTATATCCGACTTTTCATTTCCAATAGCAGGCTCCACAAACTACTCAGTACTTAGTATTTAAATGAATAATTGCATGAATGTGCAGTTGTACAGTTGTTCCTAATAAAGTGGATAGTGTTATGCAGAGTTATGCGCAATGATTAGTATTTTTCACCATACTTTCACTCTGAAGTGCTCGTCAACATTACTGAAACATGCCTTTATGACATTGCTGAAAGGGGCTAAGCATTTACCCAGTGGTCTTAGGCACAACATACCCAGTTTCACACGCCATTCACACGCATCCCAGCCAAACTGCTAGGATGTCTGCATCCGGATGTCAGCGTTTGGACAATGTGTGGTCAGTCAGAATTTCATGACCGCATCCATAAATGAGATGGCTCTGGCTTTCGTCAAAAGGAGGCTCACGTGGCATGTGAGTAGCGCCTGATGAACCAGATGACCTTTTACATGACAACTTGACAACAGATACATGACAACAGTCCTAGTGCTTCCACATGTGAGATCAAGAGCTGTGTCTGGTACGCCAATTGTATGACATTCTACACAACAGGCACTCATCCAGATAAGGGAGTACATACAGGCTGAGCAAGCTGAAACAAGTTTAACAAATGACAACAAGAACTTACGAAATGTTCAGATTAGTTACACTCTTAGTTCTGCATCCACAGCGCCAGTGGTACTATACGCAGATGTCAAATATACGCCATATGTGTTTTCGAACACTCAAACATAGCAAGAATAGCAACCAATCAAACACTACACTTACCTTCACCCACAGTGTGTATTGATGCACACTCATCTGACTGTGCAGATTTAACAGTAAGACTTATCAGCATGAAACAAAGGATTAGAGAACAATATTTAGAGTCTAGATCAGAATGGGAAGAAGGACGAATGTGATGAAGCAGGGAGATTTGATAAGATACGCATGTGCAGGGGCTGCTGGTTTTATTTTTGGCATCTGCATCATCTTATTTGTGGCTACCAAATGTTTTAAAGAGGATTATTTTGGATTTTTGTGAAACCAAGTGCAACAGCACTAATAAACGTAATGAATATGAACAAAGTGGATTATTTACTCTATCATCCTTTTTTTCCCTAACATGCATTGGGGAGAAATTAAAAGTAGACTGGCTATACACACATTGTCTAATCAAAGTACACATTACAAGAAAGGAAAGACAACAGAACTGTAATTTTCTGTTTACCGCATTTGGCATTTGGACGAAAAACTGTATGAAGCCAGTCAGCCATTACACAATTAAACACTGCCCTAAATAAATCTGCCCTGTCTGTGTGTGTGTAATAATTTGCCCAAATATTTTTTCCATTTATCTTTAAAGCATCTACCAAACTATTATTATTATTATAACAATTTATTGTTATAACTATTATAACTATTACTATTATTTTTTTATATTATTATTATTATTATTATTATTAATATTATTATTATCAGTGATGCCTCAGTAAGCTTTTGATAGATATTAGATTGTAGCTTTCCTATTTAATACCACCAACAGTCACCAGCCACTGCCCATGAGCTTTTTATTCAAAACGTCTTAAACTACAGTTGAGCACTTAAAGGCTGAACTCAGGGCCCAACAATGGTAGCTTGGTGGTGCTGGGAACTTTTTAAAACAATATTATCAGTAGAAACTGGGTGAGTGAAAGCAGGAAATTTTAATGGACACAAATATAGAATGTCTGAAAAATTATGATGTGTCTAGTAATGTTAAAGAGACAAAGAGATCTCAACACACACACACACACACACACACACACACACACACACACACACACACACACATATATATATATATATATATATAT
>CM074952.1:13104380-13138623 GCA_037577455.1 Pangasius macronema | reverse complement strand
TTGTAGCATTTGGCTGAATGTGAGCAGAGAGTATAGCCCTATACACCTCAGAATTCATCTCGCTACTTCTGTCAGCATTGATAAAACCTATTTTTAAAAGTAAATGGCCACTTTTACACCAATAAATTTATCGAGACAGTTTCATTACTTGCTGCAATATTAATCTTTTTTATGCTGCCCATTTTCATTTTGACTATCAGTGGTAAATATTAGGCTATCCAATCACCAAACAGCTCTTGAGATCTATAATTGGGCCCCCGCCATTTACCTAAAAGATCTGACTTAAAAATCGGACCCAAAAAAAAAAGAAGACTCTGTCATGAACATCACGTTGATGACTGAGGTACGATATTGGCTATTACCATTGCTTTTCTTTGTCAGATTCTGCAATAACTGTATTTATAATAACTACATTTCTTTATTTCCATGAGAAAAATAATGTAGTATTTTAACACTTAACTTTAGCTAGCTTCCAGTGTCCACCCTAATGCAGACAAGAAAAGAGTGATGTACACTTGATTTTTCTCAAACACACACACACACACACACACACACACACACACACACACACTGTGTGTGTGTGTGTGTGTGTTACGACAAAGTCAAAAATACCGATTAGTAAAATCACAATATTGTTCTATAATAACATTGACACAAAAAAAGATGGCAGACTGGACTTTCGTGTTCTGCTTTTTCTGTTTTCGTTGCCCAAATACTTACGTATAGATACTTTAACATATCTACTTGAGACGTTTTTCTCATGAGTTATAATAAAACAATCTATGGATAAATGTGTGTTTACAGCAGCTGCAGTTGTACAGTGCTCAGCAACTCAGAAGAGTGACGCTTTCTTTTTTCTCCTCAATACTTTCTTCCAAGTTACACAAGTGGTTTTGTCATGTTACTGACAATGCATTTAAACAATCTCTTTATTTAAAAAGATTCTGTGCTAGTTTATAGAATAATAGCATTTCTTAATTATTTTTAACAATCTCAATAATCATTTCATTAGCCACCTTGACCCTGACCGGAATAAAGCAGTTACTGAAGATGAATGAAAGAATGAATGATCACTAAATTATTCATAAGCCCTGGATAATTATTTAGTCGCCTGGATAATTATTAGGTGTTCAGCTGGCTGTTACATTAGGTGCCATTTAACTAGAGGTCTATGTTTCAGACATTGTGCTGTAAAATGCTGAAGAAATGAAATGATGATTTGGATTTTGAAGTCTGTTAGGGCTAACCCTGAGTATATGACTATTAAGCATATTAAGTGATAGACTACATCATACGACACTGGTATTGGCTACTAATGTTGACTTACATGACACCATATTCTTATTTTGAAAGAGCAATTTACTTCAGCCAAAGCGAGGCTTTCCCCTACAATTTCATGGCCAGACTTGGCTTCTTATGCCTATACTTATACTGAGGTGTTTTTGAGGTCAGCTGCATCTGGCCTTGACTGTGGGCAAGAGGGGCAGGTAGCAGTCTGGGGAAGAACTGAAAAAACACTGAAGCTGGGCAGTAGTTGGCCAAAACCATGAGCTGTGGTCATTCTCATGGAAAAATAAGTCTACCATATGAACTTAAAAAAGAACTCTGTTTTCATAAATAATCATGAACGATCATTTTCTTGTACATAAACATGGAACATGAGTTTTACATGTAATGATAAACATGAACACTGCCTACCATGTCAATCCTAACAGAATGAATAATTACAATAGCAACATTATTATTACATCATCATCATCATCATCATCATCATTTTTTCATCCATTTTAAACACATGACTACAAAATCTGTTTTCATACAAACATAAGATTTAATTATGGTTACCTGAAAAGAGACTGTTGTATATACAAAATGTACTACACATTATCAAACACGATATAAAATATACAGGCTTTTATATTAGATTAGAAAAAAAAAGACGTTTAGATTACATTCCAGAAGCTTATTTTTTCTTTGTCCGTTGCACTGACATCCGTCTCACAGTTCAGTTAGTCCTTTTTGGAGCGTCCTCATCAACTCAACTCTAAGCTCATGGCTTCAGTGGAAAGCAAAGAGCGCCTGGCTGAGAAAACCCGCCACTTTTCAGATTTAAACATCTTTGAGGCTGTCTGGAATTATCTGCAAAACAGAGGCGAGACAGGCAAAGTCTACAGAAGAGCTACAGCATGTTCTACAAAGATGGTTGAAATAATCTACCTGCAGAAATCCTTTTAAAACTACATGACAACGCATCTAAGAGACCAGGTGCAGTTTAAAACACAATGAATGATCATACCAAATACTGATTTTGATGCCATTTTTACTGTTCACTGCTATTTATAGTAATTTATTAGAAATTCACTATATGGCCACAATAGTGTATTTTGACACCCGAACATCTATGGACTACACAAACGCACATTGTACACACACACACACACGCACTACAGTGTAAACCCATATGAGGATGGGTTCTCTGTTGAGTCTGGTTCCTCTCAAGCTTTCTTCCTATCACCATCTCAGGGAGTTTTTCCTTGCCACCGTCGCCCTGCTTGCTCATCACAGACGTCACACACACACACACACACACTTCACTATACTTTTGTTTGTGTAAAGCTGCTTTGAGACAATGACCTTTCTAAAAAAGTGCTATACAAATAAAATTGAATTGAATTGAATTGAACATTACATCCATACGTGGGCCTTCTCCAAACTGCTGCCGTTTTGGCAGCACGCAATTTTCTAGAATGACTTTGTATGCTGTAGCATTAAGATATGCCTTCACTGGAACTAAAGGGCCCAAACATGTTTCATCATGGTGATGCCCTTGTACAAAAAGCCACTTTCCAAAATCTAGTGGAAAGCAACTTTGTGTTAATGCCCATGGGTTTGGAATGGGCACATGTGGGTTTACGATGGTCAGGTGTCCACATACTTTTGTCCATATAGCATATGCCAACTTTACATTTAATTATTTTTGGAGGCATCTTTGTGTCACATATTTTTTAATATACAGACAGTGAAAAATGAAAGGAAAATCAATACAAAGTGTCTTAGTAAAGTTTTGGGCCACAACGTGCTGCCATGAACAGCTTCAGTGTGTCTCAGTACGGATTCTACAGGTCTCTGGAACTGTACTGGAGGGATGAACACCATTCTTCTAAAAGATATTCTCTCTGGTGGTGTTTTAATGATGGTGGTGGCCCAAAATTGATCCAAAACCTCCCACAGATGTTCAGCTGGGTTGAGATCTGGTGACTGTGAAGGCCATTACATATGGATTTACATTTGTTTTGATGTGCAGCGACCCAAAACTTAAAAGAAGAAAAGTGCAGCAAAGTAAAAGATGCAACTTGAGAGGAAACCTGACGCAAAAATGCAGATATGTGACAGTACAATAGCAATAAGTGTTTGTAAGAGGAATTCTTTCTGAATTTCTTGTTTTTGTTTGCAATATCCAGATATTTTTGCAAATTGCTGAAGCACTGTCTTTGCCATGTTTACTTTTATGCCGCTCTAAGTCCACATTTTTTACTCCATAACTATGGGGCACAAGCCATGCCAGCAAAATGCCCCTCACAGCGTCACATTACTATACATTACTCTATACTTAGTATAGAGAGTAAACAGTTACCGTATTACACCGAAACCCGTGATAAGCGACTGCTTACAAAAGTATGACATGCTTAGGAAGTTCGTGATGACGAGTACATTTTTTCCTTAGGCGAGGTGTAATGATTGTGTCAGAGAGAGAGAGAGAGAGAGAGAGAGAGAGAGAGAGAGAGAGAGAGGTAAAGCCTATCGCTACTAACCCGGGTTCCTCTATTGCAGAGGAAGGGGCGGGGCTTCTGTAGTGCTGCCCCTCAAACCTTTGGGACGCACACGCGCTACTCGGGCCGCCTGGGTGGTCTCTCTACTTTGGTGAGCTGTTGCTAAGCAGCTAATAATAGTCGTGTTTGCTGAGTAATTTTTGCCCTTCTGGAACCAATCAGAGCCGAGAAACCCCGGCCACCTGACAGACCTGGAGGCGGGATTTCGGCATGAAAGTTTTTTTTTTTTTTTTTTTTCTTGCTTACCCCTCCTCCTCCTCTGTCTCCGAATGGAGAGTGCTCTCTCTTTTCCCCTCCTCATCTTATTGAATCGCAGAGAGACCGCTGTGTCCCGCGGCCCTCAACACACACACACACACACACACATAGGAACTCACATAAGCACAAAACACAGAATGCATCGGCCACGGAGCCGTCGTGCCTCGCAGTACAGAAAGCGCTCTGGCTTCTGAGAATTTTTCCGCTTTTTTTTGCTTTTTTTTAAAGAGAGAAACTGTGAATGCGAGAATCATCGGAGACCTCCGGATTTGCGAAATGTTGCAATGGAAGGCGCCGACTCTGACTCGCCGTGCCAAACAGGAGTATGAAGCGCTTTGTGGCTCTGCGAGCACCGACACACAAACGCCGTTTGCTTCGGATATTCAGCGACGCTTGCGGGCCGATCGACTAGTGCCGAGAGCGAGGACTGGACAACATGGCCTCGGCTGGTAACGTCTCCTTCGATCAGGAAAACGGGGAGCCCGATCGGCCGAGGGTGACGCGGAGGACTAGACGGAACGGTCGCGCAGCCCCGACGGACTTGGAGTACTTACAGCGGCCGAGCTACTGCGATGCAGCGTTCGCGCTCGAGCAGATATCAGAGGTGCTTTGCGTTTTTATTTAGTCGGTGCAGGACAGACGGTTACATACCTCACCGTTATTGTTAAGTCGCCGCGTAACGGGACGTCGTTTTTTTCCTTTTCTTGACTTTTTGTCCTGCTGTTTTGTGTTTTGCGCTCTTTCAGGTTCACTGTGAGATAACTGTCACATTGCCGCTTATACATTAGCATTAGCTCCACCTATATCTCCGCTATTTCTCCGAGTACAGCTGCTCTTTTCTAGCATGCCTAGTGCAGAACCGATACGTTTTTCGCGATAGTATCTACACGGGGAGTAGTTTTCCTCCCGTAACGCTGAGAGAAACTCCATGTGGCTGCCCTCTTCCGTTCACAAACACTGCCCTAAGTGCCCAGTGATGGCCGCTTCTCGGCGTCGCGCGACTCTATGGCTACATCCCCAGCACGCGTTGGGAGAAAGCAGCACGCCGCTGGAGTACACACTGTTTACTACACGAGTTTATGTCGTTTGTTATGGCTAAGCTCGTGCGGTGTTGCAGCAGCGGAGCCCACGTGCACCTAGACACGAGAATCACTTGACACCGTCTGGTCAGTCTCACTAATGCTGCACCGCTGAGCGAGTTTATTATGCTGTGACCAAAAAGTAGTACTTCTGATAGACTACATGTGTGGCACGAATGCGGCATGAGAATTAGTAGCATGAGTGCAAAGCTGGAAAATGACGCGCTGTAGTGCTGAATGCTCAGGATCATGTACACATGTAGTGAACCGTTAACGCTGTGAACCTTTCTATAAGAAGCCCGTACCATTAAATAGCATCAGTTACGGTTTAAACCACGCTTACTGGCACACATGGGGTTGTTAATAGCGGCTGTCTGGCAGCACAGTGCTCTGGATAAATAAGTAGGCAAACAAATGGTTCAGCCTGATTAGTTCCGTTAGAGAGAAACAGCCTAATATTGTGTTGTTGTTTTTGTTGTTGTTGCTGTTGTAGGGTAAGGCGACTGGAAGAAAAGCACCGCTGTGGCTGAGAGCAAAGTTTCAAAAACTTCTGTTCAGACTCGGCTGTTATATCCAAAAGAACTGTGGCAAGTTTTTAGTTGTGGGCCTTTTAATATTTGGAGCTTTCGCTGTTGGTTTGAGGGCAGCTAATCTGGAGACCAACGTGGAGAACCTCTGGGTGGAAGGTAAGAAACAAAGTTCCTTACTCTTATATCTCGGCTTTATATATCGTACTGCTTTCTTGAACATATACGTACAGATATGATACTGTAGGTGGGATGCTGGAGGACTTGTTTATTGTGTGATAAAGTCTAATGTAGTCCAGTAAAACGGTGAAAATGGTTGTTTTTTTGTTCATTTTGCTAACGCTGCGTTGCTGCTGCTGCTGCGCGCGCGCGACCCGAACGAGGCGCCTGACGCCGCAGCGGCTGTGGATTTCACTAACACGGACTAATTTGTGTTTTTAACTAAAGAAATGTTTGACAAAGCCGCCATTTTGTGAGGGGGTGCGAGCGTGTGTATGTGTGTGTCTGTGTGTATGTGTCTGCCTGCCTCCAGCAGCTGAATGTGATCCGAGTGGCTGTGTGTGGTCCTGTTTTGGACGGCTTTCAACTTTCCAAAAAGATTTGTCTCAGGGTTAAAGGATGAAGAGAGAGAGAACAGAGGCTGAACGCGGGACACACAGAGAAGCCTCACTACGCTTAACTAACAGACCTGGCATGATTTTCGCAGTTTTTTAGCGATTTTGTGGGAAATAAAGTCGCTGTTTGGGGCCGTGAAGTGCGGGTGGTGGTGTTTTTTTTGCAGTGGGGAGGGGCGAGTTGAGACTTTGATCTGCATTGGTCGTTTTACCTCCTCAAAACTATCGCGGTGAGCGAATGTAGCTCGGCGACATAAATGGGTCGGTACAAAAGAAAGATTTAATTATGTTAATGATGGACAGCCTGGCCTTCATTTCAGTCAGCATATGAGAATATCAGGCTGTATGAACAGTATAATGACTCTTCAAAGATACAGGCATCAGCTTCGAGATGTTGCTTGGCGCTGAGAAACTAGCTGAGAGCAGCTGTAGAGTTGTTGTTGTTGTTGTTGTTGTTGTGGTGGTGGTGGTGGTGTGTATTAAAAACTACCTTGTCAGGATCAGCAACATAGTCCTGACAACTTAAAGTGCTTTTTTAGCCAAGTAGAATAAAATAATTACAATAAAATCCAAATATAATGATACAACATATACAATATAAAATGGTAAATAGAAACCAGAATGCATGCACACACACACACACACACACAAACACACACTCACACACATGCATATATTTACATATGTGTGTCTTCATGATATGAAAGGGTTTTCTTGAACATTACAAACTAATACTTAAATTCATGAAAGTAAAACAGAAACAATATTTAAAATGCTGTAACAATCGTTTTCACCAATCTCAAACATAAACACAGCACGTTATATAAAGAATTTGTTCGGGTCAACGAGACACTGTCCGAAAAATCCACTGTCGGTTAGCGTTTTGGGGAGGAATCAGATCCAGATTCGGAGAGATGACAGCTGCCAGATGCAAGAACATTGAAATCTGTTTGTTTGGATTAAGCGCTGTAGCTGAGGGATAGATTAGTTCTGCCTGTCCTGGGTTTTTTTTTTTTTTTTTTTTTTTTGAGCTGGAAGATGTCGGGCCGGTGTCCATTAGGATGCATGTTTATGTTTCATTTGGAACAGCCTTTTCCTAGCGACCTCTGAACGACCTCACTATTGCACTTTGTCTTGTACCTTCTGCTTAAATTCAGCTCAAATGGGGATCGGCGTGATCTCATCTCAGCTTTCATCACTCGCCATTTAGAACCGTGCAGGTCCAAGGAATATAATTTGTTTGGTTTCTGTACAAATTTTACAGTTAAGACTGATGTAGGTCGTGCTATTATGGAGTTAAGCAACTCGGAAAGGGACCGTGTGCACATTCACTGTCTTAGAACATTTGAGGGAAGCCTGTTTATGTTTTAATTTAGTTTCAGCTTCTCAGGTTTGAGTATGTATCTGTAACTGAAAGGTATGCCATTGACAAAAAGGGAGACGTAAGCCAAGTTAGCTAACTGTAGAGCCAGTATGTATTTTTCAACACTAGGTTTGCATTACATTCACAGTATGATGTCAGCCGATTTAAATATGTTTGACTCCTTTCTGCAGAGACTTTCGTCGGTAATTTTTATACTGCGGAAAAAGTGCATTGTGACAAAGTTCGTGAGTGTTGCCCAGAGTGTTTATACAAAGATCCAGAAAGATCTTTGCAGTCAGTAGATTTGTGTCTGTCTAAGATCCACATTGCCAGCTTACAGTTTTCCTTTTCTTCACACTGTAATTACTTTCTTGTATATGTTTTTTTCAGGGTAAGGTTCCTTCACAAGCAGTCTCTTCAATGATCTTGGGTGTTCTGTTCATAATAGTGAAACCACTCCTAAACCTCATTCAGAGATTATATGGCATTTCGGCCGTACAAAAATACAAACTCGTAGAGACGCTAGATCTGTTTAATTAAAACCATTTCTCATGAACAGTTGCTCTTCTGGAGATCATCCCACTTGGTTGAAAGGAACCAATCCTGCAGAGAAATCATTAAGATATTGTGAGTGAGACTGTGCCATTCTCAAAAAAGGGAAGGGGGGGGGGCATGGAATTGGAGGCCACAAGGCTGCGTCCCTTAGGACCTGAGGTCATCAAGTGGAGCCTCCACTATTTAAAAGCTCATCTGATACCAGGCTGAATGAGCCTGGTGTGGAGTGAGGGCTTCCAGCCCACGCTGGAGGTGGAGAGAATAGTAAGAGGCAAGCACCATTATGCAATATTTATTTCACTGTTGGGGTCAGTTTAAAATGAAGGGCCACAAGCATTGTATTAGATGCACCCAGTAGGGGGCAGTATGATTTTATCAGTGGTTGTGATCAATATGACTGGCAGATTTCTAAAGCATCAGTTGTTTCAGGCTTTGCTTTTCAGGCTTGTATGATTCTCAGAGAAAGAAGCAAATGGACCAGAATGTAGCTAAATCCTATCATCTAGTAGGACAAGCATTTAACAGGTGGAGGAAAGTGCATATACCCCATTAAACATATGAACATATGGTTATGATTGGCTGTTTTGTCATGGTTATACTCGAGGGCATATAGTCTGTGATGCATATGTGTAAAAATTTATCTTGTCTTCTACTGTGGATGAAACAGCCTCTCTGTTCTGTGGGGAGGAGAGTGAAATAAACAAGTAATTATGAGACTAGCTGTCTAATATAAAGGATTGCCATGTAAATGCAGTGTCTGTTGCGTTACAGTGTAATGTACGTAGTAGATAAGTAGTTTCGTTGCTCAGACTGTTGAGGCACACCAGCAAAGACTGGTGTGGCTGGCAGTGTTGTTTCCACAGGTGATACTGGATTACGATGTGTGTATAATTTCCCTTCCAGTGGGCATTTTTTGTCAGTGTTGCTGTAAACCCTTTGAAAGAGTCTGAAAAAGACAGATGTGTGTGGAAGACAGGGACAAATGGAGCACTTCCCATTCACAACTGGCATCCTGACAGGCCTCCAAGTCCCGTGTTTATGTTCTGCATACCTTCACCTGATGTTATTCAAAAACCAGAGACACCAGAATGTTTCTCTCTCTCTCTCTCTCTCTCTCACTCACTCTTTCACTCTCCCTCTCGCTTACCCATTTGCCCCCCCTTCCCCTCCCCCCGGCTTCTGCTTGCTTTCCTTCCGAAACTTTTCCCCACACTAAACACCCCCCCCCCCCCCCCTCCTCCTTTTACTCTCCTCGCCTCACATCCCTCCTCCCCTCCTCTCTTGGGAGTCCAGCCCTGGGATGCCAGATGTATTACAGAGTGAAGCACAGCAATGTAAACACTGTGTCTTGCCACGGATGCCGGGTGGTCCGGCCCTCCCCCTCTCGTCCTCTCGGAGAGTGAGAGTGAGAGAAAGAGAGAGAGAGAGAAAGAAGATAGTGGAAGCAGTTATAGAGATATTTGTGTTTGGGCTAGAGGGCCAGTTTTTCTTCAGTCTTAACAGGCTTAAAATTTCAAAGTGGGAAAAGAGTAAAGAGACGTGATGCAGGATACACTGAGCAGCGCATTTAGGGTTATGAACAGCTATGTTGATATCGTGTAAGCCTTTTCATCAGATGTAGCTTAGTTATTGATTTAAATATGAAGGAAGCTGTAAAACAGGGATTTGAGGAGAGATTTTATTTATTTTTTTTTATTTTACACATTGTCAAGAACTGGAAATTTGTCTTTTTCAAAGTAGGATTTGTAGTCCTGTGTTGCTATTAAGCAGTTAAACAGTCCATAAATAAATAGTACAATGTTATGCAACTAAAGTCACAAATAGCTGCTTACACTAGAGAATATTACTTAGACACGTGGATGCCTGTGGATGATATCTTATTTTGCTGGAACTCACTCGGTGTTTGGGTCGGTGCACACTCAGAATCCTCAGTACTATGAGCGCACACACACACACACACACACACACACACATTCTCTCCCTACTTTTTTGTTGCATTGCGATCTAGTTGATTTGAATAGCTTTTTTTTTTTCTTCAGGGTAAGCGACCTGAATGAAGCCAGCAACGTGGAAAAATCTGGCCTTTCAAGGCACTCTGAATGTACATCTCTGGATTGCAGTAAGCTGCATTTGTACGCAGCGGACTGCTAAATACACCCATTTTTTCAAGCCACAGCTCTGGACATGTGATTAGCATAATTAGGGAAGAGCAGGCCATACATATGGTAATGCAGCGTGGAGTAAATGGCAGCTGCGGTGTAAAATTTGTGTCAGGGGTCGGCAGACTGCTTGGGGGCATTGTGCCACAGCTGCGGGTCAGGAACTCTCTCTCTCTCTCTCGCTCTCCCCCTCTCTGTCACCTCTCACTCTCTTCTACCCTACTCTTTCACTCCCACCTTCAATGACATCACATCCCTCTTGTCTCTTATCGCCAGAAAGCTCTAAAAGGGCTGAGGCGTGTTGGTGGTGTGTGGCCATTGGGTACACGATTTAGTATGCAAAGTTAGCTTGCTGACAAATTGCTCAGCATAACGTTAGTAGGTGCTTCTTCTTATCAGAAACTTTGATAGAAGTAAATGTGAATTTTTTTTTGTTTGTTTTTTTGTTTTCCATTATTTGACGACCTTATTGAAGTAATAGTGTTTTCATTCCTATTTATTCACCACTTTATCCTGGTCAGGGTCTTGGTGGGTCCAGCGCCTGTCCTGGGAGCACAGTGTGTGAGGCTGAAATGCACCCTGATTAAGATGCCAGTCTCTTGCAGGGCACCATGCGCGCGCGCACACACACACACACACATGCATGCATACATGCAATCATTCACACCTAGGACCAATTTAAAGTAGCCAATCTACCAATCAGCCTGTTTTGGGGAGGTGGGAGGAAACCAGAGAATCCAAAGGAAACCCATATGGACACAAGAAGAACATGCTAAACACCACGCAGTCAGTAACGTGAGCTCAGGATTGAGCTGGAGACCCTGGAGATGAAAGATGGCAATGCTACTCGCTGTTAATCCGTAATATGACACTCTTTATTTAAACTAACCTGTTAGTGCACAGCATTAGTTTTGATTAAACTTGCATCATCTTGCAAGATGCAGCATAAACTATGCTGAGAGATGATGCTGGATGTTCATGTAAGGGCCGTGCTGTCTTAGTCTCCCCGGACTTGTTCCATTTGTAATTAAAGAGACGCATAACTGTAAAGACTATCCAGAGGCAGGTAGCATGGCAATGCCCAGCAGAAATGGGGAGCATGGCTCTGGCACTCAGAAACTGCTTGAGGACTTCCGCATGACCGCAGGGGGGTCTCTCCGAGTTGGGTTCTAATCCAGCTAATCCCGCCCGCAACACACTCATAAAAAGTGCCTTCATGTGTCACCACACGCAGCACCCCTCCCTGCCTCACCAGCCCCCAGTGAGCAGCACCAGCAACAGGATTGGCTTAGAGCTGGCATGGTGTACTTGGCAGGATCAGATGGAAAGCAATGGAGCTGTGCTGTGTGTGTGTGTGTGTGTGTGTGTGTGTGTGTGTGTGTGTGTGTGTGTGTGTTTCGGTCGGAGGGGTGCCTTCTTGAAGTGAGGAGCCCCATGCTAGCCTCTAAGGCAGACCAATAAAAAGCCAGCTCATGGCTGAATGGTGAGAATCATAGGGCAGAGCTTGAAAACCGGGCCCCTTCCAATCCACACTCACCCAGCAGTGAAAAGGGAGGGTCAGGGGTTAATGTTATGCAACAAAATGAATGAGCCCAGTTTAGGCTCAAACACACTGACATGCACACCCAGTTCACTCACATCTCTCTCGCTCACTGTTTGGGGGAAAAATGTCACACAGTCAACTAGGGCTGCCCGAAGTGGGACATATCCAGCTATAGTGTAGACATAAAAAGTTCATTGTAATATGTGTGTTCCTTGCATGGCTGTTTTCTTCTGTGTTCTTTATAGTATGGTATATACGGTATGGCAGATAAACAGTATGCTAGTTCAACATTATTGTAGTATTTCCCTTTGCCATAATGATATCACAGCCTCATAATATATAAATTTTAATATATATATAAATATTCATGACAGACCATAATATGGAAATGAGCCCTCAAACTAAAGCTGTAACCGTCCTAATCCAGCTCAGATGCTGTGGCTATATGTTTTCAATGGTCCTGATGTATTATGACATTCACATAATCCAGTGCTTGTAAATCTTTTTAAAAAATATTACATAACACATATTGGGTTTCATTTCTGTAAAGCAGGCCATGTGCATTATTGTCTTTCCTTGGTAAATCTTGGCTGGCATCTGGTGAGCATCCGATCGTCAGCAGGCCACTCATGCTCACATTCTCCTCACAGCTAGGAGATCTCTGCTGAGCAGTCATGGCTTTCTGATGATTTCTAGAACATTTTCTTCTCCCCTAAATCTGCTGGTGTTCCAGAGGACTAAATAAAGAACATGCTAAGCCATATTAGGCCGTAATCAACCTGGCTTCCATAACCATGTTGAAGCTAAGCTTGGCTTTGGTCAAGGCTGCGATTAATCATGGATATTATAAACATGCTCTAAAACAAGATCAGATGTGAGTGCGTTTTGGGCTGAGGAAGAAAGACTCCATAATGTTGTCCTAATGCGGGTAGACATTTTTCTTTTCCCCGCTAGTCTTTCCAAACTGACTTGGTGGTCTAGCCTCAGAGAAAAGCATGGTTTTCTTATCTTTAATTCAGTTACAATGGCTGCAAAACACACCGCTTAGGCCTACCGTACAAACTGATCACTGTTGCTCGATTAGTCAGTCGTTAAGAAAACGTCCGTTTTAATGTTTCCTCTTTATTAAATGCGCAACATGCTTTAAATACTTACTTTCCAAATAAGATTAAAAAAAAATATTCTGGTACGTATAAAAAGTGAGCTTGCGCTTTGTGACGCATGAACATACAGTCCAAAGCCAGCTGGAGGGAATGTACATGAAGCAACTAGTATAAAAAGTAGCAAACTGTTCCTTCAAACCCTTGTGAGGAGAGCTTGGCTAATCCAGTCTTTTCACATCGCAATTACAGTTATTTAACTTTCATAATATCAAACGTATCCATGTTCCCTTCTCTCCGATAGGCAACAGCACTTCCTGTATCAACAGTGAGGCGTGCTGAAAATAGGACGCCAGAGTGTATTTGGTTGTAGCGAATTTACCCGATTGCTTGCGTGAGTGAGCCGCATTGTGCGATGGTTGGTGTAAGTGGGACAGCCGCTTGCAGGATTCCTGATCCTGAAAATGGAGAAGTCTGATTTTTCTCTGCGGGCAAGTAAATGGAACATGAGGAATTGTCAGCTTTGAGAGGCAGACTTGGCCACTGGTCAGCAGTTCTCTTTTGAAAGACGACTTTTGTAGCAGTTTCAGGCTTGGGGATGCCACTTGAGGAGCCTGAGCGCTTAAAGACACACACACACACACACACACACACACACACACACACACACAGAGAGGAATAGACGTGCACGAATACTGTACTTACTTTATGCGCCACTGATTGCTCTCATCAATCTTACGTGTCTAAGAGCTGGCTATGCGTGTGTTTAAGAGCTTTAAAAGTAAATTTATTCAATCAGATGGTGCACGTTGATAATTATGTAGTGATACTGTTTTCTTTTTCGACCGTCTGTATTCTTTAAAAAGAATGATCTTACTGTCGACAGTAGTGAGCGGTTATGTTGGCGATAATAATGGAACACTGAAATGACCCTTTCTCATTGCTGCGCATAACCTCTACACAATGTCAGCTTTCAGACACGCAGGTCATGCCGGATCATGGGATGTTCCAGATGTTTTTACATAAGAGCATCCACAGTATATCTGGCCCCAGTCGCAATATCTCATACATGTTCTCCTTTCTCTTTCCTTCCCTCCCTTCTAGTGGGTGGCAGGGTAAATCAGGAGCTTAAGTACACACGGCAGAAGATCGGTGAGGAGGCCATGTTTAACCCTCAGCTAATGATCCAGACTCCACGGCAGCACGGTGCTAACATCCTAACAGTGGAGGCGCTCAAGCAGCACCTGGACTCTGCCATCAAAGCAAGCAGAGTGCATGTTTACATGTACAACAGGTAATTCACCGTTCATATTGGCTTAACGAAGCAGTATACAGCTCCATTTGGAAACTGAATGTGTTGTTGGGTGACTCCTTTTATACCTTGTAGGAAATGGAAATTGGAACATTTATGCTACAAATCAGGAGAACTCCTCACAGAAAATAATTTTGTCTACCAGGTGAGATACTGCAAAAACTGTCTATAGTGTGTAATCTGTTACATGGAGAGTGACATAGATGACCTTAATGACATCCATCCTTTCAGATAATTGAGAATCTGCATCCTTGTCTGATCATCACTCCTCTGGACTGCTTCTGGGAAGGTGCTAAACTACACTCAGGCATTGCCTATCTCCCGTAAGTGTCAGTCGCTAATAATGTTGCTTGTTAAAGTGTTTCAGCTGGAGACAGTTGATATTATAAAATGCTAGCCCCTTAGTGATTGGCATGAGAAATGGCCTTGTGAGCGAGGGGCAGCGGCAGTAGGATGGTAAACAGTAATTTGGCAGGACTGCTTTGTTGTGTTTGTGCATGAGAGGACTGCGCTGCTCCTCTCTGAAGGCCCTCATTGTAACTGCTCTGTGGCCTGGGCAAGCTGGGACCCCACACAATTGTTACCCTTTTGCTTTTAATAGCTTTGTGCAATAGTTATACTCCGCAGACTTCCCTCCAGTCCAGCAAAAGCAGAACACACTTTTTTTTCTCTCCCTCTCTCAGTCTCTTTTTTTTCTCCCTCCATCGTAGATGGTAAATAAGAATTTGACTGTGTTCTGGTTGGGGGAGTCTGAATAATGACCCAAGCCTGGTTAGGCACATACAATGTGGTCTAAGGCAATGAGGGTTTAGCCAGATGAGTCCACTGTGAAAAGAGAAAAAGAGAGAGATGCAGCAAAGATGGACGGCTAGTTCAGTGCAGAACCAACGGGAGGTCCGGAGAGGCGGACAGCGGATTGGTAGGAGTGGAAGAGAACGACAGCACAAAGGAAAGAGGGAGTAAGGACTTAAGGAACAAGGGAGGGCATGTAAGGATAGCATGTGGACAGATTTACTGAGGAGAGAGAGAGAGAGAGAGAGAGAGGCCCTGCTGAAGAAATCCAGAAAGAGCAGGCCAGACTGAGACTGGAACTGAGAGCGGAACAGAAATATTGGAGGTTTTTAAAGATGATTCAAAAAGCTCTTAGTTGTGGGGATGTCGTAGGCCTTGAGCGGGACCAGTAGAATAAAATAATTAGTTGAGGATGAAGCTCAGAAGATTGGGCTGATTCAGTTTAGCAGGGCTGTCATTATGGAGGCATTCTGAGTCCCAGTATGCATTTAAAGCTGCCTCTACCATCCCCAAAGTTAGAAACCATCCCCAAAACATTCTGTCAGTGGATTTGGCTTAACTGAAGTCGTCCGTTATATTTTCAAATACCGCCCATGGTGCCGTTTTGCCGCTTCAAAGACAGTTATATGAGATACAGTCCATCCTCTCTACAGAGGGCTTAGATCATCTCATAAATCAGATGCACTCCAGGCTGTTAGCACGCCAAATCAGACATGCTCGGTTGAAATGAAGATAGAGCTTTGGTTTAAAGCTGATTCTTCTGTCCTGCCACAGTGGTAGACCTCCTCTGCAGTGGATGAACTTCGACCCAATGGCGCTGATTGCTGATATGCAGACCATGACCAAATTTGTGGGCAGTTGGGAAGAAATACTGGCCAAGGCTGAGGTGGGTCGTGGCTACATGGACCGTCCCTGCATCAACCCTGCTGACCCAGACTGCCCGTTATCAGCTCCCAATAAGAACTCTACACGAGTAAGCCTGACATGCACATAACACACACGCGCAGGAAAGTAGTCATAGAGTTGGCATACTGTTATTGTAGTAGTGATTTAGCAAAAAACAGATGTCTCAATATGACATGTGATATGGCATGGGACATAACGATCTTTAGGTTGTTAGGCTCTGTATATTACTAGAGATTTGTTAGCTGAATTTAGTATGTCCAAGATTATAATCGTGGGTTGATGCCATTTTTGTTTCCATAGCCATTGGATATTGCCCGAGTGTTGACCGGTGGCTGTCATGGTGTCTCTAAAAAGTATATGCACTGGCAGGAGGAGCTCATCATCGGAGGGACCACGAAAAACACTAGTGGCAGCCTTCTCAGGTGAGACTGAGCAGCCGGAATATAGCTTACAGTGCATCAGGAGCACAGAGCCTGGAGGTCTGAAGAAGAAAGAAAGCGGTGGTACAGAAATGAATTTTTATTAAGGGGCAATATTTGCCAAATGGAGTTGATTTTCAGGGGCATTTATTATTATCTTTATGAGGGCTTTTTTTTCCCTAACCGTATGAAACAGTGCCACCCATTTCCATCAGACTCTTTATATTTTAATTTCTATTCATTTCCATCAAATTTATTAGCTTAAGAAACATTTTGCATGAGACTTAATTACTTAGTTGTGAGAGCAGCTCTGCTGATGTCTCTCCGCTTTTTTTTTTGATGGCCACCGTGCCCGAGACAAAGCTCGGATAGAAGCTGGTGCTCTTCGACACTGCTGGCAGTGATCTACAGGCCTTGCACAAGCTGGCCAGATCGCCATTATCAGGAGTTTCGGTATCGAGCCAGTCCATTTTCCACAACTCGATATTAGATATTTTCACACTGAATTTGGATGTCTCCAATTTGTCCATCTTTGCTCTGCATTAACAAAACTCGCGTCACAACCCGTGTGAGTCACAGCACGCAAATGGACATGCAGAGATTTCAGAAATATCTCATGAATTAACTTAGATTGGTCTTCATAATTAGTGTATAGTATATCAAATGTTCCTAATAAAAAAACAGGAATTAACTATGGGGGCTTTTTTTCCCGCTCTTACATATCTTAAAATATCTAAAATATTTTAAATATCTGGGTTGTTTTGGTCATTTTCCGTGGCATTTGTGCCCCCAGCCCCCATTAATTTCGGACCCTGGTGGTACAGCGTGTCTCAGCATGACGTTGGAGAGAGCTCTGACCTCACAGCTAGACCCAAGCTATATCAGAGTGTCAGATTCAAGCCAGATTTATGCATGCTATTGTCAGTAATGCTCTTAAAGTTAGAGTTTCCTGATTTTACACATCAAAATCAGCCTCTTTCTGATGGTTATTATTGATGAAGTTGTCTGAATATTTCTGATGATTTTAATGCAGTCTGTTAATCCTGTTTATCTAGATTTGATACAATTTGGATTTGTGATGCTATACACAAGAGTCTTAACAGTTTTGAAAAAACATGCCAGCAGGGCAGGATTTTTATTTGTTGTTGTTGTTTTGTTTTTTTTAAATGGTACCAGAACACACACACATTTCTAACAAAGTAGCCACCATCTGTGCCCGATGAACACACAGAAAGGGATATTCTATGTGTAACTGAACACAAGAGCCACACTGCACATGCACATATCTATAGAGTAGATTTTTAGATTTTGATAAGCTGTTCACTGTTGCATATCTGACTAATTTTTTTTTATCATCTGTCTCCAACAGTGCCCAGGCTCTGCAGACCATGTTCCAGCTTATGACCCCTAAACAGATGTATGAGCACTTTAAGGGCTACGATGAAGTCTCGCACCTGAACTGGAACGAGGAGAAAGCAGCTGCCATCCTGGAAGCTTGGCAGAGGAAGTACTCCGAGGTAAAAGCCTGCTTTTAGCTCTCAACTCTGAACCATACAACTCAGAGAGAGAGAGAGAGAGAGAGAGAGAGAGAGAGAGAGATCGTATAACATGTAACTGGTAAAATCCTTATTATGTTGCTTTTACCACGACTGGGTTCTCTAGCTCTTTTGGGATATGCTATTAAAAGGCTCATCATATTCTGAAGGATGCTGAAATTCTGGAGCTAATTCATAGCCTAATATTTAGGTGGAGTTTCCTCTTCACTGGCATCTCTGAAAAAAGCTTATTACACTGCACATTACTGGCAGTTCAGCTGGTAGGGGCTCACTCACACACACACACACAAACACACACATTGCTCCCATTGTCCTCGAGTTACACTGGCTGCCTGTGTCATCCCAGGCTGCGTATTATAATAGTAATAGTAGTAATAATAATAATAATAATAATAATAATATAGACAAGAAAGCAGACATTTGCTTCATTCATTAACATAGCTGAATAGTCAGGAAACATCTATGGTTCATTCCTTCATGTACTTTTCACTACTTAACCTACCTTTTACATAGGAGAAAGGGTTTCCGCATATGATGAGTGAGTTATTCTGACATAGGACATGATATTTGGAATGCTTTTGAAACCCTTTATGAAGCATGAACCCACCTGGAAGTAATATGGAAATGGAATTTTATTGGCCTACATCAAAGCCTCTTTCACGCTCTTAGCCCCCCCACCACACACACACACACACACACACACACACACACACACACACACACACACACACACAGAGAGAGAGAGAGCATGTATACAAGCTGTATGTGTGTGAAGGAATTCCACCACAAGTCATAAGTAAACTGCACATTCCAGAGGCTGCACATCTCTTGCACATAACCTCCTTCAAGGTTAAGTCCCAGCTGTTTGGGGGCTCAAAAGCAAACGTCGACTCCGTATTTGAAATGCCTGTGTTATATGTGAACTTGGCGAGGTGCGTCTGTAAGGCCAGAAAAGGTCAGATTTAAATCCGGTGTATGCGTGATGTGGCCCCGTCTGGAACACATTAAACCACACAGCACTCAATCTCTTTCACAGCTGCCAGCCCATTGGTGGTTTGTAGGTGACATCATCTGGTCTATGTTGTTTAGGCCCTGACCCCTGATTGGTTTTATTTTACCCCAAGGCACATTGTGTGTGTTTGTGTAAACGTCTTTTCCCTGGATAAAATGAAGGTAATGATAGGGTAAATGAACTGAAATGTTCTTTCATCTAATTGTTAACAGTTGAAAAAATGGAAAACTCCAAACTTGACATCCATAGTAATATAGAATCTTTCTCAGTCATTATATTATTCAGGTTACCATGAAAGTAAAGACATAATTTAATCCTTTCTCTTTATCTGTGTCTATGTCCTGATTTTAAGGTGGTCCAGCAGAGTGTGTCCATCAACTCCTCTCAGAAAGTACTGACGTTCACCACCACTACGCTAGAGGACATCCTTAAATCCTTCTCGAGTGTCAGCGGAATCCGTATTGCCAGTGGTTACCTGCTCATGGTACCCATACACACACGTTATACCCTTAGCCAAGCTGTACTCTTGCTGGTGTATTATTGAATGTTAATGAGTATTAATAGCTTTTTTTTTGCCACCTGTGTGCAGCTTGCCTATGCGTGTCTGACCATGTTGCGCTGGGACTGTGCCAAATCCCAGGGAGCGGTGGGGCTGGCTGGAGTGCTCCTGGTCACTCTGTCCGTCGCTGCCGGACTTGGCCTCTGCTCTCTTATTGGCATCTCTTTCAACGCTGCTACCACTCAGGTATGACACTACGTTTATGCATCATAACTGTGTTCTGTTGCAGAAAGGCTGGTGGGTTTTTTTCCTAGCGTTTCCTCTGTGTGCATAGGTGCTGCCATTCCTTGCTCTTGGCGTGGGAGTGGATGATGTCTTTCTTCTTGCTCATGCTTTCAGTGAAACCGGCCAGAACAGGAGAATCCCCTTTGAGGTGAATAAACCTTCTTTCGCTCTTTCTGTCTTTTTCTCCCACTTACTCTACTCTCAGACTCTCATGACCATCATCTCACCAAAAACAAATATGCAACACAAACATCTCTCTTTTGCTAATCTCACTCGGTTACAGCCATTCACTATATATAACTTTATTACCAGAGACTGTGTCAAGCCAAGATAATGTGCTAAGATCCTGAAGGAGAGGGCTCACTTGTTTTCTACGGGCCAGGCTGTATCAGAGTTGCTACGACTTTTTGCCCTCATGCTATCCCTCACGTAACGGAATGCGCATACCTGTCCCAGCCTGTGATGTAAGTTCAATCCTTTCCCGTCGCTCGGCTTTGATGTGCGCCGGCATCATACGCGGATTCTTGGGGGCCAATACAGGGTGTGTGTGTGTGACTGCACAAAGGGCTTCGGGGACGGTGATGACAATCACGCGCGCACACATGCAGCAGAGTGTGAGGGCAGATGCGTATCTGTTGGTGCTCAAGACTGGGTGTCATTCCACGTTCCTGGGTGTTAAACCATGTTCCTTTATGCATATTTTTTAAATATGAATGCTAGATGCTCCCAGTGTCCTTGAGTAACGATGTTAAAATAAGGCATTACTTGGTATTGAGCGTTCATGAGAAGGAGAAGTTTGTAGCTGTGATGTACTTTTGCTGCCTGTGTGGGTTAGGGTTGCCAGGAAAGCCTTCCCCATCCCCTCAAATGATCCGACAGCATCTGATGAAACTGTATCCCTTGTGATTTCCCTTTTAAAGAAAAGCAGATCTTTTTCTATAAATAAATAAAATAAAATATATATATTCTGAGATAAATAAACTAGTGCGTAACCTTTCCATGGAAGTGTATTTGATAATTACAGTTTCACAAATACTGTCAGACTTTACAAACTGCACTTATAAGGTAACATGTTTTTGAGCAGGAAGGGGGAGAGGAAGGTGTGTGACTGTTCAGGTCGCTGGTGGTGAGAGGAGAGTCAGGGCAAGTGTTTGCTTGTGTTTGTGTGCAATTGCGCAGTGCAGCACGGCTCTTCTGGTGAAAGTAAACAATACGCTGTGGGAGAAGAGCACAGAGTCGTCCTGACTTTAAGCACACGCTGTGTGGTCCAGAACATTCTCAATGCTTCCCCCCACCACCACCACCACCACACTCACTCTTCTACATACACTCATTCTTTCTCTTACTTTTTCCCTTTTTTCCCCACACTCCATGTCCCTCACTTCTGCTGTGTGTGTGTGTGCACGTGGAGGTGGAGTTTGGAACACTATCTTATCCTGGTCAACAATCTGAATGGCTTCGAGACGAAAAACAAGAGCTTATCCTAACAAGACAATGAGCCAACTACATTGCGGTGGTCCCAAGCTGACTGTTTAAATGGCTATCTCCTGTGTTTGATGGAAATGTTTCTGTGTAAGCGAGGGACAAGGAGTGGGAGGGAAATAAATCTCTCTCTCTCTCTCTTTTTTTTTTTTTTTTTTGCACTCCTGCTGAAAAAAGCCACATAATAGTGGATTAGAACGGAAAAGCCTTTCATCAGGACTTCAGCTCATTAAGTTGTCATGGCAGTTTCAGTGATTGCAGGCTCTCTCGCATGGAACTAGCAGCTAAAGAGCTTAAACAAGGAAAGATAAAGTATCTCTCTGCAGCGCACAGCATAAATAACATACCTTTCATGGAGGGTTTGTATAAAGGAGGTTTAGAAATTTGACATTGGCTTTTGAGGTACTGTTGGGTCAATAATGGATATTATCCTATAAAGCATTATTTGTCAGAGCACAGCTTAGTTAGAACCGTTGCTGCTATAGTGTGCTTAAGAATCTAACTTAAATATCACCAACTAATTAGCCATACACATAGATGTTTGAACCACACGCTGAAAATTTTGAATGCTGGGGTATATGCAGGTGAAACCCTGGTACATCAATAGCCAGCTTAATAAACCAATCAACAAAATTGCAGAGTTGTGTCAATGAGGCAAGAGAAAAGTAAACCTTAAACACTGAGGGCATCATGTGAGGTCGCATAGGTGTCTGCCTTCATACGTCGACCGAAAGTGAAAAGACAGACGGAAAGTCATTTGTTTCACTGAAAAAGAAAGGGCCAATTGCGATAACTCTGAGGATCACTCCTATTCAATTTCTATTCAGCTTTGTTTGTATAGCAAGTTTTAACTTTAGACACTGTCACAAAGCAGCTTTACGGTAAGCTGGATGTAGATTTCGATCCCTAACGAGAAAGATTTAGATCCCTAAGGAAAAAGGAGAAAGGGAAAAACTCCCTGAAACGACATGAGGAAGAAAACGTGCCAAGTAAGCTTATGTAGGATCGCTAAGTTATGTGCCGGCATGTTTTGTGCCTGACGAGAGGAGCTCTCTAACCTTCCCTCCCTTCTTTGGCAAACCTTTCCAGATGCTTCATGCTCATTATGTCACTGATCAGATTAAACAGTTACATTAGGTTGAAACGTAGTCAAGGTTTTACCGTGCGGGACCATTAGAGGTGGTGAACAATTTGTAAAAGGCCAGTTTTTAATTATTTAAGGAGTAAAACTGTTCTTTACTACTGCTAAAATTGGATGTTTTTAAAGTAATCATACTGACAAGTAGGTGCCAGATTAAGGTGGTTTGGACATGTTCAGAGGAGGNAAGATAGAGATAGGTGGAGAGTGATGATTCGCTGTGGCGACCCCTGAAGGGAAAAGCCGAAAGAAGAAGAAGAAGAAGATACTGACAAGTAGGTGACTGAAACGCCGAGACACAAGAATGAATTTAAGGAAAAACAAATCTAAAGTGCAAGGACAAAACGTCTGCCTGTCTTCAAGGGTCGATATTATTCCGCTCAGCCAATCAGCATTCAGCTGAAGGCTAACTGACATTAGGGCTGCGAACTAAGCAGATTTTGAAAAATTGTCGATGTGCATATTTATAGTTGATGCATCATTTACCTGACTAACAGCAAAACCTGCTCTAATGTTAAGCTGTTGTATCTTTGTGCCATATAGCACCGTGTGTGGGACCGTTTTCAGCTGCTGTTTTCGGACTGCTGCTCATAACGAGCCAGGAGGTCAGACCGAACATGGAAAAACGGTCTTTCAAGCTGAACTACACTTGAACGACACTTTCGTACTGACTACCTTTCGTTTTAAGAGTTCGGAATAAAAGAAGAAAGACCTTATTTATCGATTTTACTCGCAATGCTGTTGTTAAATAGCACTCACACTTGCTGTACGATTTTTCTCTTTGCGCTCTGATCTTCATTTTCTGACCATCTGCATAAGAGTAAAAACTTGCTATGGGATCCTGGTCCTGACGCACGTCTTAGAAATCGCATATTACATAGACTGAAGTTTGAATGGTGGTAACGAGAGCCGTCATAGATGGCAATACCTGAAAGATTCAAACCGCGGGAGTTTTTCAGTTGGTGTGTAAAGATTCATGGTAAGGTAACACACTGTATACAGCAAATATGCTTCAACGCTTGTATATAAACCAGTCTTTATTTGTCCAAAGGAAAACCAACACGGGTCTTTAACTGCAAAGGGAAGTGAGCTACTGCTAAAATAAAATGTGTATGAACAGGAGCCAGCTATCACTGAAGATGATCAAGCTCTCAGCTTAAGCCAATGCTAGAAAGTGGCTTTGGCAATAATGTGTAACATTTAGCATTTTTAGCATTAGGCCAAACGGCTCAGCTTTGTGGAACCCCTCACCACTGTTGGTGGATCATCATCATCATCATCATCTGTATTCCTTAATTCTTTAAATAATGGGTAATGTTATAATGTAGCTCCCAGGCCTCCTCGCCCAACATCAGTGCCTGACCTCACTAATGCACCTGGGGCTGAATGAGTAAATCCCTACAGCCACGCTCCAAAATCTAGTGGCAAGCCTTCCCAGAAGAGTGGAGATTATTATAACTGTGTCTGAGTAGGGGATGTTCAGAAAGCACATATGCTGGTCATGTGTCCATAAGGTTTTAGGTTTTATACTACTAATTGTAGTGTGTGAAGTCAAGGTTTACTCAGTGTGTTTCTGTACACTTACAGGACCGTACAGGCGAGTGTTTGAAGAGAACAGGGGCCAGCGTGGCTTTGACCTCCATCAGTAACATCGCTGCTTTCTTCATGGCCGCCCTCATCCCCATCCCAGCACTACGGGCATTCTCTCTACAGGTAGGTGAAATTGGCGTGTATGGTTTTTGTGTGTATGAGGAATCCTGGGTATTTTGTAGTAGTTGTTGAGTGTGTTGTCTAGAAGGTTTCCTATCACTATTAGACCTATTAGTGTTTCCTTGCCTGCGTTTGTGAGGTCTTCCTCTCCTTCTTCATTGGCACCAGCTTTCTCCAGGTGACTTTTATTGATTTCATTCATCAAATGGAGCGTGTGACAGGTCGAGGGCTGGCACGGCCCATAACCCCCCCCACTGGGCTTGATTAGTGGTATGGCCCCTGTGCGTCCACATTGTAGCCTGAGTACACGTAACTCAATCCTGGGGGGGGTTGGGGGGCTCTGTGGTCTCTGTGTGGGAGGTTGTTAGAGGCTCAGGTCTGGCAGGGTTATTGTGTGTGCTTGTGATTTTAAACAGCTGGAGTTGATTTGTGTTGTGGAAATGGGACAGGATCTGGGCTGAGCAGCCTTTAACTGAACAGGAATAGGTGAGGCAGACCACACTACATAACAGCTGGAAAATATGCAGCCCAAATCGGTGCATGATTTTACATGGTGGGTGTGTATCAGTCTGACCCGTTCTTTAATTCAGAGACGCACTCATTTCTGCTTTCTGCTAACTGCTCGAGTTAAACTTTATGTTCCGTTAAGGTCAAAATGACTCCATACCTGAGCTTGGAGCAATAATGTGGTGGCCTGGCTTTTCTTTGTGTAAACACGCTTCAATTTTTGTCACAACTTAATAAACGAAGCGCCGCATTTTAGCGTTGGAATGCGCTGCTATGAAATATCACTCACAAATATGGCTTCTTTTTTCCCAATAAAACAGCAGATGAGCCAGTCAGCATATAAATCTGGAATGATTGACAGTCCGATATTAATGCTGCATTCGACTTACCTACTTTCACCCTTCAGTCTCGAGTCTTACTGTAGTAAAAGTTGGAGACACGCAAGTCAGATGTTACACCCCCCTTTTTCCACGGGCACCTCTCTGTTCATCCTTTGTTCGACAACTATCAAACCAGCTAACTGTGGTCAGCGATTAGTATTTAACTCTTTCTATATAGTCAGTGTTATAGATGTAACAAGCTTGTATGTCTGTAGGTTGGATAATGTAAAGCAAATACTAGTATATATAGTGTAAGTTTAAAATAAAGAAGTACTACATTGTTTACTGTTGATGCTATGAGCAGCCATGTTGGTTTGACATCACATGCTGTACTCAGGGTTGAGGAGAATCAGAGTTTCCTTTAAGGGGAAATTTACTTTGCTTTTTCTTAATTTCCAGAGGTTGATAATTCTGAGTTACGAATTTTAGTCAAATGCAACATAACTGGAACCCTGAAAGCCCCGCCCCCATCTCCCATGTCGCATTAGTGATCTTTCAGATGGTGCGCTCCCCTGGACTTTATTTTTCCACTTCCCCGTATACTCGCTTTCTGTCAACGTAAATGGAGAATGTTTTGGGTTCATTAATATGAAATAAAATCTATCAGTGTACATATGTTTATGGCATGAGAAATGGCCGTAAAAAAAACGATCAAATAGGTCGATAAAGAAGTGTCTTATCAGAATTGGCAATGTTTATTATAATTAGTCAGGGATTAAAACGCTGTTTGTTCTCCAGCACCGGTCAGAGCAGATGGGATCAAAAAGTGTAGTCAAGCCCAATACAGCAGAAACTAGAGTGCATGTATATACGGGGTTTTAACTAAAGCAAAGCGACAGCTTTTGTTCCCCAAGTGCTGGTTATCGCAAAAGCCTGTATATACACACAAACTTTTCTTTTTTTTTAACTTTAGACAAGTGATTTGGGAAAGGACTATTATCAAAAATATTGCTCCGTCCCCATCCCTCACTCCTCGGCAGGACTACGCGTCATTCTACTTAAGGGTCGGCAGGTCTGTAGATGCAGAGTACAAGTTAACTAATCACCTTTGAGAATTTTATATTTTAACCAAACCTAATGTATAATCTTTTTTCGAACGTACATTTGAAATTCTGTGATCATTGTATGTCTAGATACATTTGTAACAACATTAAACTGCTTACACAGACACACACATACACACATATGGGGCAGTCATGGCCTAATGGTCTGAGAGTCGGACTTGTAACCTGAAGGTGGTGGCTTCGAGTCTCAGGTCCAGCAGGGATTGTAGGTGGGGGGGGTGAATGACCAGCGCTCTCTGCCACCCTCAATACCACGACTGAGGTGAGACCCCCAAGGCATCGAACCCCCAACTGCTCCCTGGGCGCCGCAGCTAAAATGGCTGCCCACTGCTCCGGGTGTGTGTGTGTTCACTACTGTGTGNCTTGGATGGGTTAAATGCAGAGCACAAATTCCGAGTATGGGTCACCTCACTTGGCCACAAATTCACTTCACTTCACTTCACTGGTTAACCTTCAGCCGTTAGGTGAAGTAGCCATGCTCATATCAATCTGTGCAGCTGTGGAGCGTGGAGCGTTGTGCTCTATCTCTGATAGCTTCCATACAGCCATCACATAGCCATCAGCCATCGCACCTGGAGGAACAGCACCTGTGAGATGTAAAAAAAAAAAAAAAAAAAAACATGGAGGAGCACCCCACTGCTTGACTGGAGAGCACACTGTGATCCTCACCTTTAAGTAATGATAGTCATCATAGTATAACCGTCAGAGGAAATAATATTACATCTTACCGACACCAATTTAGTGTGTACGTCTGACATAGACCATAATCGTAGACACGATGGATGGATCGCACACCGTCTGTCAAACACCACACGGTTTACGCCTGCAGTGTAGTCCAGCTGGCAGCTATTCAGCAGCACACAAAACACACACACACACACACACACACACACACACACACACACACACACACTGGGCTCTGGCCAAACAGCCTCCAAAAGATTTAAAGATCTCTCTCTTTCTACCCTTCACTTCACCTGCATACTGGAGAGAAACCAAGAAACAAATACATATCTAAGAATGCGCTGTTTTTCAGAGATCCTCACATGCCAGCGTGTGTGTGTTCTTATTGCGCCGATGAATCCGGAGTCAAAACAATCAATTCTGCATCCTTCCTGTATTACATTTCTCTCGCACTTCCAAAGCATAATGCGATAGCTTTGTGTCTTTCTCGCCTGGCATTTTTCTGCTTATCTGTTTCCCGCTGTGCAGATGAGCAGAAGATTAAGCCAGGAATTTTTTCCCTCCCCACCGTTTCCAGTCTGAATTAATGTATTGCATAATAAATGCGATTTATAAAGTGGCCTAGAAATAGTGCAGAATATTGAATATTGAAAAAGGATTTTGAACATTTCCTATCTTTTGTTGTATTTTTTCAAAATTCTAAAACATTCAGTTTAGTACTAGTTTTAAATGGGAAAAAGAAAAAATCCCAGACTTTATGCTGCTAGCTACCATTAGCTAGCCAGTCTAAAGTTTGGAACAAAATAAGAATGTCTTAGCCCTGAGGTAACTTAATCTGTAATTCGTGTGGGGCTTATTTTCGTGCATACTAAGCCATGTCTTTGCTCTGACTGCAACCATGCTGTCGCTAGAGCATATTAAACTAATCCACACCGGTTTCTTCCGACCAGTGAGGTCATTTTCATTTGACCCTAAGGCCCCGTTCACACCTGGCAACAACACGTGACCTGGGTGAATCGGATCACAATTAGGTTGCAGAGACTCATATCCGTTCACACCTGGCGTTATAAATGCGTCTTCAGTGACCAGTTGTGATCGGATTTCATACATTGCTTCCACTGGAGGAACGCCCGTAGGAAGCCTACCTCATATACCTGTAGGACCTGTTTCATATGTTTTAATTGATGTTTGAGACATTAGACCAGGAGTGAAGCTATGAAAAGCGGCTGCTTTCGTCTCTGTTATGATAGCATCGTCTTCATCCCATGGCCTAGCAGCGATGAGCCTGACTCTTCAGCATGACTTCCAAACAGTCTCGCAATGATCCTACTTTGAGACACATTCGCGTTCACACCACGCATGTGATGTGGCCATATGCATCCCAGACCATCTCCAAATGTGGCTCGGATGATCGGATCACGATGCGTCTTCAAGGCTGTACTTTGTGCTGTGTTAATGCCAAGTCACTGACTATCTTTTCAAGGTATCATTGTTCTTGTTTTGATCCATTTGACTAATTTTTTTATAGGTCATGTGTGAATCAAAGAGAATTTTGCTCCAGTTTTCTATCTGCTAGCTTTCTACTTGCTGTCCTCCCACCTTGGGTGTGATATCATTAGATACCTTATGTACCCGAGGTGTGAATAAGGTGGATTTTTGATGAAGAAAGCTCGCATTGATGTGACACCAGTTGGAGTGTGGCTGGTGTGTTTAGACAATTAAATGTATTTTGTAGAAAAATATTAATAGTGACCTGTTTAGTGTGTGTGGAAAGAGGTGTGTATCTCTCAATCCAAGAAGTGGTGACCTATACACACGTTTCGAGGTGTGTACGACATCACATCCTCAAACGTCGAACACTGGCAAGCCGTGTGTGTGTGTGTGTGTGTGTGTGTGTGTGTGTAGCAGTCTTCACAGAGTCTCTTCTGTAGCTCCATTCCCGTGCAGACACATGCGTTCTTTATTCTCGGTCTCTTGCTGGATCCCTTCAGCAGTCATTTGTGCACTCACTTTTTCATCACAGAACACACACATCACTCATGCCTAGCACTCACACACACATAATTTCAGCCCCTTAAAGACACGCAAACATAAGAAGACATCGTTTGTGTGCGAGGGGGGAAAAACTGAATGAGAGAGAGATGAGTAAGGCGATGTGTGTGTCTGGCAGCTGTGTGTGTGTGTGTGTGTGTGTGTGTGTGTGTGTTGAAGTACAGGCTTCTCTCAGCACCTCCAGGCTGTATTGGGCTGCTGCACTCTCTGTGTGGTCTGGCAGCTGAACACAGAGCCAGCCTCCACCCAGGAACGAAAAACACAAAAACCCACACAAGCTGACCAGACCAGACATGCCCTCTCTCTCTCTCTCTCTCTCTCTCTCTCTCCCCTTCACTAGCTTCAGCCCTTTGCGTGCACAGAAACCGACTTTCCTCTTCTTCCAAAGCATTCTCTCTCAAAAAGAAACTCCATACTTTTCCAGTCTCAGTATAAAACCTTCCAAAGGCTGTTTAGGAGAAAATGTAATAATATGCATAAATATATAAATATATCGTTCTACTTCTGCTTCACCACGCTCTTATACAGTTAACTTAAAACTGTAAGAAAATGTTTTCCAGCCCAGAACGTATAAGCTGGGATTCTGTCATTCCATGTTACAAATATAAGATCAATTGATTTAAAAAATTACATAAAATGTATACATTTTTTTTCTTTGATCCAGAGAGAGAGAGAGAGAGAGAGAGAGAGCGAGAGAATGCTTCAGATGTTCTCTGTGGTCTGCTTGTTCCTCTTAGCTCTGTACAGATAAAAGTGCTTGTATTGTGTGTGTGTATCTCAGAGCTGTGTGCAGTATTTATTTAATCATCTTGGGCTTAGTTTAACAGATGATCGCCAATGTTCCAAATGAAAGCAACATCTCTCTAAAGGCTCACTTGACGTTTGAAGCTGATTCAGTGCATGTCGGAGCAGTTGTGTTGAAGCGGAATTTGTTTAGTCTGCGCGGTTTGCTTCGGGCATCTCCTGGCAGCAGATGTATGGTTTTTTTTGTTGTTGTTGTTTGTGTGTGTTTGAGCTGATTTGACATGTCTTACTGTGCGTGTTTGTTTCAGGCCGCTGTTGTGGTGGTGTTTAACTTCGCCATGGTGCTGCTCATCTTCCCCGCTATACTCAGCATGGACCTGTATCGCAGAGAAGATCGCCGCTTCGACATCTTCTGCTGCTTCATCAGGTACCACACACACACACACACACACACACGCACACTAAGACTTGTCACTTCCAGGACATTTCTCCATAACTCTCTCGGTCCTATGAGACAGTGTAACATTGCTCTGAACTGTTGTATTGATTCCAGTTGCAGGAGTTTTCTTATCACTGTGATTAGACAGCTACAAAAACACACACAGACGCGTTAAACGGATTCTTTTGTGAGTAGTGCCTGGTATAATTGTGTAAATATGCGTGAGGTTCGTGTGTGTGTGTGTGTGTGTGTGTGTGGTTTATGGTTTGAGTTACTGCTTCATGGTATTGCGAGGTGTTGTAATCCTGTGCGTGTGTGAGTATGTGTGTGTAGTTATCATTCTCTGGGGGCCCGACCCTCATGTAATACCTGCTCAAGGCTTTTTCTTCATGCTGCTTTCATTTTTTGGTGTGTAGTGCGGGGGAGGGGGAGAGGAAAGATAAACCCACGATTGCTTTTCAGGTTTTTGCATGCGCTCCCAACTCCCAAGCTCCTGCAGGAAATTGAAGCTGAAGCCTCCAGTTTCACTGAAATGCTCGCCTCCCAATCAGCAGCCTTAGCTTGTTTCCGTCGGTTGCCATCAGTTTTCACAGACGTGCTCACAATAAGTGTTTTTTNCACACAAACACACAGCCTCATGGACACTTAAACTGCAAGTCTAAAGTCTAAAGCCCGACCATGTAGAATTCTGAAAAAGATAAGAGATGCATTGATGTTAAAGGTACAGCGTTTCTCTTCTGGCTGTTCAGTCTGAGGTTTCGTCTGATATGGATCAGATTTCAGTACCAAACATGGGGGTAAAGTCTAATCAGAATTAAAAGTGTTCGATTCAGTGCCAAATTTGTTGCGCATGATGTCATAAAAAACCAAACTTTGCCACATGTGAGTGGAAAATGGTATTTTGGTTTTTGCATCCAACATCTTATTTTGAAAGGGCAATATAAAAACACGGACTATCATGTATCCAATAGCACAGACACATAATCTCGTTTCTTTGTGCACTTATCGCTTTCGAATACTAGTGGTTTGACCAACTGATAAGCCAGTGAAACACGTTCAGAAGCACAGCATTCCTTGGCACTGATTGTGATTTACCTCGTCTTGCCTCCCTCTCTTTCAGTCCGTGCTCCAACCGTGTAATCCAGCTGGAGCCCCAGGCGCTGGGCGATGTAGGCCACTGCACGCCTCCTCCCTCCTACAGCAGCCACAGCTTCTCTCAGCACACGCACATCACCATGCAGTCGACGGTGCAGCTGCGCACCGAGTACGACCCACGCACGCAAGCCTACTACACCACAGCCGAGCCGCACTCCCGCATCTCTGTGCAGCCCCTCCACCCCAACCTCAACAACAACAACAACAACAACAACAGCACCAGCACCAGCTCCACGCGAGACCTCCTGAACCAGTCCAGTGAGGTGGCCTCAGGGCACACAGAGCCGTCCTGTTCACGCTGGACCTTCGCGTCGTTCGCAGAGAAGCACTACGCACCCTTCTTGCTGCAGCCCACCACGAAGGTAATGAGGAAAAGACAACCCTGTGTTGTAGTAGAAGATAGCTTAGCAGTTGAAGTTCTGACCAGAAAATTGAATTAAAGAAAATTCATTAAAGTCCTAGTGACCAGAAAATTGTGAGTTCAGAGCCGAGACAGCCACTGTTGGGCCCAGTGTAATAATCTTCAACCTCAACTTCCTTCCAAGTTTTTCTGAAGATTTCTGAAAAAACAAATTTCCCTTGGTGAGTTCCCTTGGCACAGGTTCTGAGGCGTGTTCTTTGGGACCCCCCCCCAGTCCTTGTATTTACTCCGCTTTCCCTCGTAACCACGCCACGATTCTGCTCCTTTTTATAACCTGCTCCGAATAAATAGAACAAAAACATACAAAGTATACAAATAGAACAAGAATGTGTACTCTCTGGGTATTTGGATTTGATTGAGAACTTCTCTCAGTCGAGTCCAGAGACCCTTGGCAGTCACTAAGCCTGGACGTATTAAGTGAGAATTCCTTGCCAGGTCGGACTTAATCTACTGCAGAGACGGATAGAAGGACAGAGGTGAATGGAAACCAGCTGAAGGATTTAGCACTTGTGCAAACGCTTTGCTCGGAGTAAAACCCTTTTACAAAAACCACAGACACCTTCTGTGTCAGAGGGGCAGTCATAAAGACCGGAGCTCTGTTTCCAGCCAANTGTGTGTGTGTGTCTGTGTGTGGTCCCAGGTGGTGGTGATCGTGCTCTTCCTGGCACTGCTGGGTGTCAGTCTGTATGGCACCACACGTGTGCGGGATGGCCTGGAGCTGACAGACATCGTGCCACGTGAGACGGCCGAGTACGACTTCCTGGGTGCACAGTTCCACTACTTCTCCTTCTACAGCATGTATGTGGTGACACAGCGGGCAGACTATGCCCACGCCCAACCTCTGCTCTACGAGCTTCACCAGCGCTTCGGCACGGTCGAATATGTGCTCCGTGACGAACAAGGCCACCTGCCTCTCATGTGGCTCCACTACTTCCGTGACTGGTTGCAAGGTACTGCACTGAGCCGATATAAAGTTTCTTTGGATCAGGGTTTCCTAACGCGTGCTCACTGCGTTTATCGTCTACACCGTGGAGTGTAAGAGTGTGAAATTAGGTACTGCTGTGCGAGGTCGCTGTGTATTGTCTCGACTCAGTTTACCATTGCTTTATTCGCTGTGTGTGGACTCGTGTTCCGCTGAAGTCATCGCAATTAGTTACATCTTTCTTGGACCAAGGGTTCACTATTGTCAGTCACCATCAGTCAGCGTACAGCAGGGTTGAGGTCAGTCACTGTCTAAATGGGTGGAAGTGCTCGTTAATAACTGGCAGCCCCGAGCCCATATGCTCTCTCACTTCGCGTGTGTTGCGAAAGTGTATGTGTGCGTATCCTTAAACAATCCCGCTATCAATCTGCCATCATTAGCTCATCTGTTTTTCACAAATATAAATCCCTCTCCGAAGCCTCTAAGCCATAACACATTTAATGACTTACCAAGGCAGATTAACATTCCAGAGAGGGAGAGTGAAAAAGAGGGGGCTTTTTCATTAAGGAGAAAATCAAAATTACAGTACCAGGAGAAGAAAGCCAGGTATTGAATGAGGAAAGTGACTAAAGAAAGTACATCAGAGCGATTTGAGGGCATGTCTCTACAGCTGCTGTGATTTGTAGAAATGTTCTGCAGCACACTCGCTGAATTCTGGGTAATCCTGAAACCCATTCAGTTCTGCTCTCTCTCTCTCTCTCTCTCTCTCTCTCTCTCTCTCTCTCTCTCTCTCTCTCTCGGTGAGTCAGTGTCCCCCTTTTGTTTGCTATAAGCCTAATAACGTAACGTTGCAACCTCTGTAGACGACTGTGCATCCCTGAGCGAGCCAGGTCAAAATGAAGGGTCCAAACTTAGTCTTCTTTATGGTCCCAAAGTTTTTTTTGTTTGTTTGTTTGTTTTTTTTTTAAATTGAGCCCGTGTTTCCATTGGGTGTACACTGAGGGGGTGCGTGTGCACGTGTGAGCGTGTGTAGGCGCAGAGTGAAGGCAGTTGGAGAGGGCGTTAGTAACGTTGTCGGACAAACTGACAGCAAGGCCAGAGAGAGCGAAAACTGGAGATAGTGGTAGGTGAATGAGAGAGAGAAGGGAGTATAAAAAGAGAAGGCATGGGAAAGCAAGGCTGCTCGAGTGAATCTGTGCTAAACCTTTTTCAGGAAAGCAAGCCGAGTTTAGAGACGCTTAGGTTCAAGGTTCAAGGCTCTTTATTTGTCACGTACATATTACATGCATGTGATGTGATGTGATGTAGTGAAAGCTTAGTGCACTGCAGCAGGCTTTTTCAGTAGCACTTAATTAATTATTAATTAATAATATAATTAATAATAATATATATAATTATTAATTATAACCCCTTTGCTTTCAAGTGGCCAGTCAGTTAGGCTTACAGTTATGATAAAGAAATAACCACAACCACCGTGATACTATTATTTATTAGTAATTTCCAAAACCGTTATGCGATTTTTTAAAAACTGTTTGGACCCATGGCCTTATAGGACTGCTAAAGTTCATTCGTTGGCCTGCAGTAATGTCACTGTAAATGTTCGTCCAAATGAAGCAATGCTGTGGCAGTGATTTTAACTACAATAGAACAAAATGCAAGAATATGCAAGTGACGTTCCTGGTACAATTATGAGATTGTGTTATTGTGGTTTCCAAAATACATTTAATCTGTACAAT
>CM074952.1:13082262-13098304 GCA_037577455.1 Pangasius macronema | reverse complement strand
GTACTACTTGTACTATATATTGTACTATTATGGTGGAGGCAGTGTTATGGCATGGGCATGTATGGCTGCCAATGGAAAGGACTCACTGCTGTTTATTGATGATGTGACTGCTGACAGAAGTAGCAAGATGAATTCTGAGGTGTATAGGATCTCAACCCAATAGAGCATGCTTTTCACTTACTGAAGACAAGACTGAAGGCAGAAAGACCCACAAACAAGCAGCANAACATGGGCTCCAGACTTCAGGCAGTCATTGACTGCAAAGGATTTTCATCCAAGTATTAAAATTATGGTTATATTTAAGTCACTTTGTCCAAATACCTTCGAGCCCCTGAAAATGGAGGCACTTTGCTTAAAATGGCTGTAATTCCTAAATGGTAAATGCTATATTTTGTGGAACCTCTTAAAATAAAGCTGAAAGTCTACACTTAGGTCACATGTTGATTATTTTATTTCAAATCCATTGAGGTGGAGTATAAAGGCAAAATCACAAAAACTCAGTCATTGTCCAAATACTTCCGGACCGTGTGTGTGTGTGTGTGTGTGTGTGTGTGTGTGTGTGTGTGTGTGTGTGTGTGTGTGTACACCTACTGTGCATGTTTGAGTGGTTAACAAGGCTCTGAGTGAGGACGTGTGTGTTCTGGGAAGTAGTGGCAGGCTTGAATTTTGACAGCATAATTACAACAGATCACTGCCAGGGCTGACAGTCAGCTGCATGTTGAGATTTGATAGCTCATAATTTGGCCCCTCCTCTCCTCAAGGCTGGGAGGAAATGTTTGTGTCACTCAGAAATATGTCTCTTTGTGCTTAATTTTGTACCTTAATAATCAGATGGCGAGTGGAAGAAGCCGGAGGGAGTTTAGCTAAAATAACACATTTAATTGGACTCTTTATAATGCATTATCTTACTGAGGGGGAAAAACTTATTAGAAGAAGCTTATTCTTGTCGGCATAAGAATAAGCTTGTTTTATTAAAATGAGAAGTGATGATTATAATATGAAGAAACAAAAATAAAATACAATAAAAAAAAAACTAAAAAACGAATAAATAATTAATACTTTTATCGTTTTATTCCCCAGTTCCTGCCGCGGAACCCATTGAATACGCACAGTTTCCCTTCTACCTCAACGGGCTGCGCGAGACGCCCCAGTTTGTGGAGGCCATTGAGAGCGTGCGCGCCATTTGCAGCAACTACAGCCGCCTGGGTGTGCCCAGCTACCCCAACGGCTACCCATTCCTCTTCTGGGAGCAGTACGTCAGCCTGCGCCACTGGCTGCTGCTCTTCATTAGCGTGGTGCTCGCTTGCACCTTTCTCGTGTGTGCTGTCTTCTTGCTCAACCCATGGACCTCTGGCATTATTGTAAGTCCTTTGCACTTTTACCTGCCTTTATACTGCTTTTCCCTCTACATCAGTGCACAGTCACGTTATTTAATTGTATAAATCTTTACGTTTGGGTTTTTGTGCTGTGCATAACTAACTTTTTTTTTTAAGGTTTTTCCTTTCATTTGTCACGTGTGAAATACTGTGTGAAATTCTTCAGAGAGCTTTGCTTCTTTTTATAAAATTGTAGTAACATTATGCATTTCATGAAGATCCTTAAGATAACATTATAATTGTTAATGAGTCAGTTAATACGGTCCTCTGTTATCATTTGCAACTTCTATGGGTAATTACAGTATAATCAAAATTTTATTAATTGTTGCATGTAACGTAAAGATTGCAATTTTTACATTATATTATATTACTTTACTTTATATACTTATATATAATATAATTATATAATATACACTGTGTGTGTGTGTGTGTGTGTGTATAAAATAGATAGATAGTATGTATACACACACACACACACACACACACATACAACTGTCAGAATTGAATTAACTTTTGATAAATGATGAAATTATAATAGTTCTAATATATATATATTTTAATCATATTGTTTGGTGATTTTGTAATTTGTTTAGCGTAGAGCTTCCACTCATACCGCACATATGTGCTATGTTTTATAGGCCTTCTCTTTTTCTCTTCTTATGTCCCCAACATTTTGTCATAGATAGACGTTTGGGAGTGCGTAAGACACATTTTATAACGTGAGAGGAGGCCCAGCTCGATAGAACGTGCGTTTTTGCGGCCCCACTCTTTGTGTTTATCTTATCCTGTCAGATCCAGTTTGTTTAGTCTATGTGGAGCACTTTGGGCTTTTCTTTAAAATAAAATGTGGAGTAACTGAGAGGTTACCACAGCAACCACAGCACTTTATGTATGAAATCGACCCTTTGCTTGCTTTTCCTTGGTCTGTTGTCTCTGTTTTTGTATACGATTATGAGTTTATGAGTTGATAAGCTTACTTTTCTTTCCCACACTCCTTCCCTTCCTGTTCACTATTGTGTGTTTCACTGCAGCTTGTGTTTTAGCCACTGTGCCTCTCCAGATTAACCGTTTCATCCTCCCTGCTTTACAGGACAGATGAAAGAGAAAGTTACTACACGGCTTGTACTTTTACTGTCTCGGTTTTGTCCTGGGCCACCAGCAGCCCCCTTTATCCACCCCCACATACAGCCATTGCTTCCGCCTCACTTGTTCTTCCCTCTACCTCCCAGCACTGTCTTTTCTTTCCCCTTAACCCCCACCCCTCTGTCCTTCTTCAAAGGCAGCAGGGCCTCCAAGTAACTCGAGACTCATCAACTGATGATGGCGTTTACTTTCCTCTGTCTAAGTCCAAATTAAGCACCCTCATAGAAACGTGTATATAGCAAGCCGGGCCACTCTTTAAAGTCGAGGTGCACTTAAATATTCCAAAACTCTCAGTTCATCCTTTGCCGTGTTCACGCTGTTAAAACTACTGACTGAAGAACTAAACACAAAAACCCGTCTTTCTGAAAAGCAAGACTTCTTAATTTATGTGCTGAAAGACTGTATATAGTACATTTTAACAATAGCTGAAAGTAGTTGCTATATTTAGATAATTGCTTAATATTAATGAACGAACTGTTATACCTTGAATGACGTTTTTATATATTCGGTCTTTACCAGGTGCTGGTGCTGTCGCTGATGACCGTGGAGCTGTTCGGCATGATGGGGCTGATCGGCATCAAGCTTAGCGCTGTACCCGTGGTCATCCTCATTGCTTCTGTGGGAATTGGTGTGGAATTTACCGTCCATGTGGCCCTGGTGAGTCCGATCTCTCTCTCTCTCTCTCTCTCTCTCTCTCTCTCTCTCTCTCTCTCTCTCTCTCTGTCTCTCTCTCTGATTCACACACGAATTTGTCTGCAGTGCTGTCCTTCATTATTGGTGCACTTCATAAAAATGAGCAAAAATAATAGTGTAAAATAAAAATGACCCACAATAATTCAACAGCAGGAGAAACTATTATAAATTACAATTACCTTTGAAATGATAGTATGTCCTCTCAAAAATACGTCTCAAGAATTAAGACACCTCTAAGGAATATTTTAAATAATAAAAAGAACCTTTTGCTGTCAGTTCCCAGTTATCTTAACCATGTCCTGTTTACTGAGGTGTATATATGACCCTGCACACACATAATCTATAGTCTATTTGTTATCCATTACCATGAAGACGAACCAAAAAACGTTCAACATGAAAAAGATCACAGTTCTAGAGTTGCGCAGTTTAGTCTTATGGTTGTCGAGTTTAAGAATAAACCATTAAACACCACTTTCATAACAGAAAGCTGTTTGAAAGAATTGCAAGAAAGAAGGCTTTCTTAAAGCATCTCACAAAACGCAAAGGCCGGATCATTAAAACTACAACTGGTATTGTGTTTTGTAATCAGATGAAACCTAAACTGAACTTTGTGCTCATGCACACCATCATATTTAGTGGCAAAAGAGGGAAAAAAAGCACTTGCTACCCCACTGTAAAATATGCTGGTGAACCTTTTGTTTTGGCTCTTCTAAAGATTAATGTCACCATGATTTGTTTAAGGTAGCAGGATATTTCAGCTCAGAACCTGGTTGCCTCTGCCAGGAGGTTCAGACTTGGCCATAAATAGAGCTTCCAACCAAACAATGAGCCAAACAGACTGCCAAATCAACACAGAAATGGGAAAAGAACCACAAAATCAATGTTGAGTGATGACTATCTGCAAAGTCAAAGAAAAGCTGTGGTCTGAATTGAAGAGGGAAGTCCACATGTCTAAAAATAAGAATATATAGGCGCTTAAAATGTTTTCGAAGATGTGGACCAAGAGCCTGTTATATGTGACTCCAACCTTGTTAGTCATTACAGTAGGTTATTACATATGTTAGTCTTTTTATGATCAAATCTTGCTCATTTTCATGAAGGGTGTAATTCTGGAGGGCACTGTGAGTGCAGGTCTGGTTGCGTTCTGACTTCCCAGTGCTCCATACAGGCCTTCCTCACTGCCATCGGGGACAGAAATAAGCGCGCGGTGCTGGCCCTGGAGCACATGTTTGCCCCTGTTCTGGACGGAGCCTTCTCCACCCTGCTTGGAGTGCTCATGCTGGCAGGATCCGAGTTCGACTTCATAGTCAAGTAAGGACACATGGGCACACACAGTCTGTGATTATGAATCAAGTATGAACCTGTTCACTTATCTAAACCCTTATGTTGGGTTAAAGTGGGAAAGTTGAGGTCAGAATGACCAATGGCCCATGTCTGTAATACCAGAAGAGATGAGTTGGTGCAGCAGAACAGCCAGTGAACAGAACATAAGGGTTTTTTCCCCACATTTGAAAGTTTATTTTAAGTTACTGTTTTATTATAACTGGGCTTGTGTGATATTCATTTCCCCCCACTCATCATTTACCATATAAAATCACGATAAACAATTGAATTGTCCAGAACCTAAAATAAAAGACAGGAAAACAAGCATTTCCACCATTTCAGGACTGACGCAAGCAAGCAATAAATCCCCAGCATATTTAATAACTGTCTAATTATCTGCACTAATAACATTATTTTTAAAGTGTTAGATTTGACACTTTATTATAGTCCTATTTAATTTGGGTGAAAAACAAATGTATTGTTTTCCATGTTCATATTTTTGAATGATAACTCACTCAGTGTACACCAGTATTAAATTACAGAGCTCCTGCAGAAAACACGTCAAGGTTGGTAATGTGATATAATCAAAGAAAACAGCACTGCTTATCATGGCAGTGTAATATCTTGTAGAGATGAAGAAATTATTATATTGCACAAGCCTAATTATAACTTTTTACCTTTGACCAAAAAAAAAAACAGTTAAAATACTGCTGCTAAGAATTGACCACTCGCTTTCTGGGGCAAGGAGGCTTTTTGTTTTCAGTATTTTTTTTTTAATAAACTAATTCCTAGCTGATACACGAATGCCCAAGCTCTCTGCATGTGCATGCATGCTTCTGTCTTGTGTGATTTGCTGCATCTTTCCTTGGGGACCACTTTTGCATATATAAGCATTTGGTGACATTGATCATTTTGATCAATTGTTATTGATTCCGTATGATTTACTTAAGAAATTTAAATCATCACTGAAATAAACCTGAAAGTTACAGATTGCTGAAACCTAAACAAATACCATTTTTGGCTGTGAGATGTCCACAAACAACAAGCCAGCAGCATTTAAAATGTGTTATAGGTGGGAATTATTTCAGTCTTCGATTCAAACTGTAATTTTCTCTCTACTTTTAGAAAAAATGAAATGAAATAACCATTTGAAGATAAAAGCTTAGTGATTCAATTCCATTTAACTATTTACTGCTGCCCATCACTAACACACACACATACACACACACACACACACACACACACACACACACACACACACACACACACACACACACACACCTCTATCAACAGACCACACTGGGGCCAAAGTAACTGACAAGCTCCCATTGAAACATAGCCACTGTTTTTTCACCAAACAACCTCTTCTTCACACACACACACACACACACACACACACACACACACACACACACACACACACACACACTGCTCCTGACAATAATGAAAAAAAAAAATCCAAAGTAAAAACAGTGGGTTCTGTATTTTTCTAGCCTTGCAGAAATAAATGTTTCCCTGACTTTCCCCTGTCAGGGCTTTGAATGTTTTGAGTCCAAACAGTTGAGACGAGGCGAGGCGAGGTATGTGCTCGGTCGTTTCACTGGGGAGGCCCGGCTCTCGACTGCCGTTCGAAACTCACAGTTCAGTTGCACTTTGGCATGTGATTTGTTAAAATGGGCTGTGCAGTTCATCACAGAAAAGGGCTTTGTTGTTTGTCTCCATCTCTGGCAATATCACTCATCTGTGGAAAAATCACACTCCTCAAAGTTTGCGTTCAGTCAGGACCTACTGACTCAGTAAAATCCTCCATTATTCAGACCTTTGGAGCTTCATGTTTGGACAAGTCACTCATTTTGATTCTCATAGCGGTGGGTACAGTCACCAGTCCGCCAACACAGGTGCACAAGCCTGAGGCCCTGGCCAAATGGTGCTCTAAGCCCTGTGATCCTCCTCCGCGTCCACCTTTCTGTGATGTGATCGAAGGTGCAAGGATGCAGGAGCAAGCACCTGGGGCGATTTTTAATGCTAAATTAGCACTTAACAGATAGAAGTTAAATTAATAACAAGACATCTTATTTGAATATATTTTCCACCATTGTTGTTTAACATTGCTACAGTCGCCTTGTCTTGCTCTTAACAGCTACATGCTGGTCCTTGCAAAATAATAATCCCAGAGGTTCTTGAGTAAGAGATGCTGCTGAATCTGCTTTGAGATGCTGGTGAATCTGTTTTTGCCAGAACAGGCACATTGGATAGCATGTTGCTACTCCTTTTTAAAGGTTTGAACTTCTTGAAGATTGACGTTAACGCTTTCTTATTTTTGCTTATTTAAAAAAAAAAATCAAAGCATCTAAAGTCCTTCTCATTTTCATTTGGTTGGTGTACTTGACCAACAACTATCCTGCTCTGAGAAGAGGTTTTTCATAAATACAGTTCCTGTGAGCGATAAAGTTATTGCGTAGACACGCACACCCTGTAGCTGCAGGGCTGGAGAATGAGTACTCCATGTGCGGCTGCAGCTGGACAGTGTTCAGGTGTGAAGGCCCGGTGGAGGAACTGTGTCAGTTTAGTCTGAGGCCCAGCTGTGCTGCATATCAACTGGCAGGAGACACACACACACACACACACACACACACACACAAACTTGTAAAAATAAGTTTTAAACACAAGTGGCTGAACACCAGTGATGGCTCTGGCTTGGTGTCGCTGTGGACAAGCTTTGGGACAGGAAGAGGAGGAGGGGAGAATATGGCCTAAATTCCTGTCTTCAGATTCTCGTTAAAAAGCCTCTAATGAGTGTGCATTTCTTTAATTAGGTGAAAGATGGCAGCTGTAATTTGAGCTGCTGTCGTTTGCACAGATGCATTGCTGGCCTAGAGAGAAGTAAAGCTAGCTATAATGAAGAGCGAGAGAAGGAAGATGGCAGGGGGGATTTGTCAGGGAGGTTTGGGGAGGGTCTTACCTGATACACCAGAGATTTAATTAGACCAAGGGATTGTGAAAGGCAGGAAAATTTCACAGCGGCTTAAAGCGAGAGAAGAGAGACAGAGACAGAGAGTGAATATGAGCTTGAGGCCAAGCAAGAGGGGCCTGTAGTTTTTCCTCCACTCTTCCACCTAGACTAAATTGTTTAAATTCTATACCCTTCATTTCATTTGTTTGCTTCTGCTTTCTTTCTTCCTTTTTTCTCGTCCTTTTTTTTTTAAGAGCGAGGGAGAGAGGCCCCTGTCCCTTTGTGATTCATCTCTTTCCCAAGTCCTCTACTCCACATTCCTTCCCACTTTGCTTTAGCCTATGTTTGCTTGTACTCTGCTCACCGCTCAAAAAAAGAAAAGAAAACTCTCCCTCTTTTCTTCCCCCCTTTTTCTATGCCTTTGAATTAACCAGCTAATTATGTCTCCAGCTTTTCTGTCCTGCTCTCTAAAAAGACTAGCCCTCTTTGGAGACTTTGTCTGGCACAAGGTAAAACTAGTTTTTAAGCTCAATGATTATTTCCTGTTTATGAGTGTTTGGTGAAGGGTGGGGGTGCCCAAGTGTGTGTTCCCTAACATTATAAATGTTTTAAATTTTAGTTGTTGTCTTACTTACTTACATACTTACTAAGTTTAATATCCAATTTTCCCCATTTTAAACTATTTTCTGTGGGCTTTTTTTTCCAGATATTTCTTTGCTGTATTGGCCATCCTGACCGTGTTGGGGGTCCTGAATGGCCTGGTGCTGCTCCCGGTCTTATTGTCCTACTTCGGCCCTTATCCCGAGGTAAGAGGATTGTTCTTGTCAAGCCATCCATCCTGTGTGGCACCAGCATATACATCACAGACACACAGCTATGCAGAGCCACCAGGCAGGGACGTGCTCCACACACACAGCTCAGCTCTGACCGCAGTGCCTCCAGCCGCGTCTCATATTAACTAATGCCTCCTACCCCTGACCAACCATTCAGCCCTTTCCTATCTGTTGGAGTGATCTGGAGGCAAATGCAAGACATTAGGTTAAGGAGGAGTAAATACTATTCCTAGTTATGATTCTAGGGGATATATCTGTATATATGCAGAGTTGGTCACTGATGTTTTTAATAATTTTTGGAACTCTGCCTGGTTTTCGTGTGTGTTAAGGTGTCTCCGGTGGACGGACGTAGCCGATTGCCCACTCCAACGCCAGAGCGTTTTCCTCCAGTGGTGCACTTCACCATGCAGCCCAACCACACTACCACCTCAACCACTGGAACTGGCTCAGACTCGTCCGACTCGGAGTACAGCTCCAACTCCTCAGCCTCGGGCATCAGCCATGAGCTCAAGCATTACGACCTCCAGGCCAGCAGGGGGCGAGCCGCTCGATCCGAATTTGATGACGTGCGGATTAATGCTGGGCCAAAACCTGGCGGTTATCATACAGAGCCACACGTTTTACCTTCTTACTCAGTAAGAGAAGAACATTCTCTTTTTTTTTCTTCAAAATAATGTAGAATAGCGATGCATGATAAGTCAGTTGTATGGAATATGTTCATTTTAGAAGATATTCAATTAATTAATGAGAAATATTAGGATTATAATAGCCTTTTTTGCTGTTAGCCTCATGTCTTTATATTTAATAACGTTAAAAAGTGTATGCACAGAGCTTCTGTGTACCATATTTGATATGTGTAAACATTTTTCACAGGCTGGGCGAACGGACTCCAAGCAGCAGCCACATTACCGCACCACTCACCCCCCTCACACTCAGGATGCAGGACCCCCGCTTTCTCGTCGACACATAGGTCGGGAGCCCAAGCGGGACGCAGGGCCCAGACAGGCTCCACCCCCTCAGAGGCGGCGCACGGACGCATTTGAAAGTGCCGGTCCCCAAGGGTCCAGAGAACATTCGGCGGCCCGCCAGCCTCACTCCCATAACACTTACTCTCACTCCATGCACCCTGGCTCAGGCCCTGCCTTCTGCCAGCCCATCACTACTGTGACTGCATCAGCCTCAGTTACAGTGGCTGTGCATCCGGGCGTCCCCGGCCAGAGCGCCCCATACCCCTGCTACCCTTCCAGTGACAGCTACCGCACTTCCGAGGGAGCCTATTCTCATGACACGCACTTCCCCGACCCGCACGTACCCTTCACAGAGCAGCGCTATAGTGCAGACTCCACAATGGAGGGCCTGGAGCTGCAGGATCTAGAGTTCACTTCTCACACTGAGCACCACACGAGTGCCTCCAGCTGAGGTGAGCTTACTCAGTATTGTAATGTTTTTGTATTTTGGTCATTCTTTAACAACAATTCCAGTGATGGATTATAGCCATCTCTGACAATCAGCCACTACAGTGCTCCCAAGCTCCCAACATAGTACATTTGTCAGGAAGAATTTTTTTTAATCTAATCCCATGGAATATGACCCTACAGCAGACATTTACGTTTATAATCACTTTATTAGTACAATGTGTTGGTCTCATAAAACTGTTGGCTACTTTTATTTTTAATAAGTTAATGTGTGCTATCCTTTTCTAAGCTGCCTTTAAAATCATAGATTTCTGAAATAAATTACAGTCTTACACTCTGACCTGGGTCTGACCTGAGATGTCTTTCACCAGGAAAACACACAAATGTGCGTGATGTTCTTCGGGTTGATGTAGTGCAAAGCATTTGTCCTTCGCTAGCAAATCTGATGCCTTAATAAGCGATAAATTATACATGGTCTTAAATGTTATGCCACAAACATGCCTGAACGCTCTGCCGATTTTTAAACCTATGGTCTGTCTACCACATCTGTAGCGTGAGGTCAGTTTCCGTGGACATTTTCAACGTTTCTCAGTATTTATAGATAAAGCTCATTTTACTCTAAGATGTAGTAGGTATATGGAGGTAATAAATGAGGAGATGAAGCTAGTGGGTGCAAGTGTTGAGGATGCAGAAGATAGGGATAGGTGGAGAGTGATGATTCGCTGTGGCGACCGCTGAAGGGAAAAGAAGAAGAAGAAGATGTAGTAAGTGTGCTATGCGAGCTAGGACATAGGAGGACAATTTTTTCTGATCCCTGAGACAGTGTTGACCAGGAATCACTGTTAATCACTGTTATTCTTTAGAGTGATGCACAGCAACCCACTCATATAGAGTACTTTTCTTCCCTGACCAAATAATCATTTTTAACCATTAAAAAAACATCCTACATGCTCTAGATTTTATATGGTTGGACAGCACACAAATAGTCTCCAGGCAAAAGCTCCAAACTTCTGTCTGCTGGACATGAGTTATGGACACTGTTATTATATATTTGATATTTGACATGATATTTGAGTTTATAGGCTCGTGCACTGTGGCCACTAGAGCTGCGTTCGTGTTTGAACTCTTGACAGTGCACACCCACAGTAACCAAATTCACATTTTATTTCATACTTTATTATTTATTTATTTTTTTTACCTGCCCCACTTTTTGATTTTGTGACTGTTGAAAGCACATGAAATGTGAGCAAATCCTGCACAAAATGCCGTGCAACCAGATGACCGTATAATACATTTCATTTATATAGTTCCTCTCTAACCCTCAGTGTCATCATAAAATAAAATAAAGACTAGTGAGGAAATGTGTAGCAGGACGAACAAAGAGAAATCGCTAAGCACTTTGAGTTTTCCTTTGGTATTGGCTAGCGTCTGGATATGAAGTAACATCAGGCTGAAATGCCATCACAAGCGCTAACTGAGGATGCATTAGCAGCACATGTACACTATATATGGCTAAAGGTCTGTGGACACCTGACCAACACGCCCATACGTGCTTGTTGAACATCCCATTCCAGATTTAGTCCCTCCTTTGCTGTTATAACAATCTTCTGGGAAGGATTGCCACTATTTTTTGGAGCATGGCTGTGGAAATTTGCCCATTCAGACACGAGAGCATCAGGGGTCAGGGCTCTGTGCAGGCCACTCGAGTTCTTCCATGTCTTTATAAACCTCGCTTTGTTCACCTGGGCATTGCTGGAAAGTGTTAATACCAAAATCAACCCTGTTTCAATAAGTAATGATAGCCTTAGCGTACATCATGATGAGATGCTGCTGTTTACCAGCATTAACTCTGGTTTGCTCTTCCTCTTGCAGTGGCTGAATGTCGAAGCACAAATGGCCAAAGATGGGACGTCTGCTTTCTCAAGCGGAGGAGACGTGGTGCTGCAGAGCGAGGGCACTCGGCGGTGCTTCACTCTGTTACTGTATAACTCTTAATCTATGTCTACCTTTAGATATTTCTATAAATATTTAAAAAAAAACGTGTACACAAGTGTAAATACAGGCAAGAGTAGGTATAATTGGACCTGGCTCAGTGTTGTCAGACTGGGCGGTGTGTGTGTGTGTGTGTGTGTATGTGTGTGCGTGCGTGCAAGTTGTGATTACAGTCACTCCCTTCATGTGTGTGTCTGTGCCATGAGGAAGCTTCATCTTACACACTTTTCAGCATCCAGATGTTGCTGCTTGAGATGTTGTTGTAATGTACCTGTATAATTCTATGCAATGATTTTCTTTGATGTAGTAGTGTGTGTGTGTGTGTGTGTGTGTGTGTGTGTGTGTGTGTGTGTGTGTGTGTGTACATACATGTATGTATTAAGTATGAGCGTATGTATTTTGTATGTGGCCAAGTGTGTATGTGCACCCTAGACAAACATTTTGATTCATTTCAGGGCCTACGAACTGCATCCTCTCAGCCAGTTAATCAAACATAGTGATATTCTCATTTGGATTTTGCATGTTTCCGAAAGTACCCATGCATTTCTACAGGGATTTTGTAAACAATATATATATATATAATTTTTTTTTTTTTTACAAAGTATATATTAGTTAATATATTAACTGTAATAACTGTGTAGTCTTTTTATGGACATATTATCAGACCTCATAACACGAAGTCAGGTCCTTTAATGCATCACTGTGTGGGAACTGCAAACAGACAAGCACCATGTTTGTGTGGGCGTGCACGTGCACGATGGTGTGGTTTTTGTGTGAATTGAAGTAGAATGTATGCTTTATACAAATCTTAATTTGCTTATCACAAACCTGTGGTAGTTTGGGGGGAAGAAAAAAAAAAAACACCACCACAATTGCTGTTTATCGGTGAAGCACGCCATGCGTGAGAATTTAGAAATGAAGAAAGCGTAGAGAGCGTTTGCATGCGGCTCGGCTACGCTCTGCGTCGGGTTTTTCCTCCGTGCTTCTGGCTCGTTTTGAGTTGGTTGACTGTAAAAATGGCCATTTAGTGTGAAGCCTTGCTTGCGCTCGAGGCTCAGAACTGAATTACTGTCGAAACTATAAGAGTTGCATGGGTGCAGTTTTCTACTGACTGGCAGTGGTACTGTACACTCTGTAGCATTCTTCTCTCCTCTCCTCTCCTCCTTTTACAATAGAATGGCATTATTATTATTTTTATTATTTTTTCTTCATTTGTATCCTCAAGCTAATGATGCTTTATTACACTAATACAGCTGAACCTAACATGGTGTAACCAACTGTAGCCTCTCTGACAGCACAGTGACGTTCACTCACATTCTATGGTTTGATAAGCTATGGCGATGAGCAGCATGTGGGGTTTGACCACTAAATGGCCGAACTTGACAAGCTTTTTCTGTCATTTGTAAGGTCCGTCCACCTTCTCTGGCCCCAATTTAACACGAGCGGCTCTCTCCTCTGACCTCAGCTCATAAAACTCTACAACACGATGCCATGACACTAATTGGAAGTTCCTCCCTTGACCGCCAAATGGCGCATATGAGTGCTCCTAGGGTCAAGGGTCACGGAGACCCCAATTCACTCTGGGTCTGGTATGTGTTATGAGTAGTGTGTGTGTGTGTGTGTGTGTGTATGGTTTACTTTTGGACAACCCACCCCCCCTCTCCTGTATGACTTCCTGTTAGACACTAGTACGTCACTCTCCACTTTCTTTGTTCTTCCTTATTTTTCCTGTTTTGGCAAAGGTTCTGGCCTTCAGTCCACTGCTGGTGTGCGCTTTGTTTTCCGTTCTCCTAAAACGTCACATTGGCAGAAACAGGAGAGAATCGTGGCTGGCAACTATTGTTATTCAGTTTTTATATTCGGTTTTCTTTTTGTTGCTGTTTTTTTTTTTTTTTTTTTTGGCAATATTTATATTTTTGTATTATAAGATATTGTGTTAAATAATGGTCGTAATGCCAGTTGTTAACAATGCAGGGATTTTTATGTCTGTCTAAAAACACTATTACAGTTTTTTTTTGTGTGTTTTTTTTCCTCATTAATGGATTTTGATGTGTATAAAGTGCTTACTAATGTTAAATAGGAAAAAGAGTATATAACATTTACAGTACAGATTCTTCACAGCTCTTAGAGTTTTAAAAGGAAAATGATCAGTGGGGTTTTTTTTGTTTTTTTGTTTTTTTTTAAACAGACTGCCATTTTTTTCCTCGGCCGGTGTGGATGTATGTCATTTTCAGTTACAAAGATAAATGTATGCCATATAATTTATTTATATGAAAATTTATTTTTGTAGTGTACATAGTAGTTGTCAAGGTATTTGACAGAAGTATATTTTTAAAGAGTTTATATGTAATGCTACCATTGTTTTTTTTTTTTTTGTTTTTAATTTTTTTATTTTGTGAGAACATAACAGAGACATTAAGTCATTAAGGTGCACACTTTCATTGCTAACTTGTTCTCAGACAGCTAAAGTGCCCTTTTACAGTGTTACCATAGAACAGAGTGAGTGAACTCTGATAAAACTGTGCTCGGGTTTTGTGAAAAGCTAGCCATGAAAGTAGAATAAAAAAAAAATGTACTAGCTCTCTAAATAATAATGTTCAAACACTGATAGAATTCTAACAAATAAAAATATTATAACTTATTTGTCTCTTTCTTTTGTTGTTAATAAATAAACAATAAATAATACATTTTTATTCATATTTCTTAAGCATGATTATTCTAATAATATTAATATTCTCACGTAAATTTGGTACTTGACTTGCCACAGATTTATGATGATCCATTCTTGAATTCCAAACTAGCAACTGGAAAAAATATATTCTTAAATTTTGTATTTTGATATTTTTGACACAGACAAATTTCATAGATGTCTCAGAAACGGTTGCTTTGGGATGAAAATGAGAAGTGAGGTCCGGTGGCATTATCTTGCTTTGCACTGGCTGACATCTGGCCACAGAGCAGAGCTCTCCCCCTCTAACAGCGGGCTTTTCCTTCTGCTGTATGATTCTGATTGACAGGTTTATAGACTGCAAGGAAATTGGTTGTAGTTACAATACAGCTGGTGTGCTCAAAGTAATGAAAAGGGGCACATGGCCTCGAAAAAAACGGAGTGATGGAAACTGATTCAGGCTGACCCCCTGTAACTCGTCTGCATGGGTGGTGGCCGTTTATTATTCATGCACCGGCATGGCTGAGCTTGTTTCCGCCTACTGTACCCTGCGATTCACTGAACTGATTTGCTCGGCTAATGGCCTGTGGCCTCTGCAATTTCTTTTTACAACCTATAAGAGGCATTAGCTATGGTTTGGCAGCCAATCAGCACTGGCAGGCAGGTCATGTGATGTGAAGTCGATTATAGAACATAAAGAAACATGATGTAGACCTGATTTGACGGCCAAAATGGAGGCGCTGTGTGTTTGGAGCTGTGTAGCAGTAATGCTATCTGCTGCACCACTGTGGCGCAACCACTGATTATTTTGACATTTTGACCTTTCAATTTTTTCTCATTAATTGATTAGTCAGAATATTTAAGAAATATACCAAATACCAAAAACTCAAAGTCAAGTCCCTAAGTATTTACACAATTTTCCACCACCACAATGGATTTGAAATGAAGCAATCAAGATGTGACTGAAGTGCAGACTTTCAGCTTTAATTCAAGGGGTTTAACAAATACTGCATTAACTGTTAGGAATTACAGCCATTTTTATATAGTACCTCCATTTTCACAGGCTCAAACGTAATTGGACAACTGTCTGATAAGCAGTTTCATGGCCAGGTGTGGCCTGTTTCCTCTNATCATTGTCAAAGTCTACAATCAAGAGACACCTTCATGAATGTAAATACAGACGGTTTACCTCAAGATGCAAACCACTGGTAACATTCAGAACAGAAATGCCAGATTAGACTTTACTTTAAAAAAAATAAATAAAAAAAAAGCCAGTGCTGATGCAAGATTAACTCGTACCAGAATGATGGGAAGAGAAAAGTGTGGAGAAGGGAAGGACAGGCTCTTGCTCCTGAAAGTGATGTAATAGCATGTAAACAACAACAAATCACTTTTTCACTTATTAAACAAAGGAAATCAAAAAAGAGTACTTCAACTGAGGAAAAGGTTAGGACACCCTATGTCCTAATAGCTAGTGTTTCCCGCTTTGGCTGAAATAACTTCAGTGAGATGTTTCTTGTAGCCATCTACCAGTTTCTGACATCGACTGGAAAAAGGTTTCCCCCACTCCTCGATGCAGAATTCTTTCAGCTGTGTGATGTTTGAGGGGTTTCTTGCATGCACAGTCTGTTTCAAATCACCCCACA
>CM074952.1:13028945-13082162 GCA_037577455.1 Pangasius macronema | reverse complement strand
GGGATAGGTGGAGAGTGATGATTCGCTGTGGAGACCCCTGAAGGGAAAAGCCAAAAGAAGAAGAAGAAGAAGACACCAGGATTTGAAAGTATTAAAAATAATCTTAATATTTATGATTATTTTAGTTTGTCCAATTACTTTTGAGCCTGTGAAAATGGAGGGAATCTGTAAAAAATGGCTGTAATTCTTAAACAGTTAATGTAATATTTTTGTTAAACCCCTTGAATTAAAGCTGAAAGTCTACACTTCAATCACATGTTGATGGCTTCATTTCAAATCCATAGTGGTGGAGTACACTGGCAATCTATGTGTTAGTAGTGCAATCACTAAGGATCAGGAACCATTTCAAAACTTTNATTGCTTCATTTCAAATCCATTGGGGTGGTGTACAGAGGCAAAATTATGACAATTGCGTCACTGTCCAAATACTTGACCGTATGGTAGTGTGTCCAATGGACAATTGGACTTGTGGAGCTTCCTGCATTTCAAGATCTAATGTGCTAAGTTCTGATTGATCAATTTCAAAATAAAGACCATTATCCACTGGCTGTCTTGTTTAGTGCCCTACTGAAAACTCCAGCTTGGTCTGATCAGTAGCCAGCTGCCAAAATACAGGCCAAGCTGGTCAAACTGCTAAACCTTCTGTACCAGCTACGTGGTGGTAGAAAAGGAAACCGTTTCTGAATTACCACTTCTAATATTTCATCGAAAACAAGTTGTTTTAAGAAAATAACACAACAGCAAGGAACATTTCAATCCTTTATTGATCAGTTTATTCAAGCAATATGGAAGTTGGAAAACAGTTTGAAATAGTTTGAACAGCTCAGCCTGTGATTTGTGTTTTGGTTTTGGTCAGACCAAGCTGGATTTTCAGCAAGGGGAAACACCCCAGTGTTAATTCATTTTGTATTAAGACAATTAAACAATGTAGAGTTTATCAACACTACTCAGTCAGGATATATACCTACACAGAAACACATTATTTCAAATAGCTTTGTTACTTGTGTTGGGAGGCGAAATGACACTGTGCATGCCACAGCATTCTTCTTAACATAAACCAACTAATTAAAAATGAAATTCACTGATCAGTTTTGTCAGCTAGTTGCTGCAGCACCAGTTACCTGTGTGTAATTTTGTGTGAGTGTTAGAAAGTAATATACAAGTGTTATTAAATGTTTCATACTTCTAATAACTAAGATAAATAGTGTATTTTGGTTTTAAAAAATGTCAATAAGTAAATAATAAATTAATTGGTAATCTCAGAGAGAGAGAGAGAGAGAGAGAGAGAGATGCGTGTTATAACCTCAAACTTGCTGTACATTATTATTAGTCTAGGACTAGGACTATGACTGTAAACACACATCTATCTTTTCTCCCTCTATTTATGTGAGCTGAAGAATTAGCCTTGTCTATATTGTGATGTTGAGGCGCTGTGCTGCTTTCCTGTGCTGCAAATCAAACCTGAGTGTGACATTCTCATCTTTTACAAAGATCCTAATAAAGTCGTAAGAGGGAAGAAAAGGAATCGAGTAATCCTTGTATAGCAGTGAGTTGTTCATTCAACAAGATGGTCAAAAGCCCCACAGGTATGCTGGAGGCTTGCGAAATGTTTATCATAAAACATGTTATACATACAAGTTGTCAGGAATTCATGCCTACACTGGGTCTGACGACGCTTATGTAAACAATGTTGTCCAGGTGGCTTGTGTTCAGATGATCCCAATAACTTGCAGTCATTCCTGAGCGAAGAGCCTCCAGTGTTGCATTGAAGATCTCTGATGATTCCCTTAATAAAAGGTAATACATCTAATAAGTAAAATGGAGAGTCCATTTTTTGCACTAAACAGCTGCAGCAGAATGAGCTCCCTCTTCCCAGCCTCCCAGCACGAAGCTGGGAACCATTAATGGAGGAATTCAGAGGCCCTGAAATCACACATCTCATCACTCAGAGAGAGAGAGAGAGAGAGAGAGGGAGAGAGAGGGAGAGAGAGGGAGAAGGTGTTTATTTTTCAGCTCTGGGAGCTGTACTCCAGCTGTTAGGCAACGGCAGGCCCAGATTTGAATAGGAACACCCAGAGGAGTATTACAGCCACCACCACTTTCAGCCAGGAGTGAAGTCAAATCTGACGCTGCGTGAATGTTTTAAAGCCACTCTCCTCCTGTGCCAGAAAGTGATGGTATGACATGCATCTTCTGAATCCACAGCTTTAAGAGAGATACGTAATGTTTCAGGGACAAAGAGGCATTGTTAGTAGTGCATGATGTATTAGTAGTAGATGAAGTGTTCACTGGCACATTGAGTAGCAGACAAGCAATCATGTAATTTGCTGTGTTTCTGGCAAGACCTGTGTGGAACTACCAAGAGACACTTTGAGTAGTTTAGTTTTACAGTCAGTATTTCGTTAATGGTTGTAACTGTAATTGTTTTCCAAATGAAATTAGGATTGAGCTCACCTACCATGCAGGCCTGACGGGCATTTGCATTATTGAAGGGGTGAGTCAGGACATACCAGTGACTACAGAACTCGCAATCACTTCTTCCTTCGTGTTTAAACAAAAGACAAATGCACTTACAAACTGCAGATTCACATATGTATCCATGATGTCTAGATATTTGTGGTGGTCTGCAGAATTTGAAATCTCTTTCTTCAAAGGCACTGTGTACATGGCAAAACATCCCAGCATGATGTTATAATAAAGGCCAACTCTTTTGGCCTGTACAGGTACACAAGCAAGACGCCTGAGCAGCACGAGAATAATTACACTGACTGATGTTGTTTACTTTGATTTCCTTTCGCATCATTTATTTTGCTGCGACCAAACCGTTATTTACATTTCAGCTTCAGTGATTGTAGATCGCAAGCCAAGGGTAAGGTTTCTCGTAATGCTTACATAGAGCTCACTAAGCCTGCTGGAGCTGTTTTTCTCTTTCTCCTCGCCTTCCAAGCCCAACCACATACCAAGATCACCCCCCCCCCTTTTTTTTCCTGAAAGCCCAGCACATGTTTCCATGCAAGTGATGTACATGTGTTTATTGCGAAGATGACAAACCAGAGCTGGGTTGCAGTGTTTGATTTTTTCTTTTCCTTGAGCTTCTCTGGGGTTTATATAATTCCTACAGAACACTGTGCCTTTCCTCATCTTTTATTTAAACTATAGTCTGTTTGTCCTTGCCAGCAAACACGCAACATCCTATGGAAACATATACGTCATCTGAAGAGAGAGCGTGAGAGAGAGAGAGATGTTAAATGCTTTCATGTGTATTTGGAAAGCTTGTGTGAACACAATATTCTGCTAATCGAAATAAAATTACAGCATCTGATTTCACACAGGGTGGAGGGGGGAAAAATACAGCTTTCTAAGATAGAGTGGGAACCCCCATATCCGGCCCCTGGTCAATCAACCAGGAGGAACACCCGCCTTACCCCTACTATACCCACCCCCACCACCTCATCTCAGAGAGTGAAGGAGGAAGACAGATTAGGAGAGGCCCCATGTTTGTAAACAGTTTGGAATTCGCTAATGCTCTACCCATCCACAAATGGTGGGTTGATTTTTTTTCCCCGCATTGTTGTATATTGATTCTGGCAAAGGGAAAGCAGTCTAATTAAGAACAGGTGATGAGGAGCTCATACTGGGCACCTAAAAAAAGTGATCATCCATTTCACTTTAAATCTCTGTCCCTCTGACCATCCCTCAAATACAGAATAATAAACAAGAATTCAGTCATAGCTTGAATTCCCATTGCCAACTGTATAAAGTCAGCTGTCTGTTTTTAAGAGACACACATGCATAGTGTGTTATTTATGAGCTATAGGAAGGCATTTGGTAAATAACTCCACAGCAGACAACTTTACCATAATGTTGGTGAACAAAGAAGAATTTGCTCAATCTCCTAAGGTTGAGCAACAGGGCAGGACATTATAGGGAATGTAATGAAGGAGAGTCAAGTGGATAGCTACGATCCATGTGCAAGATTAGCAAGATAATCCCAAGTCTAATGATCATAGTCAAAGTGAATATCCAGGTCATACACAGGTCATACACAAAACAGTCACTAGTAAACACAGCCCAAATTACAATTCCAAGACTAGTGATAACACAAGCAAAGTTAGGTACATGGAAAACCACAACAGCCCAAGACAAGGGCAAATCCAGAAACTCAGAAACAGGAAGATCTGGGACATAGATCTGGCGAATAGATGTGGCTGGTATCCTAGAACGCACTGAAATGGAGTGAGGCATGTGAGAGAGTTTGTACTCAGAGTGCATACTCAGCCCAGGGTAGCTAGTGGCTCCACTCCTGCTGATTGTGGCCACAGTAACTCCTCAGAAACCTCTCGATTTCCTTGTTCAGAAGTTCTCTCTGACCACTGGTCTGAGCATGATATCCTGAAGATAAACTGACATTTATATTTAGTTGCTTAGAAAATGCTTGCCAGACTAGAGAAGTAAATTGATACGGCTTTAGAAAAGTGATCTTTGATTGTGAGGATGGTGGTGTTACCTAGAGATAGTGGGAGGTCTGTGATAAAATCAAGTGCTATGTGTGATCAAGTAGATGGGGGGCTGTTCAAGAAGGGTTCAGGAAGGGCACTTTGTAAATGCCGAAAAGCACAAACTGAGCATTCTTTGACAAACCTTCCAACATCAGAGGCAAGGTTTCTCCATCAAAACTTATTTTCCAAAAATCTTCTTGTTTTTCGGATGCTTGGGCATCCCGAGCTCAGGGACATGTGTACCCATCAGAGGACATTCTCTCTCATGGTTTGTGGCAACTAGGTTTTTGTAGGTGGACATACAGTCAGGACCAGCTTTTAGCTTTCAGATGATAAAATTGATGATATACCATGAATTCCCAAACTACGGGTGCTACAAAACAGGACTCAGGTGTCAAGGCATCAGTAACAGGTTTTGCTTGAGGTTTTTCATCTAAACATGTCAAATTTTTTGAACCAGGTCTTAAAGTGAAATTAAACCTTGTGAAAAAGAGTGCCCATCTAGATTAACAAGAGTTGAATCACATTGCATACTTGATATATTTAAGGTTTCAGTGGTCGGTTAAGATGAGGATGGGATGTCCTGCACCCTCAAATCAGTGGCACCATTTTTCCAAAGCTAGTAGTTCTCTATTCCCCATGTCATAGTTGCATTCAGCTTTCCCTTTTAAGAGGGATGTCAGGGGTGCTGCTGTTGAAGTAAAACCACTGATAAAGCACAAGTAGAAATTTGCTAACCCTAAGAACCTTTGTAGCTCTTTGGTAGTTTTGGGTTGCAGCCAGGCCGTCACTGCTTCCACCTTAAGTTAGTCCATCTCCACTCCCCTTTCATCAAGGATGTAGCCTAGGAACTTGATGGATCATTGGTGAAACTTGTATATTTGTATATTGTTGGTATAGACAATGACGCATTGATTCAGGAGCTCTCTTAGGATGCCTGGAACACAGAAGGCTCACAGGAGGCCATACGGATCTACTAAATCTTCATTGTGACCTGGTGTGTTTAGGAATGCTGTCTTCCACTCATCACCCTCTCTGATATGGATCAAGTTAGACACACTTTGAAGATCTTGTTTAATGAAAATCAGAGCACCTCTTACCTGTTCAAGGGCTGCCGGCACTAGAGGGATAAGGTGCCTGTCAGTAGTCAGTACATGGACCAAGCCTGTTTGCTATTTATTTTCCACAAAGAAGAAGCCAGCAGTGGCTGGTGAGGTAGAGGGATGGATATAGCCTTGTGCTAGTCCTTCTTGAATGCATTCTTTCAAGGTTCTGGTTTCAGGTATTGAGATAGGGTAAACTCAGCCTCTAGGGGGAGCAGCACTAACTAAGAGGTCGATAGTGCAGTCCCATGGGCAATGTGGCAATGTGGTGGTATCTTTGAGGCCTTTGTTTTGCTAAATACATCAGCCAGGTTGGGGTACGGGCTGGCAATGTCTATATCCTTGGTGACTTTTTTGGAAGACAGGATTTAAAATGGTTATCTTGAAATGTCTGAGTGTAAAATGCCTGTGTACATTTGCAGGGGAATGGTGTGCTAGAATAAATGAACGCTAAGAAACATTTCATTGTTTGTTTATTGCACCATGACAGGTTATTCTTTTACTCTCTTTTTACTCATGGGAATGAATGTGATATTCACCTGGTTTTGGAGCTTGTTTTCAGGTCTCAGCTTACAGTAGGTACAGAAATGTCCCTGCTGCAGCATCAACACAGGCCAAAGAATCTGCAGCCTTCTTTTTCCTCAGTAGAGAAGCTAACCATCTCCATGGGTTCTGGTTCATGGGGAGCAATGTGAGAGCACAGAACCAAGCTATGTGGCTTTAATAAGATTGTTGGTGAGTATGGCCACCTCGATAAAGTAGTTTAGTGTTTGAGACTCACCCCAACATGCTATTGTTTATATGACAGGAACATAATCAACGATGGGGTGTTGTGTCTTCACACTGAAGTTGATTATTTTCCAATAACAGTCCCTTTATACCACAACAGTTTACTAATGATTACAATTTTTTATTTATTACAGGATGTAATTTTTTAAAAACTGTTTATAGTTACATATATATAATGTTGTGGAACATCCGCAAAAAAAGGTTCTTCACCATATCAACGATTATATGCTTTTTTTTGACAAATAACAGCTAATTTTTAATTAATTCTTTCATCTTCTGTAACTGATTTACCCTTGTCAGAGTCAAGGATTCAGAGCCTGTCCTGGTAACACTGGGAACAAGGCAGGAGAGTTCACCCCAGATGAGATGCCAATTCATCGCAGGGCATATGCACACACACCTTCATACACTCATTCACACCAAGGGGCAATTTTAGAGTAGCCAGTCTGCCTACCTGCATATTTTTGGACAGTGGGAGGAAACCTGTGAACCTGGAGGAAACCATAAACTGATTAAATTATTAGTCTTTGATTATGTGGAGCGTCCATCATACAAGTCCCTGTGAAGGAGTTGTTGCTCTAGTAACAATACCGAATAAGAATGAGCACATTAATATGCAGTCATGTCTGTAACTATTTTAACATTGACAAAGTTTTTTTTTTCAGCAGTCTACCACAGTATTGTGGATTTGAAATTAAATAATGATTATGACCTCAAAGTGCAGACTTTCTGGTTTATTTTGTATTTTTGTATTTACATCCCAATCAGGTGAACAGTGTAGGAATTACAAGACTTTTTAAAGAGACCAAATGTAATTGGACAGCTGAACCAAGTGTTCCACTAGAACAGCAGAACCCCACAAACACAAAGGCTAACTTGGTGAAAATACAGTAGTTTCCTAATCAGATACAGTAGATCTACTATATCTTCTTAGAGTATTTATGCATATCTACTTTCCACCAACCAGGAGTCGGTTTGAGGCCCACTGGTAGAAGTGGTGAGCTGCCTCTCTCTCTCTCACACACACACACACACACACACACACACACACACACACACCACAGTGGTTTGGCTAGACGTGACCCCACATAGGCCAAGGGCAGGAAGCAGCAGCCATAATAGTCTCCTGCCGGAGGTGAACAGAAAGTAATTACTGGGAAATCGGCCTAAAACGCTGTACCTGCGCTGAGCCAGCAGTGTGGGTTAAAAATACCCTTATTTTCACTCAGCCATAAATGTCATTTACCCAATAGTAACTTGTAATGTTCAATAAAAAAAATTGCCCAGTGATATCCAAGCCTAAGCCACAGCGGATCAGGACACCATGGTATATATTCCATGAGTACGTGAAAGGGGTAAATGTGGGGTGTCAAATACTCCTATATAATCCTGTCTGAATCCTCTGCACTAATTGAAACCATATGTGTGTCAAAATCTCAGTCATTTACGAAATGAATGTGTGCGGCCCAGAAAAGGAAGCCATATCTGCCGCAGTAATGGTGTTGCCTCCCATATGTGACACCCGGCGTGCTTGGAGAAAGTGAGCCTCACATCATGTGCTGATTTTACTTGTTCAAGTAAAGCCGAAAGCTCAAATGATGCACAAAACAACAATAATGTGGCTAAAGGAATATGACTTTGATCCCAGTCCGGCTGCTACACATCTTGCCATGATAACAAGGTATTAAGTAAGGAAGTAAGCAGTAAAACACAACATTATGTGCTGTTGTAGGAAAATGTGATGCAGAGGTTATTACGCCAAAGTTTGTTTTATTCCTCTTAAACAACAGCAGTATGCCGGCGGTTATATTTTGTTAATTTATCAATGACACGTTGTAGTTTTTTTGCCCATTTTTGGTTACTTTTAATGTTGTTGAATGTCTGCAAAACAAGTTAGTTCCTGTTATCACTTATAATTGTTTTTGTTTTCCCTCATTTTCTTGGACTTAATCCCATGGTGGAAGACTGACACAGATACACACACAGACACAGACGCTGGAAACTCCTTCAATAAATGTCTCCTTACAGAAACCTTGACCATATCAATGATTATAAGTTTCTCTTAACAACACATATTTAGTCTGCTCATTATTTGTCTGAGAATATGTGGAGCGTCCACCATACAAGTTCTTGTGAATGAGTTTGTTACTATAAAATTAATAAGGTATTGTAGAATGAGCACATTAATATAAACCTATTATTTGAATGACAGCTGGCACTATTGTCAGATTGGAGAATTAAACAGTGCTGTGGTATAATACCAATATTAATAGTTTGCTTAACAAAGGCTTCACATATATTAGTGGCAATGGTTAATATTTTTAGTACCAGCACTATGACACTGCTTAGGATGTTCTTGATATATGAGGAAAATGTCCAAAAAAAGTTTCTTTAAGCCAGAGGTTTCTCAAGAGACCTTTATATAATTAAGGGGTTTTAACTTTTCTAAAGAGATTCTACTCTCTAAAAGGGAAGCTGCAGAACTTTTAAGGGTTCCCCATAAGTATAAACCAAAATCCCTTTATGGTGCTGCACTTTTTTTCTATTGATATAGAATGTGCTGCTATAGAGACAGCCAGGATCATGAGTGTGTATGAGTCTGAAGTACAAGACTAGAGGTTGATAAACAAGACTGCTATCTGCAGTCGAATGCTGCTGTGATTGCTCTGTTAGCTTACACCGCATGCTCCACACTTGTTTATGTTAGGTCTGTATGTTTTCTTTAATCAGACATGTAGTCTCCAGTCTCTCTGATTAACCCATTCAGATTGATCTCTTTTAAATTACACAGGTTAAGACCAATTGTCTATGATGTTGCCAAACGATTCCCGAACCTTCATAAACCTGAAAGGGTGATCATATAATATTGTCCACCATGCATGAAAAGGGTTTATGCTGTTGTGTTTTAAACAGTGTATCAATCATTGTAACTTATTACTGCCCAAAACTGCAAGATAATCTGGCCATATTACACATCTCTGACAAAATAAGATTGGGTGATCCATATCCATATGTTCTACAGTATTTCCTCTCTCTACAATGAACCCCTTGCTTCCTCACCAAGTAATAATAACTTGGTTGGCAAAAAATGTCTGGAATTGCCCCTTTAGAAAGTGCCTAGGCCTTTCCATGAAAGGAAATTTTAGGCTTTTTCCATAACCAAAACTGGTATGCTGACCAGATCCATGCCTTGAAACTGATTCTATAAATTTTGAAGGGCTACATAAACTTGTTAATGTGATGAGATGTAATAGAGAATCAGAAAAAGTAAGCTAGCCTATGTGAGATAAAAAGCATCATCTGAAGTACATTAACCAAAATCTAAAGCCTGATGAGCGGAACACAGGGCTGTGCACAGATGTGCGTTAAATGAGTAGTGGAGCAGACGATCACCTTACATTCCAGTGTGCTTGCAATTAGCACTGACTAAACCTTTTGCAGGAAAGTAAGCAAATCCACATGAACAACATTCAGGGAATATCCATATGCACGACAATGTCAAATCCACTGTTTCGGGTCTCGACTAGAGGCACCATATTTATTCTATATTCTGCAGAGGCAGTGTTACTGGTTTGTGTGATTGAATCAACTGGAATACACTTTAGAATACAGCCCTGGAACTAAATGGTAGATATAAGCACTTGGCTTTGTTTATGATCAGTCCACTATAAGCCCGTGAACCAATTCAGTATAACAACACTGTTCCAAGGATTTCCCACTGCACACACGTCTCATACAAGTCTCATACACACACACGTATGTACACAGCCTGACTGATGAGCCGATCCCACAGAAACAGACAGCAGAATTCTGCCCAAATGACTTATGACTTGTAAGCAAGACAGGACATCTGTTTTTGTATCCCTCTACTGAAAGATGTCCTGGCCTCCCAATGTCATTTTTTACTGTCTAATTGCTTTTTCTCCCTTCGAGCAGAACTTGGATATGACTTTTCATGTCTGAAGCCATTAGACATTTGTTTTGCTTCCATTTTTGATTTGTCATCAGGACCGTAGGTCACGATAACGCAAATCTGCAGTACTGTACTGTGCACAACTCTATTTTCAGACCCGAATACCCAGGCCTCGAAAAATATACTTCTTTTCCTGTCAGCCTTACACAGAGCCAGCAAATCAAGCACATTTTGGATTTTGACACAAAGCCATTTCTGCTGATGCAGTTTGTGAAAGAGCACTGAGGGTCAAATTCACTGCACGCCACATGTTCATATGTCTTAGATGCTTTCTCCCTGATGATTTACTGTGGCCTCCAGTTTCATGCTTACTTCCTCATTAAGGATATGGGAGGATAGTTGAGGAAAAAAAAAAGTGGTTTAACCTGAGGAAGACTAAGTTGTTCTGGCCACACCCAGTCTGTGCACTTCTGTTCTCTATGCGTTAGGAGTAAGCTCAGGGCCAGCTGGCTGCACTTCTGGTTCATGTGGGCAGCAGTACTCAAGACAGCCAGCACATTTTCATTCAGTATAAATAAAGAGATTGGAGGGAGCTTCACTGTAGAAGTACTCATATGCTGGACATGCCATCACTCTGCTGCAGGAACTACAAACAAAGAGCTGGGTATTTGAAGTGGAAAGGAAACATTCAGCTGCAAAAGCAGAAAGAAGAGATAGCTCTCACTGCTGCCAGGTACAAAAATGAGAGGGGATCAGGGCTGCACTGAACTAATTTGTCAGCACTACCATCTGTGCTTCACTGGGCCTCCTTGGCTCGTGCACAGGCTTCAGTGGTTGACATCCTACTCCAGCCGAACTGCTTGGAAGATATGAGTGTTTCTCAGGGTTTGGCCGAGAGACAGTTCGCTCCTACCACCCACTTAGTGATCTCAGTAGCTGGACATGACGGCTCTCTGCCAATCCCCCTACTCCGCCATGCAAACCCCTACTCTTTTTCTCTCGCCCTCGTTCCCTCTGCCTTGTTTTTTCTCCTCAAGATCACCTATTTTGAGCTTAGTTAAAACACATATGGTTGTTAGACCAGGCGTTAAACCACATGTTTTTTTCTCCTGTTTTTAATTCCTATTTGTATGACTAAACAACTTCTTCTTGGGCCATATGTCTTTTTTATGGACCAACCAAAGGAATCTGACCTGAAATGACCTAAATGAAGGAGAAAAAAAATTACAATAAATGACAGAATGAACCCACTTGTATTCACCTTGGACTCTAATAAGTAGTCCATTCATTTGGCTTTTTGAAATTTCAGCATTTTGTAGTGAGTGCATCTCCAAAAGAAAAACAAAACAAAACCTGGCATTCTTGTGTCGATACAATGTGTGGATTTTTTTTGTTTATTCAAAATTAGAAGAATGACATCAGGGTCGTTATGTTGTATTTGAATTGCATATGAATTCAAATGTTATTAAAATAAATATGTGCTTTACCCAGGAGTGCACATAATGTTTTGGGTAACTTTTTGCATCTGCTCAATTATCCAGAGGCACCACCCTGCACTGAAGAAAGCCCAGGCACTCATACACACACATACACACACATACACACACATACACACACATACACCAGGCCAGAAAACCACAGGAGTTGTGTGCTCTAATCTGGAGCCATTAGACCACTTTAAACACATTCCCAAAGTTATAGCCTGTTTCAGCAGCCTCTCCAAAACACACACTGTATCTCTCTCATTTCTCTGTCTCACTCACACTCACCAATGCAAAAACATTACATAAAATATTAAAGACATACATGCATCAACACATCACTCTCAACATGGCGCTATTCACTTCCATTGTGCGTTTTTGGTCTTTTTTGGGCTGAGATGGGAGTTGGCATTTTGCAAAGAACCAGAGTGTGCGCAGTAGAGACCTTGAAGCCAAGCTAGACACAGTAGATACCGCCGAGCAGACAGTTTGTCCACTTTGACACTAAATTGTATTTGTATAATTTTCACAAGTATATGGATTTTCCCATTGGACAAAAATGCTGGCTACCTGACATTTTAATCAAAGTAATATAAGCATAAGTAGCTAACGTAAGGTACTAACTAAAAAAACACTGGTACACAGCAGTCAACATTTACTCTCAACACAACCTATTATTTTGAGGGGGAAAAAAATCGCTTCTCTCTGACACCGGCAGTAAGTTGAATGGAGAAGTGCTCTGATTTATTCTCCACTCATTCTGTCTGTGGAGTTCCTTTAAAAAGGAGCGACTGACTAAATTTACAAAGATATTTTGAGTGTTCTCTAAGGTCATACAGTCAAATGTAGATTATTATTAAATTTAGCTAGTGTTAGCTGCCTTGGTTTATGCCATCACTTCATTCACTCACACTGGTCTGTTAGTTATAATACCAATACAACAAGTTAGCTTAGACATCAAAATGAGCAACATCCTGCAAAAACTGAAGAGCTCTCTGCTGAGATTCTGTTAGAACAGTTCACAGCAGAACAAGACATGGCTTTGCTACAGAACTCTCAAGAGCTTCAGGGAATTGTTAGAAAGTATGTGTACATTCATGAAAAAACTGTCATTTATAATAAGGAAACTTATTGTGGGAGATACCGGGGGCAACTGAAATTGTAAAAAAATGACAGAACACTATTCCTGAAAATAATTTGTGGAATGAAAAAATTAAAGATTGCCATCTGTCCCAATCACTAACATGGGAATGGGAAAGGTAAAAAAATGTTTGGCCCTTTTTGAAGCACACACAAACAAACACATAGGTTAGTTTGGACTTTGTGAGGTCACTGCATTGTTTTCTGTGTAATGTACCTAATTAATACTGCCTACGCCTACACATAACCAGGGTTAGGACACAATGCCTATTGATGCCCATAGTGGCAATTATAAAAAGAAAAATAATAAAAATAAAATAAATATATAGTTTAGATTTTTTCAAAAAGCTTGCCCAAAGCTCTTATCAGGAGAAGACATTTCAATTCATAATAGTTTAACTATAAATAAAAGGCCCTGGCTGCCATCTGTCAGTATACATCGTGTGATCAACATGACCCTACACTTATACTCCAGTTAAGAATGTGTATATGGTGAGTTTGTTAGTTAAACTGTATGACCGCTGTCATATTGTATATAGTATTACACCTCAGTGACAATTCATGCAATAGAGCAGTATTCCATATAGCCTAAAGGCCAACTCATACCACATGCCTTCCTGAAATCTTTTTTTTTTTAAATGTACATTATACTCACATCATCATTTCCTCAGTTTCTTTTCTCTCATGCATGTAAGTGATGCGTACACTACATAATAATCAGTGTGGACTGAAGGGATAGTCATTACGCATCGCTCTATGCATCTATTGTGAATTTGGGGTAAAGCTGGTTTAAAGCTGGTTTTACACTGTGTGATTACAGTGGTACAGTAGCTGCACTGCAATACATGGTCCCAAATTTCGGTCGAAATCTATTACAGACTGTACAATAACATGCTCTCCATGTCAGATTATATGATGAAGATCCTCTAATGATAGACCTGTGATTAAAGAAAATCACTACATTTTGCTGATGTCAAACAGTGTGATGCGGGCTTGTGCAGAAAATGGGGTTGCCTAAACAAACATTCTTCAAAATAAGCTTGAGGTAATAAGGATATATTTCTCTCCTTAACATATATTAGTACGTTGTATGTTGGGCAGGGGTAGGTCAGTGGTTAAGACATTGGACTACTGATTGGAAGGTCATGAGTTTCAATCCCCAGTACTGCCAAGATGCCATTGCTGGGCCCTTGAGCAAGACCCTTAACTGCTCAGTTGTATAAAAACGAGATAAATGTATATGGATAAGGGCATCTGCCAAATGACGTAAATGTTGTGTTTACGTTTCGCCATTGCCACTGTAGTATCGGTAGCTGTTTCACGTAATCTGATGTCTTCTTCATATTGGTGGTTTTTAGATGATCATTATAGCAGCAGAGTTTTTTTGCTCAAAATTCCTAACACTGCCAGAACTTTGTAGTTGGCTTTCTCTGGTCTTAACAGCTCTAAATCTGCTACCTGTGAGCATGTCACTTGAATTCTTGGGTCTTGAGTTGTCAAAAGTAAAAAGGGCTGGACAAAGGCAAAAACAAGGCAGGTCAGGTCAGGTCAGGTCAGGGCAGGTCAGGTCAGGGTCATCCACAAAATAGCTATCCAGAAGTACATGGCTCAGAACTCACAAGACTGGATGGCAAACTGTAATGCTTCACAGAGATCCTTGTGCTTTTTATATCATGCAAACAGGAAATGGACACAGTATATTATCCAGCTTTTGTAGCTATAATTTGAGTAAGATTTAGATTAGTTCAATTTAAACTGTATTTTATTATGTGTATCACAAAATATTAAAATGTATTACATAATTTGATAAATCCTATAATGGTGTGGTTTGTTATGTAAGGAATGAAACATTTTATATGGATTATTATTATCTTGAGAAGAAAAAAAAAAAAAAAAAAAGCAATTTCCCCCTGGGATTAATAAAGTTCTTTGAATCTTGAATCTTGAATCTTAAAGGATTATTTTTCTTTAGCAATGTCCGGAAATGTTTTATTCATCTAATATCATAGTGATTTGCAAATAATTACAATTTATTATTGAGCCGCACATCGTGCTTTTTAACCGTTTGTAGTTACATTTATTGTTGTGGAATGTCCGTGAGACAAGTTAGTTCCTGTTATCACTTACATTATTGCAGCCATTGTTGTTCCTTCACCAGCCTGGAAAGTGCAAAGGCCTTTGTCCTGAAGACTCTTTTGTGGCACAAAACTTAAAGCTACAGCTTTACCTCTGAATGTTATTAAGCACTGACACTGGAGACTCATTCCATAAATGTTCATCTTCTTACAGAACACTTCACTATATCAACATTTATATGCTTTTCTTTGTTAATTTTTTTTTTTTAAATCCATTTATTATTTGCATTAGATTGTGTAGATCAACCACCGTAAAAGTTCCTGGGAATGAGTTGTTATTATAGAAAGAATAACATTTTAGAGCAAGTACATTAATATAAACCTGTGATGTGAACTGTCAGATGTACCCTTGTTCCTGCATTTGTTCCACACCAAGATATAAAAACAAGACCCCCACCTTCCACCTCCCAACACCCCACCACCCCCGCCCTACCAAAAAAAANCACACACACACACACACACAGACACACACACACACACACACACACACACACACACACACACACACACACACACACACGTCTGTTATATCCCTACAATCTGGAAGCATTACCAGGTCCCACAGGGACAGCTCTGCAGACCCCAGAATTCCCAGTGCAGTCCTGCAGTACAGTCCAGATCCTTTAAACAGTCTTCTCATTGTGCTAGGCTTTGACCTTCAACCTCACTCTGCTTACTTACGATGTTATAGACTGTACGTGCATAATATCAGGTAAATAGTCTTAAATAGGGGTGTCTGGCTGTGCTATTGCTGTCGCAATGGGTAACGTCCATGTGGAGTGGAAAAAATGAGCATTTAAAGCAGGCAAAGTGTTACAGCTCAGTTGTCGTCTACTATATATCTACTAGCGTAAAAAAAAATAGTACTCGTTTTACCTAGCATTTGTTTAGTTTTTCAGCTGAGCTTTCAAGTATCACCAGTACCTAAAGTCACCAGTTCTAACACTATTTATCAACCCATCATTTCTTGCAAGAAATAGCAAGGCAAAGTAATGTATATATATATATAGTACATATATATAATCCAGCACATTCCAGACACTTACTCAAAAATAAATATTGTATGTATGACAAATGTATGTATGTCTTCATACATACATGTACAGCAAAAACTAAAGAATACCAATACTTTCAGAGGGGTCTGTAGTACACACAGATATACTGTATGTCTCTGAATATAGTATATAGTATATAACCGTAATTTTATATGACCTTATATACCCTTAATGACTTCAAAAACTTTAGTATCATTTGTAGATTTTACAAAAGTAAATATTCATGCCTGCCTAATTATGAACTACAGCAATGTCATTAAAATGTCACAGTGCCCTACAAAACGACTTTCTCTTTGAAGCAGTGCCACCTAATGGTTATATAAAAGATGGAAACAGCGCCTAATGTCCACCTTTGGGCTCAATGCTGTTAAGATATTTGGGGTCACATTCTTATTTTATTATTTTATTCTATATATCTACGATACTGACTTCCTCTACTACATTGCATATGTATAAAATAGAGCTATTAGATGACCCAGTTTTGTAAGATACGTTATAAAAGAAAACTGTAATTAGTAAATAAGTATTTTAAATGTCACTGTTTTTGTACAGAAAGAATAAAAAAATTGATTTTGATTTGAACAGAAAACTTTCACAAAGCAGTTTTAAAAAATTGGGCTTAAGAAAGAAAGCTTAATAGAGTCTCAGATGATGGAACACCGTCTTCCTCTGTGTAATACTGAAAGTGAATTTACAGTCAGAAATGAAATTCACATCAGCAATGGAATGAAATTGACTAGTGGATTAAATGAGCAATAATAGATGAGCAGAGACCACAGAAAAATGTGAAAGGTTGGTTAGGTCTAGCATGACTGCTAATCATATTGGGCATTACAGGAATGTAGAAATACGGGAACATTGTAGATGCTCAACATAAGTACAAGGCATATTAAGGAGCCCAAGAAGCAGGTTTGGTGCTCATTAGGCTGTTCATAAGCTGTTTCTAAGCAGGCTAACAAAAATAATAATTTGAAGTTCATAAGGGATGTAAGACAGAATATTCATCGAGATTATAGTTCATTTCAGCAGTGTAGAGGAGGAATAGCAGGGCTACCATGACAGGATCTCACACTGGTGTCATATTAGCCAGCACTGCAGTGATCATGGGTAGGCCTGAACAAGCAAGAATCTTATATCGCATGCAATCTAGTGAGCTTTGAGCAGAAAATTCAGGACCTAACCCACCTCTTCTGTTCACTACTCAGCAATGGCTCTCCAACTGGCATACTCATTTCCATTTTATGTCAATGTAACTGAAAAGTCTCTCTCAAAACAGCCAATATACCTTCATCTGAATTATTTGTATGAACAATATTTCAGTGTGACTAAGAATGTGAGCAACCAAGAACTTAAAACACCTTTTTTTTCCATATTGAGAATAATAATAATAATAATAATAATAATAATAATAATAATAATAATAATAATAATAATGCCACCTCACAGCTCCAGTTTGATGGTTGTCCTGGTTTGATCCTGAGCTCAGGTTACTCTCTATACAGAGTTTCACATGTCACTCCTGTGTCCATGTGGGTTTCCTCTGGGTCCTCTGGTTTCTTCCCTCTGCCCAAAAACATGCTGGGAAGTGGATTGGCAACTCTAATTTTCTTCCTAAGTGTGAATGTGTACTGTACTTTACATAAAAACAAGACAACTGATGTGTTGGCTAGTTTCAGTGCTCTTTACCTACTTACCCCCAAACCAGCTAATTGTGGGTTAGTTTGTTCCAAGAGACATGTTGCTGTGTCTCATTTCAGTTTGAAAACATTGCTACTGTACAGTGCACTATAGTGAAGCTTTATTTCTCACTATACGCCACTAGTTCCTAATCTCGCCATCTCCCTGTTAGCTAACACCAACACTAATACATAACACCAACACTAATTCCTCTTTATACATAACAGCACCTCAATATAACTGTTACACATACCATGAGGTGACAGAATAAATGACTGAGCAGCACAAAAAAAACTGGTGTCCCACCAGTTCTTGGTAATCAATTTGATTTGTGCTGGAGTGCCAAAAATGTAAACAAAAAGTAAATATCATAAAAAGTATTCAAACTGATGAAGAAAGGCACTGACTATATACAGACCTTTCCCCTTAATATAGCCTGCTGCAGGTAATAAATAAATAAATAAATAAATAAATAATATTACTTTCAGACACAAGACAGTTATGAGAACTAATCATATCCACAATAGAACGGACTAACTTCTGAATTTGAATAAATATTTTATCATTAATAATACGTTTAACAAGGACACTCAGTCATTTTCATTCAGAAGCAAGGAAAAATATGCAAGAAACGTTGAGCTGCCCGCTTTGTTGTGATTGGCTCGTGGATCCGCGCGCTGTGTTGTGATTGGTGGACTTTCACAAACAGGCTGGAATAGCTGTTTCAGTCAGTCGCAGCAGGTGGGAAGAGCTGTATAAATAGTATAAATGTTTTCTACTAACATAGTGGTCTGGTCCGTGGAATTCTTAATAACCCTCGACTTTTTGTCTTTACGAATTATAATTACAATCTACTTAGCTGGGACTCAGACTATTTCAAAACGTTATTACTTATAGGTGAGACTGTCAACTCAAGCATTCACAGAGTTATCACACGAAGATAAAGCCTTACCCAAACACCGAATATCACTAAAAATATGCTGGTCTTCGTGCTTTTTTACCATAAATGTAACACCATTAACATCAAACTCACGCACGCGCCGTTTTTCCCCCACCCGTACTCCGACGGATGCCGTGTGCCGCTCTGTGACACTGACCAATCAGCGCCAAGCAAAGCCTGCCGTAAGAGGCGGGATTTGGCCGAATGTGGGTGGAAATAACAACGCACCAATAACAGCCGACAACTTCCGGTTTGTCAGCAAGCGAGGGAAGTTCAGAAAGGTGTTTGCTCGTCTCTCCGTTTCTCAGGTATGTTTCAGTAAGAACCACTTCGCTAGTTAAAATATTGCGTTTCATGCGTGTAGAGCCGTTTCAAATTGTCGCTAGCTCGAAGTAAAGTGACCAAGCAGACGTTAGTTGTGGTCTCAGTCCAGTTAGTCTCCATATTGACATGTTTGCTAACGTTGTTTACGCTTCCAGTACAAAACAAGCGTACACATTAATGTACATTTAATGTAAGGTATTTACAAAGCTAGCTCGATAGATTTAGCATGTACCTAGTTGAGTATTATGGGATGGAAAATATGACAAAAAACATAGCACAATACTTGACCACTCCCATGTACTGAAAGAGTGCCCATACAGCAGAACTGCCCTATTTAAACATGGAAAAATGTAGTAGTATTCAGACATTTTATTATACATTTAAATTTCAGTATATTACAGGCAAACAAAGTCATTTAAGTATAGCAAAATATTTTCTTGCATTTTGAGAGAAAGTAGTGATGAAAATCATTCATCTTCAGTGACCGCTTTATCCTGGTCAGTGTTCGCAGTGGATCTGGAGCCTATCCCGGGATTACTGGGTGTGAAGCGGGAATACACCCTGGATGGGACACCAGGGTATTGCCGAACACACACACACACACACACACACACACACACACACACACATTTACTCACTCACTCACTCACTCATTCACACCTAGGGCCAATTCTCCTATCGGTATGTTTTAGGAGGTGGGAGGAAACCACAGTACCCCTATTTAGTCATAATATTATGTGACAAGCATACATCCATTGACCACTCTATTAGGGACACCAGGACACCTGCTAATTCTTGCAGCCAATCATGTGGCAACAGCACAAGGCATCAAATCGTACAGATACAGGTTAAAATTGGTAAAAGACAAGGTGACATTTTTCCAGCCTTCAGCTGTCCAGTTTCAGTGAATTCCAGTTCCTGGCTGACAGGAGTGAACCCTGATGTGATCTTCTGTTGTCACTGAGATCACATTTTTTCCCCCCCATTCTAATGTATGACGTAAACATTAACTGAACCCCTTGACCTGTATCTGCATGATTTTATGCATTGCACCACTGCCATATGACTGGCTGATGGGATAAATGCATGAATGAATAAAGGTGTTCCTAATAAAGTGGTTGGCGAGTGTATATCCAAGTAATGTCTAGTGTTACTTAAAAGTAAGATGTAAGACGTTGGCATTGGGGCCAGCCAAAGCATGTACTTCTGAAGAAGAATTTTAGAATTTTTGTAGATGATTAACATTTGATAAATAATCAAAAACCTTTTTAATGATTAAAATTAAAACAATTATTTAATTAATTAGTTTGACTAATGACAATGTAGGAAGAAGTTAAATTAATTTGAGCAAATTTTACTTTGAAGTCAAGGTCCACTCCTCTGTTTTGTTTATTTTTTCCCCCTGTTCTTTGTCTCTTGCCTTCTGCACTGTAATAAATAAATAAATAAATAATAATAATAATAATAATACAAATAGAAGAAAAAAACAAATAATAACTTGGTTAGTTAGAAATAATTAATCATTTAGAGCATTTGCTCAGTTAAAATATGATGGTTCAATGATTTTATTTATCTTGACAAACTAATGAATTTTGTGAAAATGAATGAATTTTGTGTTTGTTGAATATATACATTTGAATAAAAACCTAATTGTGGAATGTGATGATCTAGGGTAGGGTCAATCAGCTGAAATACTTGCAATGCAGTTAGTTGACTGTGTAATATTTGTGATAGGCCCGCTTATCGATGAACAGAGAGAGAGATTCTTGGTTCAGAGTAGATAAAATATGAATAGCAGAATTGAGGACAGTGGCAAACATTTTTCATGAATTTGCAGCTGTATCATCACCATAATTGGATAACCTTCATTACTAAATGACTCTGGGGTCGTCGTATTAAAAATCGAGAGACACTGGACCCGACTATTGTCCAGCCGGTAAAATTTCTAGCCTACCATAAGTGAAGAGTATACCAAATAACTGTATTTCAAATAATTGTATCAAATGTTGTACAGTTAAATCAAAGGTTCTGTTTTGGAAAAACCTGACAGCCTCCGGCTTAGGGGTATGGGTGGGTTGTGTTGAGATGTCAAGTCAACAAGAATCGTTTGTTCATGCTTTTGGTTTGATGATAAAAAGCTCAGTGGGTAATTACACATCGCCTAACCCATGGGGGCTTTCCAGCAGAGTCAATGGAAAGACATTAAACAGCTCTGTGTTACGAGGTGATCATAAAAATGGTCCATTGTTGTGTCCTTTGCAGTCCTGTCATTAAGCCTAAAAACAACAATTATCCATGAACGCTAGCTTCTGCGCTCTCAAGTACGAAGGTCTGTTTCTCCAGAGCCATTGTTTTCAGCTTGAAATGGTTGTGAGAACTTTGCTTCTCAGCGTGACTTGGCGATGTCGCAGTCTGTGTCAACGGGCTTTTGTTAATTTGTCAGAAATACTTGTGTGCTGAGCTAAGGTGGCTGTTGAAAGTTTAGACCAGAGTTCAAGAGTACCTTTAATACCCTGGCACAGTGTATTGTATGAAATACAAGGTGATGACAAATTCAGAAACCCCAGCTGGCTCGCACATTTTCAGGTACTTATTTTCTTATGGCCTTGTCACATATGACTCTATAAAGACCTGTTAAACGTAAGATATCTCTGCTGTTATTGATTGTTCGATTGGAAAGGTTATTTATTGGGTATTAAGTCAAGGTGATTGGACTGGTGTCATAACCTTGGTAACATTTGGTACCACCCATCTCAGGTCTGGATAAAACCCGTTCACTTCAACTGACCAGCCAAACCAGCTAATAAATAAAAAAAAAAAAAACGCCATAATAAATCTAATATAATTTTTGATAATGGTGGGTTGTGATTACCACCACTGTATTAAAAAAAAGAAAGAAAAAAAATCACAGACTCTCTGGCTATGCTTCACAGATCTCTTGTGTAATACCACAATTCCAGTCACCTTCACACATCCAGAATGACTTGTATAAAACCTTCATAGACATATTTCACTGAATATTATTCTCATCTTGAGTATATCTATTTTACAGTAGTGGCCTTGATCGCTTGATGTGTGACTTCATTTCCGTTCAGTCTGTTTATAATCTGTGTTTACATGTGTGTCTGTGTTCTTGCAAATTTACAGAGTCATGGCTCCACTCTCTGAGCTCCAGATGAGGTTCTGGATGGATAAAGCAGTGCAGTGGGGCCAGGCTACATCTCCCTCTGCACGGCAGGATATAAGCAAACACATGCAGTCTTTGGGGACCATCCTCCAGCAGCTTGTACACACTCTACAGACAACGGTAATTTCAAGTGTCAGGCCTCTTTACTCATGGGAGGATCTGGGTAATTCCATGTGAAATTACCAGAAAGATACAAGTTTGGATCTCAACATTTTTAAGCCTAATTGATTTGGAATTTCGAGTATTAGACAGATACTTGAATAAACCTAGTATTTAAAAGCATTGAAGGTCTATATACTACACAGAGTTGTTTATTTACACAAAGCAGTGTATTCTTTAATTAATATTTAGCTGTATTTTACCTTCCTTAGGATATCATATTAAACCTGCTGATCCATATTAAAATCTGCCTTTTCAAACGAGAACTCTGAACATCAAATGGCTACCTACTAACTACATATTGTCACTGTTTTAGTATAACATAACAGCATTGTGGAAGAAGCACTATACGACTAAAAGTTTGTAGACACCTGACCATCACACCCATATGTGGATCTTCAGCAAACTGTTGCCACAATGTTTCAAGCACACAATTGTCTAGAATGTCTTTGTATGCTGTAGCATTACGATTTCCGTAAGGGGCCCAAATATGTTCCAACATGAAAATGCTCCTGTGCACAAAACAAGGTCCACGAAGACATGGTTTCCCAAGATTGGAGTAGAAGAATTCAAGTGACCTGAACAGAGTCCTGACCTTAACCCCACTGAACACCTTTGGGATGAACTGGAATGCCAGATGATGTGTGTCAGGCCTCCTCACCTCACTAATGCTCTTGTGGCTGACTGGACAGAAATTGCATGGCCATGTTCCAAAATCTTGTGGAAAGCCTTCCCAAAAGAGTGGAGGCTGTTACAGCAGCAAAGAGGGGGGGACCAACTTTGGAACGGGGTGTTCAACAACACACATGGGAGTGATGGTCAGGTGTCCACATAAATTTGGCCATATAGTAGTGTACTTTATGGCTAGACTTACAATCTGGGTAGTGGTACCACAGCGGTTAACAGTGAGACTTCCAGGACTTGTCTGTGGGTCCAGATTTACATTCATCACCCTCGTAACTACTTGCTACTAGTTTCAGTGTAGTTAATGTATAATTCATAATGTTTACTAACTAATATGTTTTATATGTTGAATAGCTAAAGAGTGAGCTGGGGCTTTATGGGGTTTACGTCTCTGTGGTATGTTTAGCTTGCCAGAGAACCCTGGGCCCTTGGGNTTTTTTCTGCTGGGGGTTGCAGTGGCAGCAGTCTGAGAAGGTCAGCCCACACTTCTCTGTCACCAGCAGGTCTAGTCCGTCTTAAACTGTCCGTCACATGTGTGACCCCCGCCCTTCATGTTGCAGATAATGAGCCCACAAGATTATGTGGGTTGTGTGGGCTGGCTGGTCACCACCAGCAGTCTGGTCGCCAAGCCTCGGTCCAGGGGTGGGTCCTGGTAATCCTAATTCCCCTGGGTACACTTGGTCTTTTTTTGTGTGTTTCCTGTAGGTCTTTAGGATCGCCTTTTCACCGATCACTTTGTTCAGATCTGTTCACCAAGGGTGACCCAGTTGAGAGCATTAAGCTCCCAGTGATATATCCCTGAGGTACACAAGGTACACAAGTCCCTTCATTATGACAGATTCTTAATCCAGGAAGGTAGGGCTTCACTGGTTCTACTGAATGGTGAAAAGTTTTACAGCACCATTTTCTACTATTTTGTATAACTGATCATGCCAGTATTAGTAGGTGAAACATTTTCAAGCTTGTAACACAAATCCAGTAGAAGACATTAAAAATGACCTGGATGACCAAGAATCTCCAAAGACAGAAATTGAAAAGCTGTTAATATAAAAGAAAAAAACTTTTTCAAACAGAAACTGTCTGTATTGCAAAACAGCAATCTCCTAACTCCATGTTTCAGCAATAAGCCTGTTATATAGTCCTTGTGCTGAGAACTTCAGGTAGACTGTGACTGTGCCCTAGAGACCATGGCCTGAACAGTGGCTTCTCTGTGCTGGGCCAGGCAGTTTGTTGGCATGGCCACGGTGTTGAGTTAGTGGGCTAATAGCCACCAAGGGATTGCCTGCGTTAACCTGATGTATCCCTGCATCAAGTGTTTGGATCAAAATTTGAATCAGGGACTAAATAATTTTTTTTTGGCAGGGGGCTGTGGTTGGGGGTGTTGGGGTGCATGTCTCTGTGAAGGTCTTGTGTTTGTAAAAGTCCTGCCTCACACCATCCATGTACTCCTTGAAAGAAGCTCTTTCTTTACTGCACTGCAGTCTTAGCACCTCAGGAGCTCTTATTGCTATATGCTATATTGCCTCAGTGCCTGCCTTGTCGGAAAGGAAAACAAGTTTGATGTTGTGATTTCTAATTTTACCCATTGCAATGGTCACTATGCCCAGATGCAATGATCCTTCTCCTCCTGCTCTTCCTACCATTCTTGGTCCAAATACTGGGTTTGGTTCCAGAAGACCAAATGTAATATAGTTTATTACTATGATTGATTTAATAAGGTGTATCATGTTGACACTGTTGTGTGAGACGTTGTTCTGCTTTGCTATTTCTCTGCTGTGAGAAGTTTGGTGAAGGATGTTCTTTTATTGTATTCCTGTAGTTTATATGAAACAATTAAAATTATAACAATTTACCATAATTTATGAGATCTAATTACCAATATACCCACACTCCCGGAGGTCCAAGACCTAGCATCACCAGGGGATCTGGGATTTAAAAAAAAATGTTATAGTGATGTTTAAGTATCAGGACATCCTCAAAGCCTGGTGACAAATACAACATAGACCCCTTACATAAAAGTGCTAATACTGAAAGGTTTGCACCTGGAGGATCTATATTTATGTACAGTTTGGCTTTCACAATTGGGAGCTTTTAATTCAGATAAGAGTATTCTCCTGGCATAGGCTTGTAAGACAGGGTACTATTTTTGTGCGAGCGTAAGTGTAATTATCTGATTAACACTGGAGTGTGGCTATATTGGTTGAATCCATGGCATTTTTTTTTTTTTGTATTTGTGCTCTGGTGCAATTTTGATCGTCATAAATTAGTCATAAATCTGTTGTATGAGTTTTGAAGTGGGATTATATAAATACTGAACATACACAAAACCTTTTTTGTGTCTGGCTCAGAGGGTGGTGAATGGAGGTGATCATATACTCTGGGTTTTATAAATGTACGTGAGATCATCTGTGTTCATAATGAATTTCTCTGTATTATAAGCACTTGTATTACCTCATTTTTCTTTTTTATTCACGCAGTGATAACATAATAACAGCAACAGCAACAACAGCCATATCATAAACCATAGTTATAATGGATAATGACTGCAGAAAGCACAAACGATGAGATGGTGAATATGTACAACCTGTTGGGTAATTGGGGGGGTGGGGTGGGGGAGGGGTTCTCTGTATGACTATAGAGTACAGAAATGTGCATGTGTGTTAACATGGCATTGGCATACTTTTTCCAGTCAGAACAGCCTTCAAATCCCAGTGGTCTTTCTGATTCATTCATCTTTTAGTGCTATGCATTTAGCTCTGTTCTGGCCATGACCATTTTATAAGCTAAACATTCTTTAAGGGTTTTATCATTCATTTTGCACACACATCACTCTGGATCACACTGTGTATTGTATGTATGGGGCATGTAAAAAGGGGTCTGTTCCTTTGAATGGATTCCAATATACAGTAAATTAACAGCACACATCTTGAATTAATGCAGAAAGTTGTGAACCCCAAGATTCCTCTCTGTTAGCGTGCTGGTGTTCATTAATTACGTAAATGTCTTTAAAACAGTGATCGGTGACTCTATCCATTTGGCTTTGTGGGAATAGTTTCTATAAAGGCCTAAAAAGCCTTATCTTGGCTTTAATAACCCTGACAGCAAATTAAGATTCATTGTTCATATTAGCTGGTGGTATGTGTTGTTCAGGTATAGGGCACTACATTGTGTGTTGAACCCAAATGAAAAATTAGAGTCCAACAGTGGAGAATTAATAATCTACCTGAGTGTAAAGAACAATGTTAATTTGCTTACATGTTCAACTGTGTATATGTATTATTTTACTTTATCTTTTTTCCATCATAAGAGAAAATTCCCATTATTTCTGACAGTACACAACTGTAGTGGTTATTGTTGTTCAGGTTCAAAAAGTGTGTGTGTGTGTGTGTGTGTGTGTGTGTGTGCGCACACGTGTATGTGTGCACTGTTTTTCAGAGCTCTACCACTGAGGCCATGAAGAGCTTTCCTTTTGTGGGCCAGTTCCTGGGGAGACTTTGTTGGAACCCATATGTTACTGCGGATGGTAAATTTATGACTCTTACTCTTTAGAGGTGTGTTTCCCATTTGAGATGGAGAAATGGGTCTGCAGGCGTTAGGTATTTACACTCATTTTCCAGTGAACCCTGTTGCGACCTGCTGGGCATTTATTTTCCCTTTTATTCTCTTTCCTCCCTCTTTTTAGGTGTCTCTCTCTCTCTCTCATTCTGTTTGCATCTCTCGTTCTGAATCTTTCTCTGTTTTCTCTATAACTCCTAGTTTCCTTTTGTCTCCTTAAAATCAATACATTCCTCCTGGATTTATTTACCTTGTCACGCTGAAGACCTCAACACAAACCACATATTTAAATAATCTCACACTTAATTTTCTTTGTTTCCTGTGTGTACTTTCTGTCCTTCAGGAGCATGCAGGAGGCTCCTGCTACAGTGCGTGTGGCTTCTATATAGTTCGGAGCCTCAGAATGTAGTGGAGCAGCGGGCCAACGAGTGGATACGGGTACACACACACACACACACACACACACACACACACACACACACACACACAGCCGTTTACCATAAAACAGTCTTCACCCAGTGTTCGTTGTCCTTCACAGTCTCCACATGTTATATCACCTGGCCCTGAAAGGCTCTTTTACTTGGTTGTATAAAAAATTTAATTCCTAGATGACTTGTACAAATTATACACCTTTTTATATGTTCATTTTTCCATAGTAATCATTGGTACAGTTAAAGACAAAACAGAAATGTGACAAATGAGCAAGTATACTTGCACACAAATGGTACAGTGCTGTTTGGTTTGAATAAAGTTCCCCTTTTGATGTTGTACAGGTAGTAGTGATGTACAAAACAGACTGACATTGCTGTTTCCAAACCACTAAAAGTTAAAGATTTTTAACACATGCCATTTATACAGATATAATCAGAGGGGGGAAAGGAGCAATAAAAAAGCAGGCTTTTTAGTTTTCACACAGATGGTTTACCATAAGCAATATGGAACCTTTCACATTTTTCCCGGATTAAAATGTGTGTATTCTTTTTGTTGTCATCTAATAAAACATTGCGCTAATTAAAGGAGGGCTTTTAAAGTAAACTTTTAATTTGCCAGATGTGTTTTGACCTATACGAAGGGAAGTGAAGACAGAGGGAGGTGTAGAGGTTCCATGAGGCCCTTCACTGCAGTGATTCATCTTACATTATTTTCTCAGCTAACTAGCTCTTGTACAGCAGTAGGTAGATACAGTATGTGGGAAAAGGCCTGGGGCATGAAGGAGAGAACGGTAAAGACCTGGGATTAGCTGTTTGTCTGGAAATTTTCAATGGTGTGAGTAAGAACCATACAGTGATGGTTCTACTTTTCTGGCTGAGCCCAGTGTTTGGTCATGCTTGTTTTTAATCCTCTGTTTATCATTGTCTTCAAGGAAAATTAGGCACAATGGGCAGTAAGTCGTGCGTGTATGTGTGGTTCTACGACTAAGTGGAGGACAGCCGGGGTGGTTTCCTTCTGGAACTAGAGGAGTTTCTCTTTATATTTGTTTCCTAGCCAAGTATTAATAGAAATGTTTTCACCTCGTAGCTGTGACCTTGCGCCTGGACCCCTGCTACATCACACTCACTCCTCTTGCCATTCTCATCAACCTGAATGACCCAAATGGCCTGGGGGTCCTCCATGTACCATGCTTACATATGTAAGCAACCATTCTACTTTTTTATGTTCCAGACTGCTATGGCAGTTCCCTCCCAGAACTAGTGTTGACTGAATATCGAAACAAGGGTTTGTAACACTTCATGAATTCTCTGGACTGTGTACTCCCATGACAGCACTTACAAAAATTACTGATACCATTTTCTGTGGGGAATGATCTCTACAAATATAGTTATTGCTCACTCTTGAGGAAGATGGTCTCTCTTGAAACTTCAGAATGTTGTTGCTAATATTGCTCCACTTGGAGCCACTCAGGATGTGGGCATAGTGTGTCTTGAAATCAACTTTGGCACTGTTTCCTGATCAATAGTGAATGCAATTCTCTGACTTGCTTGATGATAATGATAATGGCCAGTGAAAAAAAGATGCCTTAAATGAGAGACACTTTGTCTTCTATTGGTTCATATGGCAAGTTACACAAACTTCCTAGCACCAATTCCAGGTACCATTGTGGGTCAATTTTTTGGCATGGGAGTTGGAGACATTCGACATCTTTGCGAAACACCCTTACTAGTTTTAGCACTCCCAGTGACAAAACACCAGTCTGTCCCCCAGATGTAAACAATACTACTATGTACATCTTTAGGGTAGATTCAGACAGAAATGATTCTTGTCGACTTTGCAAATATGCTAAAACAGGAGGTAGGAGGTTTGTATCCAATGTTTCATACCACCTACCACACAAAACTTTCCACTTGCTGTATAGCCCTTGCATAGACACCGTGCACTCATAAGGGTGTGCCTGACCCCTTATGAACATGCCAGTATGCTGGGTTGTTCTCATTCAGAGAACAGACTTATAATTTTAGGGTGTGTGATCCCCTGTGGCATAGTGACCCTTGTCTCTGGTATAGCAGATCCAGTCTGATGTCTAGTGGGCACAGATGGCCCTTCAATAACATGGGGAACCAAACATTGTTTGGCTAAAATTGGGCTATAGACAGTACCAACTGCATAGCCTTTCGGATGGTCTACAGTATCGTCCATAACAGTGACAGCAGTGGAAGAGCATACAGTCTTAGATTTAACCAGTCACGTTGAAGGCTTCCTAGCCAAGATCCTGTCCCTGAACCACATTTGGCAGTGAATTGTCTGTCTGTTTACAAACAGATCAACTAGTGCCCTTCTATCGGTGTTGTAAAACTGAGCCACTTCTTTGTGAATTTGCCAATCTCCGGACACAGACAGTACAACAGAGCCTCCAGTGTATGATAGCAGCCATCAAGTAGGTAGGCAGCTCTTTGAGGCAAGCTTACAATGTGTAGCCACTTGCAGTTCTGTAATACCCCTTCTTAATTGAGGCTACTCAGTCTTTCATCAAAAAGATTCATATAGCATGCAAGTCAGGTTCCTTCCGCAGTTAATACGGTCAGTTGGCTTGAGTCATGCACCTCTGTGGGGTGGACCCATTCTCTTATCCGATGTTATCAACCTCCAGTGCTTTAATTGCAGAGGAGTAAACCAGCCCACCCTTAACCGTGTATTTTCAAAGTCAGCACAGGAATTCTCTGGAGCTTCTGATGAATTGTGCATTGGTGTTTTGGTCAGTCCTTGCCCTGACTTGAACCTGCATTTGAATTATAGTCCACTGCCACGTACCAATGTGGCATGTTCTGTATTCTGCATAACTCCTTCCATGTGCCGTTGTGGTATTTATAACTTGCTTTTAAAATAAAGTGACTGTGCATATGCTTAGTTTGCAAGGAGAGGCAATCAAGTGCCTCCTGATCATGTGTGCCATGGCATAGCTTCAGACAATGGCATTTGAGCAAGCCAAACTCGCCTTTTTATTTGTGTCAGTAGACCCAATGATTTCCCATAGCGCATTGCTATGGCTCCTTTAGTGCTGCATGTAAGTTCTCTGTGCCCACTGAATCTCCATTCATGGGCCAAGAGCAAATGTGCCATGGTGTTAGAAATACAACATACACTTGCAGGCTCCTCATATGCTCTGCAAAGCAGTGTCCGCTCTCTTATGTTCAGGTTGTACACAGCATGGATTTAAGAGCTCCTTTCACTTTCATTGTGCCCATACTTTAAGTTATTTTGAACTTAAGAAGTATGAGCTTACAAAGTTATGATGTTAATTACTTTGTGTTTGCTGTGACAATAATAGGCCACATAGTTTCTGAGTCAAAGGCAAATACCGATAAATCAGTACCATCAATGGTAAGTTATCACCCCAGGTGAATGTCAGCACACTGTCCTTGACCGTGCAGATTTTACTATGATAATTTCATACAAGTTTTATTTCAGACAGATTTTTGATGACTTCTTAACATCTAAAATCTGCTACTTACTCTCCTCAGCAAGACAAGAATAGTTAAGAGGAGGAAGTGTGATCTAGTGGAGGCCTTTTTATAGGGTTCACACATGAGGTCTCGGTCATGAGGTGACGACTTTGCTAATAGTGCTCAGCTAGTAAACAAGGGAAAACTCTGCTAGTTCGGAAAGAAAACTGCCCTGGTGGTCCAGAATGCAAGGAACTAGAACATAATATCACAATGGTGTTCCCCAGTTACCTAAAACACTGTATTTTTATAATGCCATGGACCAAATAGGAAATATTCTTCTCCATATTTTCCTTTTTCCTGCTAACATAATAACCCATCTGAATGTCTACTCTGAGGTTTTGCTCCTGTTATTCCAGCAGGGTTTTTTTTTTCTCCCCCCCACATTCAACTTCTAATGTCAGTTGAGTCCTGCATTCCTTTACTGCTTTGCGTGAATAAACAGACAGCCTCATCAAATGGAAAGCCAGTTCTGTCATGTTTGGGAGTGTTAAGCATTATTTCTCCTCTTCATGTGGGTGGCAAAGTCTGAAAGAAAGCTGAATGGGTGGTGCTGGGGTTTTCTGCTGCTTAAATTCTGTCCTGTCCTTAATGGCCCCATTGCCCAATCCACTGCCATCTCTCGATCTACCACAACAGCCTGGCTCACTCGCAATTCCACATCAGAGGACAGACGGTTTTTCAGTCTCTGAGCAGCAGGGTTCCGAGGCTGAGCAGAAATGACCATGTTTCATATCTCCATTAGCTTCAGCTTTCTTTTTCTCTCTTTTCTCACTGTTTCTCTTGATGTTTCCCTCATCTTTTCTTTCTTCCTGTCCAACGAGCGAGAAAGAAAGAGATCCAAGAAAGAGAACGAGTGAAAGAGAAAGTAATGAAAGAAATAAAAGTAACATTTTCATTGATTCATTGTGCTCTCGCCCCACAAAATCACACACATACACTCTCTCTCTTTAGAATCACACTCTTTCTGTTGCTCTATTGCTTCAACAAATTCCTCCTTTGATAAACATTCATATATTTTTATGTAAGATTTCAATCATGTATTGATTCAGATTCTGTATTAATAAATCATCATGCTTTGAAAGAATTAAAAATTCTTAATTCTGTTTAATAAAAAAAATAAAATAAAAACACAGATGAGAACTCGTCACGAGTAGGGAGTCGGAGAAATTCACAAGATTCCCTCGAAACACACAAAAACGAGTAACCAACGCTATAATTGAGACGGTTGGGTTTGTGGAAGACATTTTACCATATTGTAAATCTAAAGAAACCACATGGCAGCCATGTTTTCCATCCAAGAAGCTCAGGGTCATAATAATTTGTTTCTAAGAATGGTTCTCAGATTCTCTGAAAGTAAATATCTTTCATTTTCTCATTTTTGTAGATTTCAAGAAACAAATTCCATTGTTTTTAGAATCAGCTTGCAAATATCTCAGGATTACATATTTGTTCTGTTTCACAATGTGCAATAATGTTTACAATACTGAAGAACCTATAAGGCCAATTTTAAAAAGTCAAAGTACTTGAATAGAAAAGGTGACTGCTGTTAAATGTCTGTGTTAAACAGAATTTGCTGTGCCATCTAACTTCAGAAGACGAGGGCAGCATGCTGCATGCTCTGGAGAAACATGCCGGCTTCCCACCTCAGCAGTATTATTCAGGGAGTCTCAAAAAGGTAAAGAGATCACACTATTGGTTCATCCACCTCAGTTCTTGATACTTTTATAGTAAAGGACATCCTGGTGTTAGTCATTAGTGTTGTAGCTGGCTGACTGTGCGTTCAGTAAAAGTATGTGGCTTTGTCTGCTGCAGATGGTGGCATTACTGACAACGGAGGTTAATATTAGTCATATCCCTTCAGCAGCCTCTTCAGGAAGGTTTGTAGCATTCCGCACACACATCCAACACATTCAGTCACTTCAGTATTTGAGCATGAGGTAAGGCCAAAAGCGTAGGTTTTGTAGTAATCAGTACCCACATTACGTACAGAACGTCGTACCTATACGAATGACTTTACGAGGTGTTCGTTCCATAAGGGCATGCAACTTCTGCCCTTCAGTGTGGTTGGTTTTTTAAATAAAGTTTTTGTTCTGTTGACTTTGTTGTACATGCAGGCATTAAATCTTCAGTTTAAAAAAATCAGGCTTAAAAACAAATTCCTGCCAGTAGCGCTTATAGATCAGGTATCAAGTTTGAACAAAGAGGAAAACTCCTGCTTTTTTTTTTTTCCCTCTACAATATTCTTTTTCGAATGCATTGTGCAGTCTGTTTACACATATCTGACACTTCCTTATTTATACTGTGTATTAGTCACATCTCCTTTATTGCTTATATTGCAGGTGCATGTTTGACAACATCCATTCTTTATCAGTAGCTTGTGTCCCCTTGGTCACATGTCCTGAGGTGGCACCTCTTATCGGTGCACTGCTAAAGCATTGCAGTTTGTGTCAGTGTTCTCATCTCAGTGAAGAGTTCATAAAAGCAGTTAACACAGCCTGGCTCAGGTACAGCTTTTTTTAAGTGTATTACATTTTATAATATGCACATATGGATAAAAACAGATACATAAGTATCTACATTCTCTCTCTCTCTGTTTTACTGTGTGTCAGTAAGAAGCTGGTGATGGAGGATGTAGCTGTGATGGCTCTGTGGTGTTGATCGGACAGGTCGAATCTCGTCCGTCAAGACGAAGACGAGCTCGCACAAGAAAGACTGGGCTTTAACTACGTCTGAGTGGATACAGTTGTCACTGACTCTTTACTGGTGAGTCAACATGATCTCCATCACGGAAAACAGTGTCTGGAGAAGCTTAACTCCTGCTGCATTGAACTGAATTTGAAAGGCACTGCTTTCCAACCGTATTTTCAACCTTTATAACGTCAGCTACCTCTTATAAATAGTGCAGGTGTCTTATTTCAAACACTGTCAGACCGAATTTACGTGGTTGATTTTGGATTATGGAAAACGACCCAGTTGTTTTTGTCAGCACGTTGTGTGTTTGACATGGTTATTTCTGATAGCAACAGTCATGTCATAATATTTACGCAAACTACTTATGAGTTTCCAGTTGAAATACTGAAGGTGAGTAACGAAATGACTGGCTCCTCTGAGGAGGAATGCATTGTAGTCATAAATTTTCCTTCCTGGGAGAATTGGGAATAATCCATTGATGTAATGTTATACAGCCTATAGTTTACAGGATGTGCTGTCATGACTAGGCCCCACGTTCAGCGCTGTGAGGGTCGTACTCTTAGGAAACGACCTATAGTGAGATTATCTGCAAGAAGAGAAAGAGAAGGTTCTGGAAATGCTAGGTATTTAGAGCAAAAGAGTCTGTTTATATCTCCTTCTGTCTGGCTCAGTTAACTCAGTAACAGCATGCCCTCATTTGTTTCCATAGTAAACATGTCTCCTCTTATTCTAAGAAAATTACTAAGCTCTCAATGAGTGCACCTTAATCTCTCGCTTGTATATTTGTGCTCCAGGACTAATTTGACAGGTGTCAGCTAATTTGCCAGCTCTCGACTCTTCTGTGCTGTTTTTGCCTTTCACGAACTCATTGTTTAAACTGCAATCAAAAGTGGGGAAATTAAAAATTTCTGTTACCAAGTTTTGCAAATATCCTTCCCTTCCTCAGCCCCAGAGTTTAGATCCAATCACAATAAACATCACCCTACATGCTGAGTGCCAAAAATAATTTTTTTTTTTTTTTTTTGGGCTGTGCTATAATTGACTCTCCATGTGATTTTAGGAAATTTAAGAAGGGTTTCTCAGAATTCTGACTTCGATACCAATAGTAGTCGTGGGCAGTCGTGGCCTAATGGTCTGAGAGTCGGACTTGTAACCCGAAGGTCGTGGCTTCGAGTCTCGGGTCCGGCAGGGATTGTAGGTGGGGGGAGTGAATGACCAGCGCTCTCCTCCACCCTCAATACCATGNTGCACTTGGATGGGTTAAATGCAGAGCACAAATTCCGAATATGGGTCACCACACTTGGCCACAAAGTCACTTCACTTAACTATCTTTGTTTACTGCACTTATCAGAAGTACAGTGTGGCAGGTGGGGACATGGTTTAGGGGGAGTTTGGAGCAGATAAAGACTCAGACTTTATTTTGAATAACTAAATAACTGTTAAGTCCACAGAAACTGCAGAAGTGAGAGTGAAGTGTTCCAAGTTGTTGTCATCTTGAACACTTCCCTCGCAGAAAAAGGGTACTAAACAGCTTTTCCTTTGTCACTGGGATCTTTTGTATCTTTAGTGTGTCTTTTTAATAAAAGTTTACTTTTGCAAGGTGCATGTAGTGTACCTTTTTAAAGTATTATTCTAAATGCTTAAATAATGTGGCCCTTAAGATACAATTATGTATCTTGTATCATTTTAAAGGTTCACATTACCATGTAAAAGATGCACGCTGAAGGGGTAAAGGTACCACCCCAATGACAAGGAATGTACCATTTAGTTTCTTATTTGGATTTTTCATTCCACCTTAAAAGGTCAGGGTATTATGATCTCGCATGTAGCTACTGCCTTGAAGCGTACACATTCACTCTGCTTATTTCTTTTGTCAAAATCTCCTCATTCACAAAGCTTCTCACAAATTTGACATGAGATGCATTGTAAGCCACTATCCAAATGCTCAAATAGTTTTTTAAATAAACCTGTGCATGGTTGTGCTGGGTAACATCATTTTGTCAGGCTTTTGGGTTGCTCGCGCAGCACAAGCTCAAATCTCGCAAGACTGAGGCATGTTTACTGCACTTCTTCTCAAGTGAGTGTTTTTTTTCCCCCCTCTCTTTTAATAAAATGTGGGGGAGCAAAGCTGTATGATTCTCCATAGCCTAATAAGTGAAGTGAAGTGACGTGTAGCCAACTATGGTGACCCATACTCAGAATTTGTGCTCTGCATTTAACCTATCCAAGTCAACACACACACACACACACACACACACACCCGGAGCAGTGGGCAGGCTTTTTTTTTTTTGCTGCGCCGCCCGGGGGGAATTGGGGGTTTGGTGCCTTGCTCAAGGGTCTCACCTCAGTCGTGGTATTGAAGGAGTATACAGTCGTGGTATACAATCCCTGCCGGACCTGAGACTCGAACCCACGACCTTCAGGTTCACCTTCGGGTTACAAGTCTGACTCTCAGACCATTAGGCCACGACTGCCTTTAATCATGTGTGTTGAAATTTGAGGACAATTAAAGACATTTATATAAGAACAATAATATTTGTGTTTTTAACCCATTAAAAATTGATGAACAAGAATAACAATTCACTCTACAATTTAATAATAATAATTAATAATAATAATAATAATAATAATAATAATTATTATTATTATTATTATTATTATTAGTATTATGATGAATGTAACTGTCTGGTGATAGCAACGTGCACTTCCTCAAAAAAGCTACAATGAAGCATTTTATGAGTAGTGTTAGAAAAGCTGGGCAAACTTATGTGGTCTAATCCTATTAATCATTTTCAGCATACTGAAACTTTATACAGGACCGTTAGCTAATCTGCTGACTTTTAAGCTCTCTGTGAAGGTCAGGATGCTTGTCAGGAAGATGTTTTGCTAATATCTTCAAGGTGTTCATTCGGATTATCATGGTCATCTGATAGGCAGACAAAATATGTCCACATTTGCCCTTGACCCCAAGATGCTGTAGGCATGAAAGGAAACCAGGTGGCTTTATCTCAGCAGTGATTTAGTTACATTATACTGTGTGTGATTTGCATCACTGTGCAATCCTTATATTGTGATTCGCCCAAGGGAAAATGACGTCACCGTGCTGAGGTCATAGAAAGAACCCAACGTATTCAAAGTCCTGGACTCGACCTGAAAAAGTACTGAGGTTTACATCATGCAACCCTATGAGAAAACATTTCAGCTCTTAAAAAAAAAAAAAAAAAGTGCATGTCCTCATTTTTGTCACTTTTCATCTCCATTTTGCTGAGCTTAGACTGATATCTCACCCTAAACGTTAGACACAATAACTAGAACCTCTTCCATACGATAATGCCTTCCAAATGATTTAAGGCTGACTTTTATTCATTTTATGTTTCACTTTCATAGTTTTCATTCGGTTTCCATGTTTTTTTTTTGTTTTTTTTTAAAGACTGCAGCAGACAGAACCCAGAAGTAGTATGCTTTGGCACTGAGCATTGAGTAAAGCTCATTCAACCAAAGTTCAGCACCAAACAACAAAACTGACATCTTCCAGAAATGGAGGGGTAAACTTTCTTTATTGTGCAGGTCAAGCTTTGTAGTTCAAACTGCATGTGGCTCATTCATTCAGTTCGTGTTGGCCAGGACGACGTTCATTCACTGGAGCCCGGAGCTTCATTTATGCGCTTTCTCACTATGAGTATGTAAATATATTGTGCAAATTGTCTGTACTGGGGTGGGGTTCTAGACATGAGAGAGAGAGAGAGTGAGACATCATCCTGTGTTATAGAACATCTAAAGACTTTATGATATTGAGTTCTGTTTGCACAAACACAACAGTCTACATAAACTCGTAATCAGCTCTTGGGAATTAAGGCACTCACTCATTTTCTTTGTCAAGTAGTTTGAACTGTGAAAATGATCACTCAGGTGTAGACATATTGAAGACGACCTTTTTGTAAGACATCCACGCTGGACAAATATATAAATATAAGAAATATAACCTAGGACTTGCTTATATAGTTTCAATAACAGATCCATGTAGTCCAACAGAGTTTTGGAGTTGCTGCTGTTACATTTCGCTGTGTCTAGGAGAGGATCAATGAGCAACATCTCGTGTTTGTTTGCAGCTGAAACACATCTCTTTTTATTGGAACAGCAAATTGGCAGCTCTTGGCAGGCATTGAATAGCAAGGGTTACGGGAATATCTAAGATGCTTCTTGTTGCTTTTGGGGGATGAAAGGGGATATGTGTGTGTGTGTGTGTGTGTGTGTGTGTGTGTGTGTGTGGAGATGAGACTGCCTCAAGCTAGGGTTTAGCAGACATTCAAATATAAAGCAAAACAGGATGTAACTTCTTTCTATCGCCTACATAAATACACACTCTTCCCTTATTGGTCTTGCTCGATCAAAGACAGCAAGGGCACATGTGGGTCTTTTGGGGAACACGTGTACTTTGAGTGTGTGTAAAACAGTTCATGTTTTACTGCATTCCTGGCTCATTTGACTGGTGCAAAAATGGCAATCTAATAATTGTGCCCATTTTCCCATAAAAATATGAGTAAATGCACAACTTTAGGTATGCATATACAGCTGCTTGGGTGCATGTTCTCTCCTTTAATGCCACTAAATTTAAAACAGATGTCAAAATGTATGGCTGCGTGTTGAGAAGAGGAGAAAAAAAAAACTACGATTAATCTAAGGCCACTAATGTATCTGCAGCAGTTTGCGTGAGAAGAGTGGATGGAATGCCGCAGCTTGTAATCCTCATTGGTGTCGCCACATTGCCCTCTAGTGCTATAGCTAGAACTGACATGCATATTGGAATTGTTGGCTGTAATATGCTGCCTTTTTTTTTCCCCTTCTTCTTCTTGTTTTTCCCCAGCCCAAAGCATCAGCGCTGCACTGCCACATCTTTCTCATAGTGAATGATGTTTTCAGGTGGGTGATGGTTTCAGCTGAGTGTGTGACCATTTGGTAAACTGCTTGATGTAGATTCTTAACTATGAATTCAAATGCCAGTGATGTATCCACCTGTAGGGTTCAAAAGCCAGAGTTCTGATTCTTCTTACAAACCTTTAAACAGTAAAGTCAAATGTAAATTGTTTCTAATATAAATAGAAAGTCATTAATTCTTAAGTCTTATTATTGCTAACTTGAAGAAGTAGCCATACACTGAGGACTGAAGTCAGTATCAAATGTTGGTCATTTAAAAATGACTTTAACATCGTGTTAGAAACATACACAACACAATTTAAACACGGTGTCACAACACTTAAACATATGAAAAGCAGAAAGTTCTGATTATATTAAAATTACTTTCATAGATTTTGCAAAGGAAAATGAATTTTCCTCAGTTCTCAGCATAACCAAGGTTAACGGTGGTGTTATTTAATAATACACAGCTACATAAAAATGAAGTAGAAGTAGCAAGCCCAGAAATTTGAACCCTACTGGAGGGAAACAGTTTTACGATGCATGTTTTTTTTTTATGTATTTGTAGAAATGCTCTAATAACACTAGAAGAAAATCTTGCAGTGAGAGGTCTGTTACAAGTTTTCACTAGCTGTTTTCTGCAGACCCGCTCTACCCAGAGGCCACAGGTATCCACCACTTTCATCCTTCTGTCTCTTACTGCTGGGGAGTTCTTTGATTTTTTTTTTTTTTTAATGAGTGAAACCTAAAAATGCAAATAAGAGTTTCGACTCCAAGTGGATTGCAGCCTGAGATTTCTGTACATACCGTTGATCCATACAGGCAATAATATGAGGATAATGTATTATTGGTAAAGGAACATGGGGCACTTGCAATATGATGTTTGCAACGTGTATGTCGAGGTCTGAATAACCGTTGGAACCATTTCTACCTATTTTTCCATAATTGGACTAATCCCACACTGAAGATATGTGAGAAACCTCATCTTTAATTGGACTACATTTATTCAAAGAATATAAAAACAGTTTTCAACAAAACCATTTTTTTAGGTCAAAAATTGGCACGGTCATGTCAAAAGCCTCATTCTGTGGTCATTGAACCATTTTTATGTGGATTTAGGCATAAATCTCCATATTGTCATGTGTTCTAACATGTTTTAACTTCACCATAATAACAGTAGAGATTAGGTTCTTTTCTGTAGAACCAGTCTTCTTTTTAATCCAAACCCAGGTTAAGCGTTTTGCCAAAAGCTCTATTTTTGTCTCAACTGGCCGAAGAACCCAGCTCCAGGAGCTTACGTTTGTGGTTAGATGTGGATTCTTCTTCTTCTTCTTCTTCTTCTTCTTCTTCTTCTTCTTCCTCTTCTTCCTCTTCTTCCTCTTCTTCTTCCTCTTCTTCTTCCTCTTCCTCCGGGTTTTCCCTTCAGGGGCCGCCACAGCGAATCATCACTCTCCACCTATCCCTATCTTCTGCATCCTCAACACTTGCACCCACTAGCTTCATATCCTCATTTATTACCTCCATATACCTCCTCTTTGGCCTTCCTCTTCACCTCCTGCCTGATGTGGATTCTTCTGGCATTTCTTCCAAATAGTATGTTGGCTGCTAGGTCTAATTGTAGTTTTGGAGACTTGACCTCAATCTTCTGCAAGCCTCCCACCTCCAATTTCTATCTCTAACCTCCTCCTCATTCCGGTTGTTTTAACGATTAATAATTGCGCTAACAGTGGATATGGGCATTTTCACACACTTTTCACATATTTATTTATAGCCTTCGCATGATTTATGAAGGACAGCACACTTTTGTCTCATTTAATTTCCACGTTCTTTTATCTTTCCCATTTTGATGAGTGACTAAAGACATTTGGCATCTGAGTCCCCTCATATTTATATCCTGGTGAAACAGGATGACTGTTTGAGTTCCTAAACACTTGCATAAAAAAAATATATATATATATATGGTATATGCATCAGTTATATTTTGTTCATAAGACTTTCTAGGGTTGCCAATAATTGATGTGGTTTATTAAAAAACTATTTTTAATTTCATTTGATTAATATTACTGAAAATATTTTGATATGGGGTTTAAAAACTTCTTAGAATGATCTTACTTCATTTAAAGATTACATTCTCAGCATGAAATTTTGATAATTAACCAGAAAGGCTTTTTTTCCCCCGTAACTTTTTTTGTGCCAATAATTATGGAGCTGACTATATATAATATTTCTTATATTGTAACAGATCCCAGGTAATTGGCATGTTTGAAAACTAAATGTGTATTTCATTTCAGGAAAGACTGCCACTAAGATCCTTTTTTCCTCATGTACCTCACAGCTTGCTCACACCTTTACTGACCGCACCATCAGGTACAGTATATATAAAACATTTCCATTTTATATATGACTACACTCAAAGTGTAACAATGCTAATGTAACGTTTTCCTTTTTCTGTTGAGTCATTGTGCTGTTGTTTTTGTGAGATGTTTTAGTCTTGTGGTTTTATAGCAAAACAATGAAAATGGGGGAAATATATATTTCTCTTTCTCTTTATCAGTGTATGTGGGTGTATGTGCGCTACAATCCCCCTATTTTTGTTTTATTTAAAACTTTGTTCTGTTTAAACTTGTTCTCAAATTTTGTCAAGTTGGAAAAGTCTTTATTCCAGGTTATGGTGTTTTGAATGTTTGCGGACACGGCAATGCCAGTTACTGAATATAACTCTCTAACCCCTCACCAAGCACACTAGACCTTCCTGTCATACTGCTGTAAACACAGTTACAGATCGCAGGTCCTCTAATGCCCCCTTGCCTCCACATGATATCCTCACAAAGCCACAGTTTCTGTACTTGCCCATAATGGGCAACCAGTTCAGGGACTACAGGCATTTGGCTTCACTGAACAGTGATAGTTTCGGAGTGTATTGATGGGAAACAAGGGCCCTGGTTATTAGTGAATTCAGTTGTTTACCAAATGCAGTGAGTGAGAAGCCTCGCCTCTAGTGTACCTGAGTCAACTTGGAGAAAGGTCATGAACTACTGAGGTTAGAAGACTTTTATTATGGAAAGATGTATTTCTAATTTATGTGAGACGCCACAGAGCAATAAGCCGTTTGGCTTTAGGGTGTGTCCAAAAGAAAGCTGAAGAGCGTGTGCATGAGTAATCATATAGTCTTTAGGCATTATGGCAAAGTTAGAGCGATATAGGGATGAATTGTCAAAATGCACTGAAATGAAAGATCACTGCAATCGTCAATCCTTTTACTTCACTGATCAGCTCCGTTGTTATTCACAATAAAAGTATCTGATTGGACATCACAATATATTTTTGTACTAATGTGTTGTTTTATTCTTCTGTTGTAAGTTAATTAATGTGCAGACTTTTGTAGTATCACAGTTTGTAGGTTTTTGTAGTAATTTTTGTAACTTTTTTTGTAGTAATTTTTGTGTGAAAGAGTCTAACCGTTAAAAGAAAAACAGTTTAATAACATTTTTAGGAGTTTTTCCAAAGAAAACTATCAGATATTGGTATGGGCTGATACTCAAGGTTTCAGTATCAGAAAAGAAAAAATGGTATTGCGCCATCTCTAACGTTAAGCCTACTCTGTTCCGTTAACTCCACCGTGCTGTTTATTTGTAGATGTGCCAAAGCATGTGTGGCTAGAGCACCTGAGCTGGATTGGGACGTTACTAGAGAAATTCCTTCAGGAGAGAAACCAGGAGGAGGACAGCAGAAGGTGAGAGCTCAAACTCTGCTTCATTGCACATACCACCTGTCTTAGGTTTTGTTTGGATGTGTGTTTTTGTTGATTGTGTATATTCATTTTAATAGGAACACCTGTATCCCTGCTCATTCATGCAATTATCCAATCAGCTAATCATGTCTCAGTGGTGCAATGCACTTTGCTGATACATGTCAAGAGCTTCAGTTAAAGTTCAGATCCGGCATAATGCGGAGAAAATGTGATCTCAGTGACTTTGACTATGGCATGGTTGGGCTCGTTTGAGCAGCTTTTTTTGAGAAACTGCTGAATTCACCTGAAACATTGCCTGGTCTTATTCCAGTCTTGCCCACTTTCAGTGAACCTGTGCTCTCTGTAGCCTCAGATTCCTGTCCTTAGCTGACGGGAGAGAGACTCAAATGTGCTCTTCTGCTATTGTTGCTCAACTGCCTCAAGGTTTGATGTGCTGTGTGTTCTGCCGCTTTTCTGCTCAGCATGGCTGTAAAGCCACTGAGTTGCTGAAGCTTTTCTTTCAGCTGGAAACAGTCTGGCCATTCTGGCCCACAGAACGCAGACCTGCTGCTCACTGAATGTTGTTTGTTTTTTTTTAATACCATTCTGTGTAAACTGTAGAGACTGTGAAAATCCCAGATGATCAGCAGTTTGACTAGGCCATCTGACACCAGCAACCATGCCACAGTCAAAGTCCCTGACTTCACATTTTTCCGCCTGTTCTGATATTTGGTGTGAACATACACTGAATGTGCGTGATTATCTGCATTGTGCTGCTGCCACATGATTGGCTGATTGGATAGGTGCACAAATGTGTTGGTGTGTAAAATAGTGCTGAGCCAATACAAACGGAATGTTGTAATAGTCGAGGTGAGAGGCTTTCTGGACTAATGAACCCGTGATACCTGCTCAAAAAGTTGAAGCACAGCTCTCGTTTGTGACATTGAATGACCTCAAGATCAAGAACTCTTTCAGGCCTATTAATCAGAGGAAACGGCCATAATAATAGTGTTAATGTTCACGTCAAGTCAAGATGTAATCCTTAGTGCCTATGGGATTTCCTTCAGCTAATTTATCTATAAGACGGATAGATATTTTCCTTGTGATGTCATGATACAGGTTTGCCACCACAAGGAAAACAATCTTTGAAAATGTTCTTTGCAACTCCAGTAGGAAAAATGTCCAGCTCTACTTCAATGCACATAATATATTTCTCTGTCAGCGCAGTGCTCCCGTCTTGGTGGTGGTGTTCTCGTCATCGTCATTGTTGTTATTTTTATTCTTTATTTATATATATATATATTTATTGTGGTGGTGGAAAAGTGGTATTAACTCCTTGGTGAGAGTGTCATCTGCTCGTATTTTGGCTGATGAATGGGAAGAAGACAGAAAGGGTGAAGGAATGATGTCCAGACCAAATATTCTCACCATCTGGACACACTGAACAGCTGTGTAATGTCTGGGTTCGCTCCATCATTCATGCAGTCATTGTGCAGCTTTCTTTTCTATCCTGACTGTGTTGCAGGAGGCACGGGGCTGTGTTCGAGGTCTGGTTCTTGCTTGTCCGGTGTGGTCATTGGATAGATGTAGCTGCTAAGCTGCTGGTCTCAGTAGGACCTGAGCAATCAGAGTCTTTGCTCTTCCTCTTGACGTTCTACCACCACCCCACCAACAGAGGGCACCAGAGCACTCGGCACAATGTAAGACAGCTAAACAAGTGTAACTGAAATTAGATGCAGCATGATTCAGCCGTGAAATGGTATTACAGTGCGGTGATGATCTGAAATAGTGAAATCATTTACATTATACTATGCTGATACATAAGGAATACTCGAAATTAATTTTAGGGACCTCTTTTGAAATGTGCTACAAGGTTTCTATAGCAGGGTAGCCTATTTTACCGGATCAGAGCCAATGAAATTATTTAAAATATATAAAAATACAAAATGTATATAAGAACCTGCTAAGACATTTATAGATCATCCTCACATCTCATCACTGTCTTATTACCTTATATCCGAATTTTGTCATATGGTTGTCATACAGCACATTTTGTAATCCCACCAGTATTGCAGATGAGCCCTTTCACCCATCCCATGAACTCTTCTCTCTCCTGCCATCTGGTAGAAGGTACAAGAGCATCTGTGCCACTTGCACTTTATGTAGTCTTGCGTACTGTTGTGTGGTGCAACATGGTCCCGGGGAAACGACATTTCATTCTAATGTATACAAGCTATATAGAGGAATGACTTGACTTGACTTTGTGTAAATTTGGCTTAAACAGAGTTAACTAGAGTATAAAATAACTGATTACTACTTTATTCTACTCTTTCTGCTAGATGGTGGCACGACAGGCATGGAGTGATTTGAGGAGCCTCTTCCTCAGCCACACTCCGTCTCCTGAACGACTATCTGCTGTGAACGAGCTGCTCTGCACTCTGTCAGCAAACCTCGTTCTCAGTCTTCTGCTTAACTTTGCCATATTTTCTCAAGCATCACCCAGCAGGGTTACGGATGTTATACAGAAGGTAAAAAAAACCATACGGTACACTTGGTTCACTGAGATACATCTACACTTACTGACCCCATCGTCACAGTGAACTAGTGCAGGACTAGGTGGCCTGGTCTCTAGTGCCTATATTTACTGTATAGGGGTTTCTGTGGTATGCAGAGAGAGAAACATGTCCAAGTGTGCTGCCAGCTGTTTACAGCCCCTTGTAAAATGGAGAACATTTTAGTCCACCCCTTGACACTGAACACTGAAGTTTACAACCTCCAGCTTTCTGCTTCCCCACTGCAGCTGCTCCTCTCTCTTAATGCCACTGATTAAGAGGCATGACGGACTTTCGGGTTTCGTAGTCTTCTTTTTATTTTTTACATTTGTAATAGAGTCTTACAGATAATCACGCATAAACTGAGGTGAGTGAAAAGGAGGGCATACCCGAAAAGCCAGGTCTACTAGTATTAAATTGAAACAAATGTTTACCTCTGTTACATGATGCACAGGATATCCAGGCAGGAAATAATGTATAGACTTGGTCGTGTCAATCAGGATTTGATTTGAATGTGAAACTCTGCATTTTTACTCTGTGAGACTAAAACATGATGAGGTATTATTGATTTAATTTTTTTTCCTGACTGAGAGTAAAAAAAATCAGATGATGTTTAGAGGGTGAGGAAAAGTACATTCATTTTGATGCAGGATTGTGGGGAGAAGTGAGTCACTGATACTGATCGATTGGTCACATTGCGCAGAAAGTTAAAAAGGTCCATTTTGAGCTCATTAATAAACCTTAAAAATATTTATAGAAGTAATCTGGACATTTAAGTGCTGGAATATTTGTATTGAACAAAATTGAATTTATGTAGAAAAGTACACGCTTGTGCCACCCATAGCAAGAAACAATGCTAATAATAATAATAATAATTATTATTATTATTTATTTAATTTGACTCAGCTTTGTATATATGGTCAAGTAACCTAGCTTTTTGTGTGTGTAGGTGCTGACTAGTGCTGGTGTGAGGCGCAGCGCCATGTGCATGCTCTCCTCTATGCATCAGAGACTAAAAGGAGACCGTGCAGTGGAAGCCAGGCTCAGGATGCTTGAGGACAGACTCCACGCAACATAGTGCCTCAGGCTGCATAAACACATGGACGTGCCCAAACCCTGGCATGTGGTAAGCTGTTTATTAGGACAGGGATTCCTGGCATCGTGTAGTTCCACACTGAAATCCTGGGCTGTTGAAAATGGCATTTATACACTGAGCACAGCTGCTGGTTTTATTCTGCAAGCCAGGGACGATATGTGATGACACATCAGGCTAATTAAAAGGAACAGACACATGTAGACATGAGGAAATCAGAAACAAAAAGGCCTCAATTCTGGAAAATATGTGCAGAGGTTATGAAATGATTTCCCTTATTTTTTTATTTTTTTGTAAATGGTATTTGGAAGCCTTATTTCTGTCATGTAGGTAAATATGCTTTGTTTTTGCTGTTGAAGTCAGGAGCCATGTAGACAAGCCTACCTTCCTGTTTCTCTGCAGTGAGGGAGCTCACAGGATCTGAATCACATCCTTTTCCTTGTCTGTCCAGTCCACTGACATATATTATCTCGTGAACATGTGCTGACACTGTCACTACTGTTTCTATTTTTATTTTATTTATTTATCTTTTTGCGAAGCTTAACCAGGAGCGAATCAAGTGCAGGCTAGGTGACTATAAGCACGTCAGTACTGAGGTCAGTATCTGCTATCAGCTAATAGCCAGAGTTTGGTGTTGGTTAGTGTTGTATCAGAAATGGAAAGCCAACCAGCTGAACATGGTGTTGCACAGCAAATTGACTGAAAAATAAAAAAAAATAATAGGGCCATATATACTTCTGACAAACTTGATTTTATATATATATAAATTAAACACAGAGACACAAATGTGCAACAAGTCATCAGTGTCTTTGCACATGTGTAGCTATGAGAGAACAATATTTTATTTCCTCCCAGCACCAGGATGTGGCTAAATCCAAAGGCCTCCATCATCAGTAATCTTCCAGCTGGCCTCAGTGTCTCAGCCACAGCACAGCCTCTTCCTCTGTTCTTTTACTCTGTTCCAGTCTTTCTCAAAAACACCACTAAGTATACCAAATCCAGCCTGCTCCTACAGTCTCCTACTCCACTAAAACTAAAGCGAAATCTAAATAAGCACTACACTGCTGGTCCCCATGGCCGGTATGCTTCCTTATACAGATAAGATCAGGTTATGGTCATATAAAGCGATGGAGAGCAGCTTTCATCTTATTTCCAAAATCCTTAAAAAAACATTTTCAGTTATGTAATTTCATTATTAAAAAAGAAGAGAATTGACGGTCACAGTGGAAAGAAGTACTATTCTAATAGGAATTATTTCACTGCCCAGTTGACAAGGTGCTTAAATAACATTGCAATAAAAGCTGTATAGCTGTAGCAGTATTTCAGTAGTTATAGCATCAAGTGGCAGAGCAGCATTAAATACCAGAAACTGACCTTTCACTGTTTCCAAATACTCATAACTAGAATATCAATGCTGAGGTTACATGTTCTGCATGAAAATGTCATTTTGTCATGTTTATAACACAAACTGTTACCATGTATGTAGTCTAGTGAAATTACTGCAGTGGCGCAGAACAATATACAGCACTGACTTGTATATTATTCACCCTAGAACTCTTACATTAGTATTTCCAATGAGCCACTTGGGTGCCTAAAAAAAACATTTTCTCAATTGTCCTGTGTATATATTTTTTTGCTCCTTGAAAAGAAAGGTGGTGATTAGCTATGGTGGCAAGTGCTTGTGTGCTGCTGTGGATTTCCCTGAGCTGATTGCACACTCGGAGGCCTGAGCCTGAAGAAGAGATCCTGCATCGGGTCCTGTTCAGAGAGACAAACAAGTGGATATGGAATTTAAATATGGATATTTAAAAACAAAGCTGTGATTGACATTGGGGGAGGGGACAGTGGGGGAGCCTGTAAGTGAAACTTTCTCACACAATTCTTTTATCCATTTGGCCTACGATACATGACTCTACTGGATTGCTGTTAGCTAAAAATGTACACTATTGGCATAAATGCACACGAGCGTTCCAGCTGGAATCATCACGGGTCATCAGTACTTCAAAACCGCAGGAGGATGGTGTAGGTTCAGGGGTCTGTGGACCAGACTCCTGTTCCTGCTGAACTGAGCCAGTGTTTCTGAAGTACTGTAATCAGCTCAGTAGGCACGGGAGGCCAGGTCCATTTGGCTCTTGGCTCTCTTAACACAGCCTGTATGAGATCCACACACACACCGTCAGACGGGACTAATTCGCTTCCACCGAAGATACTTAGCACTTCATTTCCCCTGGAATAGAACTTTAATGATATTTTAAATACAGCCTGTGCCACTAATTCCATTTGTGCTAGCCTTCTGATGGTAATGCATCTTTAACCAGTTTCTAAATATAGACATTTATGGCCCAGCTTCTCCCGGACTTCATATTTATCTCCTATATCTGTCATGGCTTAGGCGACAGTGTGCTGGCAGAAAGGGCTGTTAGCTGTCCACTCACTCGACGTGTTTCCTGTCTCCACTGCTGTCTTCTCTATTTTAAGCAGCTGGGCTAAAAGTAGACCTGTATTTTTTTTAAGCCCAGCAATGCAGATGTTTCTATCTCTTTGTGGCTAAATGTTTCTGACTCCATAAGCCACCTGGCTACAGCATTTGTCACAATTTTAGCCCTTTCAATACGGAGCAGAACTGTCATGTTTGTGTAGCAGTGGTAGTAAACCTAAGCATTACATGGCAGAATGTTTTGTAGGAGGAGGATGAGAAGGAAGACTCCTGCACTCTGGCTTCTCACTATGGGCGTAATTAGTCTGTCTGTTGGTCTTTGGACTCATCAGGAGTAAAATAAAATTAATTTAGCTCACAGCTGTTTGTCATCTCACATACCAACCAGATTGTTAGAGTAACAGTTATAGGTGTAACCTATGCTTCAGATCAGCTCACCATCTTTGAGATGTGTAGGAATTTTCAAGTTCTATGTGGGGATAGACGAAGGGTTTAGATACTGCCTGGTATATTGGAAACCTTTGCAATGTATTGAAATTATGAAACAAAAATAAAATGATGAGCAAGCAGTACTATTGTGCTGATCTTCCAAACCTCCTTTCCTGGGGCCTCTTTAATGTTCTTTCTCTCACTCACGTCCTCTCTCTGGTGAAAACAGGTTCTCCGACAGGTTACAGGATTAATTATAAACACTTCACATCCTCTGCCATAGGAAGGACAAACTATCTCCTGCCCTTTCATCCCCTCTCTCTCTCTCGCTCGCTCTCTCTCTCTCTGTTTTCTCCTTTTTTTTTTTGGTCATGCTCACATCAAGTGCAGAACTTAGCCACTGTGAACAAAGAGCTCAATCACTGTTCACCAATCAGCTAAGCTCTGCACCTGGCCTGAGAGAGTCTTCTCTGTGTGCATGGTCGGTAACACCCATGCTTGGGGGAAGAAAAAAAAACTTCCGCCTATAAAACTGTCTACTTTCTTTCTTGGAGGCTTACCTACCACCCTCCTGTGTCCGTCATGCCTTCTTTTATTTGTATTTCTTCAAACTGCAATGTTGCCTCTGGTTGCTATGGCAGCTGTCCAGGCAGTGGTTGTGTGGTAATCCCTGGCAATGTGATTTTTATCTTAAGTCACAAATCAGCACGCCAGGAACCCACACAGCCCCCGACATGAAAGGAAAGAGCTGCAGATGCTCACACACTCCTGTAATTGGCCACGCTTGGCTGAGCTGAGGTTATGGCCCTCATTAGCCACATTGAGATGGATTCCAGGGGAGAAAGCTCATACATACCTCTCACACTTGTCTTTGACTTTTTAAAGCCTGTACACTGATAGTAAGCTATATATAGTGTGGATGTTAATAGCATGGACAAAAAAAATACTCTGGTAAAAACAAACAACTCAACAAGTTAAAGGGAAGCTTTTAACAAGTGTTACTTTAAGAAGTTAAGTTTTTTTTTTTCATGTGGTTTCTCATATTAAGAGCACAAGAAACGACCCCATTTCTGTGCTCATAAACTAGATGTTGTAGCTCTACATTATTTATTCCACCACACATCTCAGAAAAACAGGTGTCATCCACCACCATCAGCCTCCATCTCCCAAGGTGTAGGGGACGAGTAACCCGAAGGCGCCTGGCAAGCAAATTAATGACAACAACCAGACGTAGTCCAACAAAGACAAACGGGCCCAAAAGGAAACGCTATGTCGCAGGCCTGGGATGTCGGATAGCTGGTGCAACCAGCGTGATTTATCTGTGCTGCAGCTAGCAGAAATCCTCACAGCCTGAAAAAAGCCACTCCTCCCTCGCCTATTTCCAAACACATAAAGCTGTCTCGTCGGTGGATAAAAGCGAGGCGACTACACCACAAAGGCTGGCAGGAGATGGCTAATGGATTTATCTACCGGCCTACCAGGGCCCGTAAGTCCTCCTTTCCCAGAGGTTGACAAGTATTTAGCAGCTCCTTCAAGCGAGGCCCAATGTGACATGCTGCTCGTTTAAACAGGATCATATCGATGCGTGAAGACACGGTAAGATAGACGGCTTCAAAGCCATTATACTCCCTTTCTGCCCACAGTTCACACCATATGTCTCTCCTTCACAGCTCAGAAGGAAGCAACAAATACAAGACGGTAATGAGAAGCTTGGGAATTTCTCCCATGATGCTTCAGAGCTCAAAAAAAAAAAAAAAACATGATGAAAAGGTGGACGGGAAAGTAGTGAGAACCGCTACTATCTCTTAAAGCCCTGTCAGGAAGGAAGGAAAACACTTGCAGACCCTTTTTTTTTCATGTTTCCCAGATCTGTTTGAGGAATGTGTTCTGAAATTCTTCTTACAAACAGAACTTAACAGGATTCCTGGAAGAGGGTGGAAGGCAGGCTGAAGCTCTTGGAGAATAAGCACCCATGGTGGTCAAGGCACTGAGTGAACTCTTACAAAAGGCCATAAAACAATGGCCCATTTTAAGGCATGAAAGTACACAATTCAGTGCACATTGCTTTTCTTTCATTAATTATTTGTTTTCAGAAACATTTAAAAAAACAACTGTGCTTTACAAGAAGTTTCCTTTTAGAGGAAATTAAACTTTGGTCCAGACTTGGGTGGAAAAACATGCCTGCCCTGCCATAAAATCTTGCTGATAATGACCAGTTCTGGATTGTCCCTTTTTAATAGATATGATCTCATTCACTTGTTTGTGTTCTCAAATCAGTGTTATTGTTAAGTGTACATCACAGCAGCTGCTACCGGGTAAAGGTCAGGAAACTAAACATTACAAGGAAAGGAGTAATGTTCACAAGGTGAAGTTGAAAGGCTGATAAAGAACCCTACCTGCCCCATTTCCTGAATTAGAGGATCATTTCCTCCACAATCTTGCGTGCTGATTGGTCCATATCATCTCTGATGGACGACAGGCAGCGTCGTGCTAAAGCCTGCTGACGTCCGTCTTCCTGCAGCATCAGCTCGCCATACAGATATACACCCATCGCCTACAACACACCACACACACGTACATAAAAACATCATATATCTGGATTCTACAGAGTGCACTGAACAAAAGTTAGCAAAGTCTTATTATAAGGCTTCAAAAGCTCTGTGTATGAGTCATGATGTACCTGGTCATGAATGAGGAAGTGTTCAACATCTCTATATGCAGCTGCATATTTATGCTTGACCACCAGCTCACACCAGCGATGCTTCACCTACAGATACACACACATACAGTCAGCACTAACAGCTAAACACCTTACAGGCGTGTTCAAAATCACATGATCAAGTCTGTGTGTCCTGATCCGTTTAAAGGGACACTCTAACTGTGTGTGTGTGTGTGTGTGTGTGTGTGTGTGTGTGTGTGTCTGGTGTATGAAAGGGAGCTCTGTTAGCTGTGCTGCTCGGAGAGATCACAGACTGGCTCTGTCCCTTTCCTCATTCTCATTCCTATTCTCATTCTCTCTCATTTCCCTGTCCCTAGAAGCCTGGTCAGCTCTCTGACCTCACAAAATCCTCCCCCAACCACCACCTGACCCACCACCTCTCACATTCCACACTGAAGCTGTTTTTTTTCCTACTCTATCACTTCTCTGATCACAGTTACAAGAGATGAAAGCATGACCAGAAAATGACAAATCTGTCTTACGTTATTGCTGCTTTCCTTTTCCCCCTCTACTGAACAATAAAAACATTCAACAATATAATCCAACCAAAGATGAATTTACATATATGGCCCTTTTATTTGTTTTTTTGAGACACTGATCCACTCCAGTAGGAAATAAGACACAAATGAATTCTAACGTACAATTTCCCAGGATCTCAGCAGCACATACATGACTGAACACCTGTCTTCATGTGTATCAGGACCCGCACAGACAAAAGGTCCTTTTCAGTTCAAGATCCTTAATTAATTAAACATATAGTGAACACTTTTAAATGTTGCCATATGCAGACATTATATGACTAATGTAGACAACTGATAGTGTAGACATAAAGACACAAATACATTTAAAATAATAAGAATAATAATAATTATGATTAGGTTATATACCTGGAACAATGTTATTAAACACTAACATTTTGTTCAATCGAATCTCTACCTGCTGCATTTGTATTGTAAAAGAAAAGAGATCTTACAGCAGGAAAAGGATGTTTTCCCCTTAAATAATCAACAAGCGATTATGTGAAATACATGAAGAGATAAGTAAATTAAATACTAATTATATATAACTGCAAAATATTGACGTCTTAGCAAGTGAAGATCTCTAAATATAGTCAAATCTAGTAATAATCTTGTATTTCCTATTAAGACTACAGTATTCTAATGTACCTATTTCTACAAATGCATCTATTTCTAGACATTTTTACTAACTTTACTAACTTGAAATTGTTTTGTTGAATTGGCAGATAATTTTTATAATTTTAAGCATTTATTTCCAGAAAGAAGCAGAATTATCTATTAGTAGAATAAGAAAATCTAAAGCTTGAAATGAGTAAAAGCATCTAAAATCAGGCTGACTAATCTTTCATTTATATTAATCTCATAAGAAATATTAGATACATTTGCCTATGTTCAAAATATTTTCACTGGCTAAGACATCATTTTTTCAGCGGGAAGAATTTCTGGTTATGTTTTAGTAATGTAGCTGTTTGTCTGTTACAAAAACAAAAAAAAAAAACATGCTGCAATGGAATCTTCAGGAACGTGACCAGTATGACTTCCTGCTCTCTTGCTCCAGGGTTGGAAAGCTGGATAAAACTAGCTAACCACTGTGGTAGAAACTTTCTCTCATTAATGCTATAATGTACACAGAGTTTTGCTTTCACATTGTATAGGCTTGTCTTTGAAATGTTTCCTGAAACTGCACTGTAGACTTATATATACACACTTATCACTTATTATATGTGAGTTTCAAATAAGCAGGTCTTTTTTTCCTTTTTTTTTCCAGTACAGGGAAATGCGTCAACAAAATTATTACCTGTGATAATTCCATACACGCTGCAGATATGGTGGACAAAGATTAGGTGGAAAAACACTGGAGTGTTCCATGCCTTAAATTTCCCCATACAATGAAACAGCATCCAAACTTCTCTTGTATCTTGTTATAGATCTTAAGCTGAGAGTGTGTAGTGTGTATGACCTGTGTGAGTGAGTGAGTGTGTGTGTGTGTGAGTGAGTGAGTGAGTGAGTGAGTGAGTGAGTGAGTGAGTGAGTGAGTGAGTGAGTGAGTGTG
>CM074952.1:13001973-13016973 GCA_037577455.1 Pangasius macronema | reverse complement strand
AGTTTAAATACGGGCAATGTCATTCACTGCGACTCTAGCCAATCTTCAGCGTCTTTCATTTTGTGTACATGGCCGTGGGCAAATAGTGCTTATCTGAGTGTGTTATGCAGTGTGTTATGTGTATATTTGACACAACAAAGTTCAGCTCAGTGACTTTGTGAGACGACACTGTAGATGTCTTCTTGAACACGATGAAATAAAGAGATGGACGTACTTACTTTCTAAAATTTTTTTGCTGTACACATAAGTGAATATACAGACGGTTTTTAGTGCTGATAATACAATCTAACAAATGATTTTTGTTTCATATTTTCATCAAGAATTTTGTGACTTCTTGCAGTTGTGTTGAATTTAAAAAAAATCCCTAATCAATAAGCATTTTCATCAGTAATCTGGTTGAAACACTGCTTTGGAAATAGTGAGTACCGGACACGATAAATGGAGCAACAATTGACAAAAATCTCTTGCAATTAAGAGATTAGCTGATAGCAAAGGTCACGGACGGGTCTTCTCTCAAGTACGCGCCCACACACACACACACACACACACACACACACACACACACACACACATAGGTCACCCAAAGACTCCGAAAAACCGCACCGAGTATAGTTTACGAGAAAAGGACCGACCCGACTGGCTCACTTCTTTGAGACGGGTCTTTGAAAGCAGCTGTGGGACAAAGCTTTCTGTGTGCCTGACCAACAGATGGTACTCAAGCACAAACACGCACACATGGAAAGAGAATGGTCCACATGAAACAACACGCCAGCATGCTAAAGCCCCACATCTCACCTCATGCTCACACGCCATGCTTTGCATTCCTGGCAGTAAAGGGAAGCATCGGGTTCTGAGAGGTGTGTATATGTCTGTGGGAATCTCAAGCACAGCCCAAAGACTCTATCATGCTCTAGACAAACTGGGCTCAATACAACAGCAAGGATTTTATTGGTCAGGAGAATAAAAGCTTGCCTGAGGGAAGACTGACCCAACTCTAAACCAAACAGTGACCCAGCTTCAAATAACCCTTAGCCTTCAGCTCACCTTATCACAAAGGATCACATTGAAAGCTATAGCTGGCTGCCTGGGTAATCTACACAAGATTTACAGTCACTTCAAACACAACATTCTGCCCTGAAGCATAGTACAACTACATCTGCTTCATGTTGAGATGTTTCGCCTTATTGAACAGATAACATTCACAAACTATGCAGCATCAAAGAAATGAATCTAATTTTCTGTGCATAAATGTTTTGTCTCAGTTTCCCTCGCCTCATGATGGGATGCTCAGTACTGACTACATGTGCCTAAAGTGCTGGTTGTCGGAAAGTTTGCGGGAACGTCTCGAAATTATTGTCAATATGAAGAAAAATATGGTCCGTTTTGAACACTGAGCACCACCCTGCCCTTGAAGCTAATAAAGACCACGCTAAAAGCCTACATTACCTCAGTGTGGCAATAAATGGCAGGCTGGAAAATTAATGTCTACTGGAAAGAGAACAGCTATCATGCAGAAGTAGTGGGGAGGAGGAGGAGGAGGGGGGAGGAAGGCAGAATGGGAGAAGGAAGGATGAGAGGAGACAGTGAGAGGGGGAGTGGTAGTAATAAGCCAATTTATTTTTAGAGAGCCTTTTGTTTTTCCTGGAAGGTTCGGCTGAAAATCTGCCCATGGGCTCCAGGCTGAAACAAGCCGTGGTAGTCTGGGACTCACTGTGCTTACCACCTCCTATCACTTTCCATCTGTTAGCCTTCTAAAAGTGCTCCATTACAAAAGAACGGGGCTGGTGGCTTACTGCTGATCTGCCAGATTTCGCTCCCGCAAAGAAGCTGGCCTGCTCTGAATGGAGCAGAATCACAGAGTGGCCTAACTGGCTGCAGGAAAGTGCAACCGAATCGCAGATTATACTACAATCATAGCAGAAGGGTTTGTGTGCAGCTGCAGTCAGCTCCAGAATTACTGTGGTTTTGTAAAAAAAAAAAAAAAAAAAGAATAAATTTCCTTAAAATAAATGAACTTCAGTAAAAGGTTAGATTTCTATCATATTTTCAGTATCACATTGAGCTAATTAACCACAAAGACAGTAAATATGCAACGATGGCACAAGAGAACTGTCCTAAACACGGATCACTGGTGGAGACTCTTATTGCCTGAAATGGAAATGTTGTTTTTCAAGATGTGCCTGTGAAATGTGCTCTTGCGCTGAAGTCAGCGGCTGGTTTTGCTTCAACAAAAATGGAATGATTTTGTGTTTATATAGTGATGTCTATCTTTCAAATGAAACACACAAGGTCAGGGGGAAAAAAGTGCGCATGACTAGTGCGGGTATCAAGCTCATTACAAGAATAACTTCACTAAATAGTGATCTAAAAAGATAATGCATTCGGTTTTTCGGTTGTTTGAAAACATAAACGTGGCACTGGGAGCTTGTAAGCAGCGCTACCGAGAGCTGTGTGGAAACAGCAGGTGGAGATATTTCAGACGGTGTAAGATGGACTTTTTCTTTCTCTTTTGAAAGCAGGCCAGCTTTCAGACGGTGAGCTGCGGCTGTACGTTGTGTAGCTGCCTGAACTCAGAAGGCCTCATTATGCTGGGTTACGCTGCAGGTGAGGCAGAGGAGTAATGGGATTAAATGAAATGAATGTGATTAAGGCGGCGCCTTCGCTTGCTCAGCGTCGTGTTTGTGGGATGATACAGCATATGCAGCAGTCCGTTGCTCAGAGCATACAACAAGCACCAAATAATAAGACCACTGCATAAGAGCAATGTCTTACAGTACTGAACATGTCGTTTGTCACCGTTAAAAATAATCTGTAGAATAATAAATAGTTTATTGTATGTTATGAAATGACTAAAAAAAAGCACTCCATCTCCACATCTTTATCCTTGTTTAAAAAAAAGCCAGAATTTATGACTATGAATATGCAATTTGTAAACACGCCCAAGTTCTTCTGCCATTCCAAATAGCTAGCCAACTAGGTCTTAAACATTTTGAAGCCAAAGACTTCTTTAACTGTAAAATAAATTTCAGGCACCCCCTCTGTGCAGATTTATATAATGAACATAATCCAGCTATTATAAATATAAGAACTTTGATAATGGTGGATTGTGATTTTCTATAATTAAATAAATTCTTTAAAAAAATAATAATAATAATAATAATAATCACAGACCCCCTGGCTATGCAGGTAACTGATAGTCAACTAGCTGACATGTCACAGTGTGACATAAGTGGGATTTTAGTATCTGAGTCTCAGTTCATACTGTCATGTTCAGTGCTCTAACATCAGATGTGATAGGTGCAAAGCCACGAAGCCTGATTCATAATGTTACTGACTGAGCAACACACTGCACTGTATACACAAATGTGAGCCAAACAACAAACAATTTATACAGAGTCAGTCATACAAGAGGAGTTCAGTTCGATTCATTGTCACAAAACAGCTTTATGGAATTCGGGATGTAGATCTCGATCTAGTTAATGAATTCTTGAGTTACATATATTTATTTTCTTTCCTCCTTGTTGACTATGTCCAACATGAATCTCCATGCAGCGCCAGTCTCTCTGTGTGTGTGTGTGTGTGTGTGTGTGTGTGTGTGTGTGTGAGTTACCTCAGCATCCTGGTTCCGCAGTTTGTACGTCGCTTGCAGCAGACTGAGACAGGACGCACTGAGCTCCGTCTCTTCTAGCAGGAATTCCAACAGCAGGACCAACTGCCACAGGTTCAACTGAAACAGCCAAAAAAAAAAAAAAGCCAAAAATTATTTTGTTTCAAAGCAAAATTTACCAAAATTTCATTACCTGTTATTATCTTGCTACAATCTCTACCTAAGTATTGCGTTTTAATCAAATTGGTTTTTACCATAAACTGTAATGTAACTACAAAAACAACTACTCAAACATACAAAAAGTCCTTTACACAGCTAAAATTACTGCAAAAATACAAAGATTTCACACAATTTCCTCCGGTCTTATGAGCTGCTGTAATCATAGACTTTAATGAAAACACCACCAAAAAAATGACTCAGCCATCATAAGCCCTAAATGGCATTAAAACCTAATCCAACTGAGCCTCATGGCATTAGCAAAAAGTTACCCAGGAGATGTTCCTTTCCACTTTGAAGAGAATTAGAAAGCAGGGTGAGAAAGAGACAGGAAGCTGGATGACTGTTCTACACCCACAGTGAAATGAAAGCAGGTTGGGGGGGGGAAATAACAGGTTTATTAAAAAGAGCCAATCTCTGAAACAGGAAAATTTTATTTCTGGGCTCTTCTTGAAATGCAAAGCTGGCATAATGGCTTACGAATTAGAGACAGGAGATGCAGGATTTAAGCCCGGCTAAGACATGCGTCATGCATTGCATTGATTTTAAAGTATGCAGATAGTATACAGATTGAAACGGTCTCGTGCGCCATTGTCTCACACAGACAGCATAGAACAAATTAGTTGGAAAAATAAAATGATACAACATGCAGCAGAAATCAATGGGTACGTCAAAGATAAAGACACAAAGTTCTGACCACTAATCTGACAGCATGCTTATGTATGAAGAATTGGGCATTTTGTGTATGGCTTAAGAGGAGAGGTTGGACCACACGGGGTGGGGGTGGGGGTGGGGTGGTGGGGGGCATTAGCGAGGGAAAGAGGGAATAAAGCCAGCTGAATGATGTGGAAGGAGATGGAGGAAACAGAATGTACAAAGAACAAGGGAGGGATAAATAGGAACATGCAGACTGAGAGAGAGAGACTGATGTGGTGGGAGATGGGTGGTGGCAGGCCTGCTATTATTACCCCATTATCACATCAGGATCTGTACAGCACTGATGCACAACCTCCTCCCTCACCATGCCACTTCCCCTTCTCTCCACGACCAAGCCCAGCTCTCTCACAAACACACACACACACACACACACACACACACACACATACACACGTTTACCTTTATACATTTGCAGATATTTTTATCCAAAGCAACTTTGACTCGAAACAATACACGATTCAAGCGTACAGCTGAACAATTTAAGGTTAAACTCACAATCTTCTTAACTACTTTAACCTAGAACTTCTGGGACCTTCCGCTGACTTCATCCCAATTCTTTCTAACCCCAAACAAGAACAGACACATTCTCACTTCAGTAAAATGTATTATCCAAACAAAAGTTGTCATCACAACAATCAGAAACACACCTCAACCAGCTCATCCTCTCCTGAACACAATTCTGCACAAAATTCTTGCCTAAAATGGTTAGGAAATGTTGGGTTGCACCCCGCCTAAGTAAAAAATGTGCTATATTTGTCCACATTACTGAAAGAGGGAACTATTTTACTGTTACTAAGGCCATTTGAGAACTCACAAAAGTGCCACACGGACAAAAGCCTCTCAATGTGTCAGTGCAAGTCACATAAAACCAAAATTACAGTAACCTGACCATGAGACTTAATAATGTAGCCATCTTTTGAGGAATAGAGTCACAGGGTCCTTTCATCCCTGTGAAGACTTAATTTGCTGCAGGAGAAAAAAAAAAGGGCATCTTACTTTCGGGCTGATAGTTGAGTATGTCTTCTTAGTCTCTACATCTTATTGCCAATGTTAAGCAGTATTCCCAGGGCCACCCATGCCCATCGGATCTGCAGCCTTTGAAAGATGAGAAGAATTTAAAGTCATAAAAGAAGAGAGTGCCTTCTCCACACTCAACTGGCCTTAGGGAAAGGCAACTAAACCCTTCCCACTCTGAGGATCAAACAAGCCGGACTGCTGCCCAATTTTGATAAATCTCAATTTCAGTTCAGGGAGATGAGAAATGACAACAGAGATTATTAGAGATCCTGGAGAAAATGCACTAGTGCAATCCATCTGCGAGTATAAAAGCCACGGTTTTCCATCACCAGCCTGCAGCACTGAGATCCAGGGAGGAGTTTTTCTACTCAGTGGCGATCTGTCAAAGGTCTCTTACAGTCTTGGGTTTAGTTTTAAGGAGAAAAGTCGGCTGTGGGTGTTAATAGCGTGTGGGAGTCTAGTGCTTCACTGTATGACCCGAGGATGAGCGTAACAAAAGGTCTGACAATGAAGTAACAAGACAAAGAGGAGTCGTAAGAGCAGGAACCAAGAGTGTGCACTTCACGGGCCAGCACAAACACACATGCACACTCAAAGCGATAAGCAAAGAAATAAGATTATATTGAGCGAGAACTTTGAGAAGATAAATACTCCTTAACTGTACACACCCAAACTATGTCCACATGCATACACTTGCGGCAAAAAATACATGACTTGATCACCAAAACCACATAAAAAACACACACCCTTAACAAGCTAGCATGGTCAAAATGTATAAACTCACTGCATACGGTACTGAAACCTCTGAAACCAACCGCTCCACACTTGTATGTGCTCAAGTCCAACCCTATGTTTGCTTTTCCGCTGACTTTTTCATTCCTCCCCACATGAAAGGCCGTGCTCATGCCATGCTCATTAAAGCCACGGAAAAGTTAGAAGCATGCAAATAAACATGCAGCAAAGCTTAATGAAAAATGATGGACTTTTCAACTCGTTTAGTCTGCCAAATTCCCATTTAGACACACCATGTTCTTTGTTAAAATGCTTGTGATGATCAATCTAAGTGCTGAATAATTTCTCCAACCAACTTTGATGAAGCCTCTCTGGCCAAACAGGGATACAGAACAGAGCAAGAGGGGCTGTTGTCAATTTATCCTGTGTCTGATTACACCTCTCTGAAAGGTGGGGGAGGCCGATCCTCACAGGCAATGTGGCCTGTAAAGTAAAAAAGGCAGGGTGACTCACTGCGCTGAGCTTATGTTTCTGCTTGTGGAAAGTGAAAGAGAATGACACACACTCTCAAACGCATAGAGCCGCACCCTGCCACTGCGACTTACCCACATGCCACAAGCATATCATCACTAGGCTTCAGTTAGAACATTACAACAATAAAGACTAGATGTCCTTCACTAATGCCTTCAAAGATTCTGTCAGAAAGTCGTTACCAGTGGCGCCAAGATAAAGACTACAAACTACAATTCGTACATTTCCACTGCATCTTCTGTTCAGTGACAGCAGAGACCTTTTATCCAAAGGAAATACATCAGAGCCACATGGATGAGGAGAAGGTGGGCTTTCTCTCGTGCAGGCCATTTTAAAATCGTAAATGCATGGAGGAGTTTCTGTCATCCTTCATCAACTGAAGCGTGCTTGAACGGCCGAGAGAAAATGGCAAACTTGGGGAATTCTTCCCGTGTAGCATATATCTGGAACAATAGTTTTCTGACATGCCGGCGTAGGTTTAGTCAAAATGAGTGACAGTTGTGAGCACAATAACTCAGGAAATCAATGACATGCTCTCCAAAAACAGGAAAAATAAAGATGCCAGCACTCATATTTTTCCACCTTTTGTCTACTCACTCACTACAGTATAATGCACGTGTGTTTCTTTTACATGTCATCATGTCGCTATATATTACTATTCGGGTCATAATTGACTAAACATCAGACCTCAGAATGGCTGTTTGAAACCAGCAGGATGTGACTATATTGGGTTTGGACATAGTTTCTTTAAATATTTGTGGGATTTGGACAAATGTTCTCAGAGTTCAAGGCTCTAGTTTGTTTTTCAGCACACAGCAGCAAGAACACATCTTTTTTTTTTACGAAGGCTGGGTAATGTTTTTGCTATTGAAACTAAAAAAAAAAAAAAAAAATTAAGGAAGGCACTGATGATGAAGATATTCATCAAATGTTTTAACATAATTTTTAAAAGTAAATTTGGCATCGAGAGGTTTGGGATTGGCTACAGTGGGCCACTCCCGTTCTCCCGTTTGAGCTCTCCGACACGTGACGTGCACATACACCGTGTAGCAGGCCACCACTAATACACTACCACTCAGAGACTCTTCTTGTGATTGGTCCAGTCCATTTAGTTTCGATTAATAATGTCCAGTTATCAAATGGTGTGACAGTCCATAGATAGATTCCTTTGATTAGATTGTGTTACATTAAACCTAATGACAACAGACATATTCAGTATGGACAAGCTGAAAAGATGTAGCAGTATCTTGGTTTTTACCAGTTTCCACTGTTTAAATTAAGCCACATTTAGACTACTTGATGTGTGACTTTTGGCTCAGCTCACATCCCCAATATGGGATTAGTGTACTAGCATGAGTAAAGTCATCTCTCCAATAGCAAGTCGACTCTGACTCTTTCCGGGACCCATGCATCCTGTCTTTGTTCATTTCTGTGGCAACGTAAATGAACATCAAGTCAGAAACCTGAAATTGTGTGCATTTGATGCATGTGGAAAAGACATCTGATAAATTCTCATCCGTTGTATAAACTACAGCAGAGTCAAGAAGAACATTAGCAGTCACTGCAAAGAACTGAAACATTTATCATCAGTTGGAAAGAATTAGTGGAAGGCATCACAGGACATGACCATGACTCACATCCCAACACAGTGAGTAGTGTGAAGTAGTATAAAGCTGTTATGAGATTGAAGAACACAAATGCATTGATGAAAATATAAAATGGCGCCAAGCTCTGATCGTAAAACCACCACTAAATGGCAGTGCAATGTTAGGAACTCGTCTGGCGCGCCAATGTGAACAGCTCACAGACTGCTTTTGAGGGGTGGCCTTTTGTACACGAACGGATTCTGTTTGCAACCTTGGAAACGAAGCCCTTTTTTAAAATTTCTTTTGAGCTACCTTTCTCTCTACAGAGGGTCGTGGTTGGAGAATGCATGTCTTGTCTCCCATTTCCCTTGCGAAAGAGACAAAGTCATAGTGACATTATTAAACAGGATAGCGCGATTTCTGTGGCAATTCTCCCGCACCATTGAGTTTTATTCGGTCTGACCACAGTCTCGTAAAACACGTGCAGCCCTGAACATAAAGCCCTGGCTTGGGTTACACTAGTTTCTCACTCTCCCTCTTTCTTTTTTTTGTCTTTGTTGGATTTTTTCCCCCACTGATACGTTGCCCTCGAGGCCAGACCTCTGAATGCGTCAATCCATCTCCTGAAGAAATCTTCTGGTGGCAACCCAATATGGCTACTGCATGACATCAAACAGGAATGAATTCATCTGTGCAGGTGGAGCTTTTCTTTTCGATTTCAGCCAAGTCTTACCAATATGCTAGCTTCCCTGTGCACCACATGGGCATGCAGGACTTTACTAAACTATAGATCACATGTGGGTGGAATTGCCCTTTACAACATCATCACTGCCTGTATGCTCTAAAGAGCCCTAACAGACTTGATAAAAGGCCTAGCTTTTTATAACAGATTTGATCTGTTCTTTCTGCTTTGTGTTCTCAAGGTAAAAACACCTCAGTAAAATTCTCAGAAATTGATGGAAAGAGTCACAGACTGTTCCTGTATAGTTAAGCTAAGACATGTTGATCCTTTACCCCATTGACCTTGATTGTGCCCCATCTGCCTTGTTCGGCCACTGCTGTTTGCAGCCCGCAGGTCTGTTCTAAAGGCAAGAGGGAGGGCTGGATCCATACTGGTCCATAATCAGGTCGGCCGCACCAGACAGCACGTCGATGGGACGTCACTTAGTGAAACAGCTCCATCTGATTTAAAAACATTAGCCTGTTTGTGGAGAGAAGGAAAAAGACAACGTCCTCCAGTGGAGAGAAATGAAGGCTAATGGAGGTGGATCATTAATGGTTTAAAAAAAACACAAGTAGAACAGCCAAGTGCTTTTTGATTCCATGAGAGAGCCAAAGGCTTCTACTGACATTTATATACAATGATATAGCATGAGCCACTCTGAGAAGGAAAGTTTATGCTTCACCAGAAGCGTTTCTAACAAGAGGCTGAAAAGAACTTCAGAAAGCGTTCGCTTCAGAATTTGAGAACAGTATAATGATCTTGTCCAGTAAACGATAGCGGGTGGGGTGGAGAGTAAAAAGCAAGGAATAATAGGTTAAAGTAAACATTTTGTTGTTTGATAGAGATGAGGATGCTGATATTTTTTTCTGTTGCCTCATCTGAGAAAGATTATACAGAATTGGACCAACTAATGGGTAATTATTGGCCATTATGGGGCTCTTTTTTTTAGGTTTTTGAACTTTAATCAGAGTCCCTTTAAAATGGAATGCATCCAGTGGGCATTCAGTTTCATTTCAGAAAATACCTTTTCCGAACTACCTTGCTTCAACCTCTCCAAAATACTTTGTTCGTTTAGAAAGAAGCATAGATCAGGTTTCAGTCCAGACTGGGCATGCGCCTTACGCAGAATACTTTTACCACCTTTTACCACTTTAAGACCACAGTGAGTGTAAAACCTAAATAGTAATTAAAGCTAAGTCTGATTAGTTTACACTGGTGCTGGCTGTGTACATTAATCAGACCTGGATTTCCACAATTTAATTGCATGGACTTCATAACCCCGCAATCAAGCAGAATGCCAATCTACATCTAAACAAGCTACTCCCTCATATAGCCGCTTTGCAATATCAAACACTGTATCTAATGAAGATTAACAATTGTTTGCCTATACTCAAATGTGAGCACATCTGAAACGTATTCCGCCACATACTTTTTTCTGTCCCAATGCCAATTACAGTAACTGCATTAACAGACACTGCCTCAAACCAGAAACAGACCTCCAATTTTCATAAATGGAATCTATGATTTGCCCCATCCACAGATTAAGCTTCCAGAGCCTTCCAGATCCTGTATCCTGTCTAAAAGCCTCAGCCTGTAGAGCTAAAAGCAGAGCAATCAAGAGGCCTGTCTGTGAAATGTCCTGCAGCTGAGATAACAAACAGTGCAGATATATAAGCACCAGATAATACACACGACAGACTCTACCTCCAGCTGTTCTAACTAGTAACATTACAGTGACCTTGAATCATGTGACACAGGTGATTTTAGGTTGTCTCTGATAACCGGCACTGGAAACAAGCTCCAAGATGTCATCAATGTAATCATATACATCATTTGTAGCCCTAGTGTTTATCCTGAATCATACTGGCGACATGCAGATAACAGAATGACGGTGTTTAACTGTATCATGCCATGTGACACGCTAAGGAAGTTTAATTAATTTCTGTCAATCAACACTTCGACATTGGACCACAGCCTGGGAGTGTGGCTCTCAAAGACATCTTTTATCCTCTGGAGGAGAGAGGCAAAGAAAGGGAGAGAGAGAGGGAGAGAAACGTTGCTGTTAATGCACAATGACACCAGCACATAAAGGCCAGTTTTCGTGGCACAAAAGGGCCATTTTGTGTCTAATATCACCAAAGCAGCTGACAAACACCAACAGCATGGAGATGAGCTTTGAGAGAAGCATCACTACAGCAAGACCAGCTTAAGTGAAGGACGTTCAAAGCAGGAAAGTCGGGTTGCAGGTGCTCAGAACACACACATAAAAACAGTACAGACGTGTGAGTGTGTCTCTCAAATTATGATGGACTGGTGAACATGGAGGGGACGGACATACAGAGGACATCAAAGGAACAGAGATATATCCTGCAAGGGACACCTGTTGAAAGTAGCTTTGATAATACCTGCTTAAAAGAGCATCAAAAAGACGGTGACATGTATACGTACTAAGAGACAACACACAAGGCGAGGCAAATAATCTAAAACAGAACAGAGCCAAACGGAACCGGCACACACATCAGGGTCTGCGCCAAAAGAATTTCAGATCCGCAGCTCTGGATGTCATCAACAGGTTTATTTACAGATGGCTTTTCAAGTTTTCACGATGTTCTCCTGCTTTTACACGCTAACACACTGGGCCCCTGGCTACTCTCACACAGGTCAAGTTCAGGTTGTCGTTCATATTAAACTGGATTTAATCAAGCCAATTAATCTTATCTGAATAATGAAGTGTGATTAAGAAGAAAATCCACATAGGAATAAGATGGATTGTTGACAAAATGCAATCAATATTCAATAAATCAATATTCCCTACTTACTGTGTCAGAGAGAAATGCGTGTAAACCACCGTGTACCACACTGAGACTTCAGTATTACCCCAGAATATAAAGACTGTCATTTGTAATTCACCCTTCCTTATCCCTTATCTTAGGCATGTTTTTCACAATCCAGCAAATGGAAAAAAATGTTGTTTGAATTTCCTTAAGCTCAAGTCAGGGTACATTGGCAAGATAGGGGCACAATCTAAATAAACATGTCCAAATGCAGCCCCCCGAACAGGCCTCAAAGATAGTATCAGTCTCTGCTAAAAGCCTGATCCGGTCCGTCTGGCTGTCACCTCACTACACCCTAGCATGACGTGTTATGAAAATGAGCCGCAGTGCTTTGAAAACATGTTGCAGATGGACTGCCGTTTCTTTAACCCTGCTCCTGAACCCGGCTTAGACCCAGATCTGACAGAGGTATGCGGGATGGACTCAGCCCAGATATCTCCTTCATTCTCTCCCTCCTGCCGCCACGCTTGGCTGAACCTCCAGGCCAAAACAACACCGAGAACAAAGGTAAAAGTGTGAAACTCAAACAAACACAGGCACAGTGAAGCAAGACTTTCACTCACTCTGACACACAGACATGATGTACACATGGAACAGACCAAGATCCAAGAATACATAATGCGTTCATGAATTTACATGGATAAGTGTAACAGGCAGATGCTGAAGAGAGTTTCCGGTTATGGCTAGGCTTTAATACCTGTAAATCTACGCGACTCTCTGGAGATTCCTCCAGTCTCGGAAGCTTAGAGGAACATTAAATCATACATCGTCAATTTGTTTTCTTATTATACAAGAGAACAAGCAGTTACTCTCTAAGGAGATTAGAGAAGCCATACAGGCAGTGCACAAAGATTCGTCCACACACACTCACTGAGCCGCATGGCAGAGCATCCTACTGAGAGCCCTCTAACAAACACAAACCGTAAATTGCGCTTCACTTTGGTCTCAGAAGCCCGGCCTGGTAGCCAACAGCAGTGCTTCTTCAAGTTTTTCTGCTGCGAGATGACTAATACACAACCTAAAAGATTACACTAAATGAACTGATTTTCTCCTAAGTATGCTTCAGTAAGTTCATACTAAATGAGCAGCAGCAGATGATGAAGGAATGAATTCTAGTTTAATCCAGAGCCCTCATGATGAAGTTCAACTCCTTTCGTTTTCATGTGCTGCTGCCAGTGCCAATGTAAGGTTACAGAAAGAAGAAGGGACATGTAGGGGAAAGGACAGAGAGATAAAGAGATAGAACAAGACACCTTAGGGCAGTCTTTATCTGCTCTCTTTCATCTGCCCATTCTGATCTCACTGCCTGAGCTGTATATACTTACTGATCCTTATACACCGACGATGCGTACAGTCAAACCTGAAAGCCAGCGTATGCAAATTCCATCATCAGTTTTCTTTTTAATCGGTTTCATCTTTGGCGTGTCTGTACAATCAAATGTGTGGTCAGAGTACATGTAAGTGCGGGCATAACATTTTAACAACCTGAAAAAAATGCTTGCTTTACAGGATGATTAATATGTACAGCAAGTATAGTAAATAAACAATGAAAAAGTAAATAATGATACCTGAAATATACCAAAAATATAGGTACAACTGCCTTCACTGCAGCAACCTCAGACAAAAGCACCTCTAACTGAGCTTCACCGTGTTGCACTTTTCCTTTCTTTGTCCTCAAATCTTGATAGCCAGCTGAATGCGTTCCTTTTTTCTGCTCACTATGTCAACACCTGTATAAATTAGGGCATGTTGTTCTTGTAAATTAGATTTATTTAAAGGTAAGCTGGGGTGTTACGTAGGTATATGACATGTACATAAGGGACCATGGGGTGGGAGTTTGCGTCCATGCAGCTGAAGTTGAATCAATAACTGTACTTAAATCGCAGCTTGTTTTACTGATGTATGATAGCTGCATGAATCAGACACATATTCGTCTTTGCATCAATCTGTGGCTCTAACCTGCACTTGTTTCTATGCAATTTTGATGAATAAAGGCTGGGCCTGAGTTATGTTATTAAAGTTATTAAAGAATTAACTACTTCTGACCTCAAATCATACGTGATTTATTTGATATTTACATACACAAAGAAAAAGGGTTCTTATAGCATTTTTATGAAATGGACCCCACTATGTTAGGGTTCTACACTTAATCTTAAAGAGTTTCCCCACAGGGACAAACTAAAGAAAACTTTAGGGTGCTTTGAAATTTGGCATTGGACTGTGCTGAAATTGGATTAATCATCTTAATTTGTATATGTGCACACACATTTATTTGTGGTTTCTCTACGCTCTTTTTATGTGCAGACACTGCTGATTACAGTTATCCATCTATCCATCTAGCCTTCCTGCTATTTCTGCCTGAACCAGCAATGCAGTCTCTCTCAGACCCCTGTGCATTTTAGACCCAAATATAGTGCTGTAAAACCAAGCTGGTAAAGGCTGTATTTTCCTGGTTCCCCGCCAGAAGGCCTAAAATTCATAATGCCATTTTTATCCAGTAGAATCTTTGTGCTATGGATTTCTACCCTGCTATTTTAAATAGTTCAATCAATGAGGTGTTGTTGGAAGGTGTGTTGATAAACTTGGTAAAGCCTGCAATGGATCCAATATTTCCAAATTGAATAACCTTACAGTCTGCACCAGAAAAAAAATGTGACTTAGAAGTATAAAAGCTCTATCTGCGTTCCAGTGGTGCCTGATGGTTTTAGGGGAAGCATAGCTGTCTTATGATATATACAGTCAGGTCCGGAAGTATTTGGACGATGACAGATTTTTTGTGAATTTGCCTTTATACACCACCACAATGGATTTGAAATAAAACAATCAACATGTGATGGAAGTGTAGACTTTCAGCTTTATTTTAAGAGATTCCACAAAATATGGCATTCACCGTTTAGGAACACAGCCATTTTAAGCAAAGTACCTCCATTTTCGGGGGCACAAAGGTATTTGGACAAATACCAAGTCAGTCACCTGATCTCAACCCAATAGAGCATGCTTTTCACTTACTGAAGACAAGACTGAAGGCAGAAAGAC
>CM074952.1:12969481-12989146 GCA_037577455.1 Pangasius macronema | reverse complement strand
CAAACATTAAACTTTAAACACATAAATATTAAATATAACTCTCTGTGGGGAGTTCATTGAAAGCAGCACACGTAAGGCTAGGTGAGAAAAAAGTCTACAGGTTACTCTAGGTGAGTGACAATAACATCTCCTACCCAATATTGCACATTCTGAGACTAAGAGCTGTACAGAAGCGCTTTTCCGAAGGGAAACAAAACCTGCTCATCTCCACTGCAACCCTACTCAATCCAAAGAAGCTAGATAATGCACGTTATTCAAAATCAACTTGCTAACGTTATGAAGAGCAACTCTGGTGTCTTAAGTGAATGAACAGATATGTTTACATTTTCATGGTCACTCTTTAAACCAGTGAAACCAGTCTAAATAAGATCTGTGACATTGCTGAATACTAAGTATGTTACTAATTTCTGTTTTGGTATCAGTACACAGGCTGGAAAAAATGGTTTCGATGCATCTCTAGTTGTGACTCCAGACGAAAAAGGCGAGTCAGTGTGTGCAGATGTGTGTGAAGGTATTTGTGCGAAGTGGGAGCGTATTTGGAGTACGACAGCGTGCAGTGCAGAGCTCTTAGGCGGTAAACTGCTCCTGCCAGCAAGAGATGGCTTGCATGGCTGCCTTATTGCTCTAATGGCAGCTCTCAGTCTGGACCTAACCCCGTCTTCAGGGTTCAGTCAGACAGCATGCCTGTAAAACTCTGCCATTATCATTATCATAGCCCTGAACACATCTCTTCTCTCTTTCTGTCTCTAGCTCCCTCCCCTTCCTTTGTTCGCTTAAAGACATGCACACACAGTCACAAAGAGTCCCTCAACACACCAGCAGAAGGAGAGGCACTACGACACACACACACTTTCAGAACAGAAAGGTGAGAGAGACATTTATGGCTTCACACCGGACTGAGGAGGCATGGCTGACATTTGAGTGAATGTCACTTTATTCCTCAACACACCTTCATGCATCCCGATGCCTCTGACACCAGCTCACACACCTGCTGATACTTGGAGATATTTGTAGAAATCTCATTTTCTCTTGTAATTACAAATATTTGAATTTGAATGTAGGAATCTATTCCATAGGCCACTGTGCGAGCAGTTTAATAAGGCCATGAGAGTAAGACCGGCCCACCGCAAGATCCCAACGTACTCACAAATACCCAATGTTTATATAAAGAGCTGAGTGGAAAAAAAGAGCTTTATTTCGATCTCATTAGTCATTCTATGGGTGTGTGTGTCTCTTGTGCCTTGTGTTTGTGAGAGAACGAGTGTTTATTGTGAAGCCAACTATTTCCTGTCATTATTTGTTTCGAGGCGCGTTCAAGTACATGTTATCAAGCCCACAGCCTACAATTTGGGAGTTATAGTTGAAATAGCTAAACTGATACTTGTGCACTAAGTAAATGCTTACCAAAGGATAAAACAAAGATAAAGATGATATCTTTGGACCACACTGATGATATATTTTGTGTTGCTGAAATAAGAAAATAATGCCAATGTTCTGTTTGAAAATATGCTGTTGTGACCAAGCACTCATCTGCTACACTTACAGCTCACTGTAAGTTAATTCATAATTTTACTCATGAAATGATTCAGTGCTAATATAATAGTATAATAAATAATAAAACCTGAATGTTAAGAAATGATAATATGAATTAAATCAACAGCGAGAAATTTATGCATTCAATATTAGTCTCAAATGGCTTCCCATAGATGCTTTTTAGTGTATTTACAGCCCGAGACATACAGTTCAGCGTGACACATTGTGGTTAACCCCAGTCTCAGGAAAAGAGTGAAATTTCTCAACTTGAACGGATTTTGCTGAGCTGAAACCAGTAAGAGGAAGCGCTCGTGATCTTCAGCTCAAGAATCTTTGGCTTGATGTGAAGCACTCAACTGTGTGTCAACTCCAGTCACAGATTCCAGCGCACTTACAGTAATGGAGGTTTCTCCTTTGCTGTAGAATTCAGCAGGGAAGAGTGGGCACACCCTTCTGAGGGCCATGCATCAAGATTAATGCCACAGCAGAAACATTATCTCAGCCTGGGATCAAGATAAATTTCCTCCCAAAGTGTTTAACAATCGTCAAATCCAATAATAACCTGAGTGACTCGGAACAGAGACGATGAATCACGGGAATGGATTACATTTGCCCTGCATGATTTCATAATCATCTGTATTAAGCACTCACGGCACCACTGTTTAAACAGGCTAGGAAAGCTAAATAGAGCTAAAATTAGCGAGGAAGGCATACCATTCCGGCCTTGAATAACATCTGAATGCAAGGGTATAAAATGAAATTTGAATGCACCGAAGTGTGAACCAGACACAGGATCCAAACACACAGTCTCAGCACTTGTAAACACTATCAGAGTGCATGGAATCTTTCCTAATTAAGCAAACAGCTCAAAAATACATGGTGACGTTTGCACTTTTGTGTCTTACCTTCGGAATTCCAGGTGTATCCAGCCAGTCAGAATAAACAGATTCAAGAGTGAGGCCTTGACTGAAAAATGAGAAGCAGATAAGCAGTAGACGTGAATGAAAATAAAACTTTCCTTTGATGTGATTCAGTGCAAAAGTCTTTCAATAAAAATGCCATATGCAATCATACTAGAGGATGCATACACAGGCTGTTCTCGACAATGCAGATATAGAAGCGAAACCTTATTTTCCTTTGTAATGCAAGCCAGACTTCTTTCCGAAATAATCTTGTTAGCTTGCAGAAGCACACCTGCACATATAAGCAACTAATGGACTGTACCAGGCAGGTATGAGAGCTGATCTTGTCTACAACGCAGCAATCAACACACATTTAGACAGAATGGAAAAGATGGAAATGCTCTCTTCCCCGACTGAAAGTCAGGACTTCGAACACACACACACACACAACACATAAAGCGTATATATTTGTGGAAACAGCACACACTCCTGCAGAAGACCCATAGAGTTGGCAAGGATATTACTCTGCTTCAGTATATTCTGATGAGCTCATCTTGGCTCTTTGAATCAGGGCATGTACACACATGTCTACTTGCGATTATCAAAAAGAAAATCTCACTCATGCTAAAAAATCTTTAACGACAGTCTGAAGGTTAAAATGGAGCTGTTACTGCAGAACTGAACTAACAGAACTAGCCCTAGCCCTAGCCCTAGCCCTAGCCCTAACCCTAGCCGTAACCCTAACCCTAGTCCTAACCCTAACCCTAGCCCTAATCCTAGCCCTAACCCTAGCCCTAGCCCTAGCCCTAGCCCTAACCCTAGCCCTAGCCCTAATCCTAGCCCTAACCCTAGCCCTAGCCCTAACCCTAGCCCTAACCCTAGCCCTAACCCTAGCCCTAGTCCTAACCCTAACCCTAGCCCTAATCCTAGCCCTAACCCTAGTCCTAACCCTAACCCTAGCCCTAATCCTAGCCCTAACCCTAGCCCTAACCCTAGCCCTAGCCCTAGCCCTAACCCTAGCCCTAGCCCTAACCCTAGCCCTAATCCTAGCCCTAACCCTAGCCCTAGCCCTAACCCTAACCCTAGCCCTAGCCCTAGCCCTAGCCCTAACCCCAGCCCTAGCCCTAGCCCTAGCCCTAGCTCTAGCCCTAGCCCTAGCCCTAGCCCTAGCCCTAGCCACTTTCTGACATGCAAAAATCTTTATTTGGGATTTTTTAATATCCCAAAACGATAACACTAGAATTCACCCTGCTCCATGATCATCTTCATTTCATCAGCAGCAGTAGACACACTATCATTGTTAACTGCATTCAACATTCCCTTTTAATTTAATTCATTATTCTTCAGCTCCAAATCCATAATGAGGACATAGACATGACAAAGTCATATGAGCAAGCGGCAAAACTCAACAACGTCAAAAGAAAAGACAAATAGAGAGGATTCTATTAGAGACAGAGGCTAAAGCTAGAGGGAATGCAGTAGGCGAAGGGGAAAATGCAGATAAATAAAGAGAGACAAAGAGGAAAAAATGTGAATACTGTTGCATTCTGTCATTTTTTTTTTTGTCGAATAACAGAATCACCCTTTGTTTTGAATTGGTCAGCGGAGGACTGAACTGGCCAGTTTACCATGTGGAGGAGGAAGGTTCTTGGACTGAGCCACCTGAACTGATAGCTGAAAACAGAATGCAACAGCTGTTTGGATTCTCATTTGATGTTCCCCAGATGCTGCACCAGCCACAAAACACACAGCTATGGCACGAAAGTCGCTGCATAATCAGAAACCCGGTGTAGATGAGCGGAAGGCAAATTAATTCAGACGTCATTAGGAAAACAGCAGTTAAAGGAAAAATACAACATGAACGGCTAGCTTGTTAAGCTTTACAATCAACATGAGATCTTCAACGGTGCCCAATAATTATTTTGTAATTCTGAGTTGATGTTTTTAGTTTTAATTTTTTTCATCTGTCTATTTTCACTTAAACTACCGGTTTCCTACATTTCCCACGAAGCTGTTTGATTACCCACTGATAGTGGTGCCAGGTGGGAAAAACATGGAGGCACCATGTTTGTCTTTTATTAGCATCAATCTAACCAGCTAACTGTGATGAATGATGTATATTTACTTCATCAAAACAGCAAACTATGTACTCTTATGTTAGATTTAACAATCTAATATATCCAAAGCAAATACTATATATACAGTATAACTCGTTTAAAAGTGTTTACTGTTGATGCTTTAAGCAGCCATGTTGATTTGCTGTCACATGATGAACTCAGAGTTGAGGAGACCTTCCCGACTTTCAACGTAGGAATTCTGAGCTAAGGGGGTGTTTTCTTTGTTTTCTCTAGTCAGAGTTACAAGTTTTAGTCAAATGTAGCATTAGCCGTTAGTTTATCTACACCTAAAGTGAGCAATGCAGCAGGGCCTTAGTCTTGTAGTCTGTGGAGCTCTCTCACCTCATCATCTGTACACTCTGATCAAACAGATCAGTTTCTACATCTTCAGCTTTCATGCTAATACCGCCATCAACACTGTCATGCTTGTCATCTCACAGATCGTTATCTAGCTGAGCCAAGTCTCTGCTGCAACTCATCTGTGCACAGAGCAACTGTGTTGTATAGCTGCATTGCATTTTGGGACTATGAGTCCAGTGTTTGTGGTCTCCATTAATGTTCTATGAAATTCTCATTAATATGATATTGAAGGTCACTGGAAAATGGCGAGTGATAAAAGAACCAATTTTTTCTCCTATTAAATGCTCAACCCATAAATTAGCACCAGTATCACTTTGCACATCACAGCTATTTCAGTATAAACCTATTTATTGTATTATAGGGAGGGGTTTTCTCCCTCACAAAGTTATGTGCTGTATGGTGCAGTTAACAATGACACAAAATTTAGAGTGCACATGAAAAAAAATCTGCTATTCTCATACTGTCAAATTACACAATCTTGACATCTGATAGCTGTGTTAAAAATCCTGTTTGCTGGTGGAGGTGAATGCACAGCTCATGCTCATGCTTACCTTTTCAAAGCTGGGAATGTATCCAGAAACATCTGAAGGAAGTCCTACATGAAACAATCACGGAGCATCAGCAAATACAAGACACTACGTCTAAAATCCACACTCGCTGCTTTCCCCACCCTCCTCACCATCCTGCTAATGTGGCTCTCAAAGTAGACAAAAGAAATTCAGTCTCTAATCAAATCCAATAAGCCGATGTGAGCCAAGTGCATTTTGGAAAGCCTTACTAAGCATTACTGCATGGGAGTAACAATATATTATTGTCATAAAACCGGAAGGAATGCAGACATACATTCTTTTTTTTACATGGGTCTGCTGTGATTGTAGGATTTGGATGTGAACATAAATTTCCAATACCTGAGACAGAATAAGCTGCCCATGAAACCTTCGCACGAAAAGTCTGAAGAAGCTCAAGAACTCATCCTCGCCCACTTTACCAGCCAGGAACATCAGGAGAAAGTAACCCTTAGAGAGACAAAATCAATATTAAAAAATGTATGATTTAGTACCCCCAAAAAATAAATAAATAAATAAATGTCCAAAAGAACATAAATATCCTATGACCAACATCTAGATCCACACAGACTAAATCTATCATAGATTAGGTCTTAGATGTTGTACAGCCTCAGATATTTTGCACATTCCAAAGGTCTTTAGCTCTCCAGCTAGCTTTCGCTTTTGTAGACTTACTTTGAGGTAGTGCACTTGCATGAATGGTTTTCCCGGGTTAAGGGCATGTTTCACGACGGAGGCTCCAGACTCACTGACCTCTCCTGTAGTGTCCTTATTGGGCCTGCAAAGCACGTAGGTACAGCACATTTAGCAAACTGACGGCTGTTAGAGAAATACTGCTGCATTGCCCGAGGTCTGAGTGGCGTTACCCTGACAGCAGTGGGCATTAAAACTAACTTAACAGCCCAGTAAATGCCCCTGATATGCATGCATTTGCAGAATGATAGCAGGTCGAGCTCTGCTCTTACCGCTAACTGGAGGTAGACCCGAGTACACAGGATCACCATAGAAACAAATTTTACTCACAATTCCAAATAAGCAAACCTAAAGAAAAAGGTGAACATGTGCTATCAGTTATAAGTATGTAGCTTTAGCTATTACATGCATCCTGTTTGATTCAAAGCCTGGGCAGCAACCATAAAACAATATCACGTATAATATATGAACCACACAACAGTGAGCAATGCAGCCTCGCCGAGATCTGTAACAATTTTTGCTGCCTGACTGTGCCCTCAGAGCTAATGACTGATAGAGAGTTTCCTTCCCGAGCAGACACTGGCAAATAAACAATGGTTGGAGCAATGGCCATGGCTGCGTGTGTGATCATTACCCCAGTTTAAAAGCATCGATCGACATCAGGAGATTAACCGAGCTCGCCTATAAAGAGTCTCCTGCAATGCCGGCCCTGCAGGATCAATACACAGGCGCCATGTGCCTGGGTCATGCTACTTTCTTACAAATCATCTTTTTTTCTTTCTTTCATGGATGAGGATGGAGGCAGCAGGGAAAAGACCAGAATACTTCTGATTTTGCCATTGTCTAGTCAATGCACTTGGGTATTTGTTTAAACAGGGAAAGCTTAACTCTATGACTGTCAGCACTTTCTACATTATTAAAGCTGAAGTATGTAAATTTGTGGTATTCAGAGATTCAATAGAAATGTTATTGCAAGCAAATGAGTAAAGAACATTTTGTAATGTCCCTCTAGTGTATAAGTGGCAAGTCAACATTATTTAAGATACATTGAAGAATTGATGAAAGAAGTGCATTCTGGGGATATAATTATTCTAGGAAATATTGTTATCTTCTCACAAGTTCCACGTTTATGAACGTGATTGTCACAGCTACTAAATACCACGACAAGGATTTGGCATAACTCCGCATTTAGAGAGGAAGAAGAAGAAGAAAAAGGAATTCTAAAGCCAACCTAAGAGACAAACAAACTGTTGAACTATGTTAGCTAGCTCATTAAAACAACTTCACAACATGCTAGCTAGAAGCACTGATGAAGCTGCCTGGCAATCTAATCTAATCTAGCTAGCTAATTAGCAAACAGCTAAAATATCTCGCTCAAAAAAGCCTGTTCAAACACCTGCACTAAAACAAGCTGTACTTGACACCAACAGCATCAGTGGGGATGCCGAAACCATAGGCATGTCTAATCCTAAGCTGTGTGCAAGAAATACTGTTAAAATATACTTCACACATGAACAAAGTTATTGAAGAAAAAACTATTTCAGACATTTGACCTTGCTGTGACCTTGACTCTGTTTGGATCAATCCTAAAATCTAATCATCTAATTTTACTCATCGTCTGGTTACAACGATAATTATATAAAATCCTACAAACATTCAATTACGTGTTCCTGAGATATCGTGCTAATGAGAATCTCAGACATACACATGGAAGTACACAGTGACAGACTGATGGCAAAAATCTTAAGACAAACAGAAAATGCGCCATGAGTTCCCAAACGCTAACGTGTAAGTAACATCTCTGTGTGACAACCAGAAAAGGAGCTATTGAAGAAAACCAGTTTCAGACATTTGACCTTGCTGTGACCTTGATCCTGTCTGGATCAATTTCCAAAATGTAATCAGTTCATCTGCTGGTTACAACGACGAACAAATCCCATATAAATCCTGCATATAAATTCAACCACTCTTTGTAGAGATATCGTGCTAATGAGAACTTTGGGTGGATGCACTGATAACTTGAAAAAATAATGCGGAGTGGCGGCGTCATAAAAATGCCACACCACTCTTAAATCTCTCAATCAATAATAGCTACTAGAGTTATAGAGTGATTCAGGATTTGTTTTTTTGCTGGCTTGTCTCTTTAAAGGACACTTTGAGACTTGGAGCCACGCCTGGTATGTGGGAGTTCACAGTTCTGTAGCAGCCAAGAATGCCTTCGATCTTTGTAGGTGCAGATCCACTCAGGTGAGGGAAATATGGCAGGTTAAAACACTCTTGTACATCTGTGAGACCTGTTTCTAAAGATTCTCTGAGAAGCGTCATTATTTTTATTTTTCCTGGCCTCTTAGTATAAAGGAGAAAGAGATTATGACAGACAGTGAAGGAGAGGGAGAGAGAGAATGAGCACAGAAGACGGGCATCCACTAACATTCAACTCAGTGGCCATGAAGTACCTCTTTTTTTTTTTTTTTTAGGGGGGGACTCGGTACCAGTGTTAGACTTTTTGTTACATTTTATCTTTGCATTTGGCTCCATTGATTTCATATTTCAATCGTTATCAAATATACTAAAGGGTTTGCATGTGAGGATGCACGTCAAGCAAGCACATTTTGTTAGAGTAAATGTACAAACACTATAAATGGCTACCACTTAATAGCTTGACAATATTGCCCATAGCTATAAAAAAAATTCAAATGTTTTTTTCTACATGCACTTATGGAGCTATTGAGCTATTGTCAGAGATTATTAGAAGGTCCAAATAACAATTCAGCCCATTCAATATAAACAAGCAAACAAATAAATAAATCACAGACTAAGGAGGTAAACGACAAGCCATGTCATTTGACCCGCACTGTCATAAAACTAGAAACAAGCAAGAGAGGAGAAAGAGAGAAAGAGAGAGAGAGAGAGAGAGAGAGAGAGGAGTAACAGACATTCATCAAACACACAATACACAGTCTGCTCATTGCAGTCTGCACTTCCACATGAATAGATGAATTGTCTGCTGCTTCTAGTCATCAGACTGTGTGAAAATCAATGGAAATCACTTTCAATCTCTCACAGTCAAAAACTTCTTTTGGAGACAAAAGTTTCTCTAGGGTTCTCCATGTCTGCTGAAAAGCTTCATGTACAAAACACAACATGAACACAATGCACATTGTATAGTATTGTATTTTCACTTTGAGTACTTGGACTCCAAACATGGACTCCACAAGACAAGAAGGTGCGCTGTGGTATCTGGCATGAAAACGTTAGCAGCAGATCCTTTAAGTCTTGTAAGTTGTGAGGTGGGGCCTCCATTGTATGTCCAGCACGTCTCATAGATGCTCGATTGGATTGAGATCTGGGGAATTTGGAGGCCAAATCAACACCTGTTTCTCAAACCATTCCTGAACAATTTTTGCAGTGTGGCAGGGAGCAATTATCCTGCTGAATGAGGCCACTGCCATTAGGGAATACTGTTGCCATGAAGGGGTGTACTCAGTCTGCAACAATATTTAGGTAGGTGTTACGTGTCAAATTAACATCCACATGAATGCCAGGACCCAGGGTTTCCCAGCAGAACATTGCCCAGACCATCACACTGCCTCCACTGGCTTGCCTTCTTCCCATAGTGCATCCTTGTGCCATCTCTTCCCCAGGTAAGCGACGCACATGCCCCTGGCCCATTTGTCCTGCTTCCAACACATCAACTAGATATTTTAAGCAAAGATTTGTCTTCCGACCATCTTCTGGCTGTGGGGAGATTAGGGGTCATTTCATATCCTGTTCAGATCTGATGTGAACATTCATTTTGGGATCTGATCACAAGTGGAAAGCTAAGAACACATAGCCATTCACACTTGGTACTTTTATGTGTGTCGATTAATTCCTCTGTAACTTCCAGTGACTGGATTTTATGAATAATGTTGACTAAACAGTTCTTTACTGTATTACATTTACGTAGGGTTTTTAGAATAAATTGTATTTCCTAATATCACTTTTTACTCTTTCACACGTCCACTCGGCTATTTTCTTTCTACTAGGACAGTTGTTATATAGATCCCAAATGGTATTGAGTACACAGTATAGTGCCCCTCATAACACCACTGTCTTAAACCCTATGTAAAAATGCATACAGTATGTAGTGAACATAAAGCCATTTGAGATATGGCCCAACTGAGTGTTTAGGAAACTTAAATAAAAGATATTCCTCGTGGTTTCTGTGGGTTAGTAAAAAACAAAAGGGTTTCTGGAACATATAAGTTCATAATAAAACTGAGACACAACATCCATTATTTTCCTTGCTTAAGAGGTGACATTATCATCATCAATATTCAAAACATTCAAATTCTAATATGCCCAATTTTTCTCTTCTCCCCCAAATCATTACATTAACAATGGCCTTATTCCCCATTTCCCCCCATCTGTCTGTTCCCACCCACCAGCCAGCTCTCACCCTATCACACAACATCTACCAACCAGGTATAATGTTCTCTCTCATTTACTCTAAACTTTGATAGAATCTATAATACTAAAGTAACAGAATGTTATGTAGCATCTTTGACCGCCTCCAAAAAGTTAAAGTGGTTAACGTTTTTTTAAGAACGCAAAGCATAGGACATACAGTATTTGTTTCCATTCACACCTGTGTTTAGCACTGTGACTGGATCACTTGAGATGGATGTTAACATCAGGTCAGAACGGGGTCTCCACCACAGCCCAATTTATTATGATGATGATGATGATATTACTATAGTTGCAGATTTAAAATACTGATTTAAAACCTGCATTTCCCCACATAAACAATTCCCGCCAATGCTAATGCTAATGTGACAGGAGCGTTGGCATATGAAAGCAGAGAGCAACAGCAGCCAATACCACATCCGAGTTTCTTATATCTATGGCGTATGTCTATAGGGAGTATGCTGGAACACTGCTTCAAAAATCCTATTTACATATAAGTAGGCTTGAGATATTCAGACAGGAATGTGATGAATTCATCTTATTCACAGTATGTTAGCATACATGGGCCCATTTCCTTTTTTGTAGATAATGAAAGGAAACTGAAAAAGTAAAAGTCTGAACATTTAATCCCAGAGATTAAATGCTGAGCGAGGGGCCAATTCAGACATGTTCTCTGCTGGAGCAGTGGAATTCTTGTGTAGGTGTGCTCCTGAACACACACTTGCGCTCTCTCACACATGTGTGAGACACACACCTTTTATATAGGTAATGCTATAGTGGATTGTAGGTATGCTTCATATAAATGAAAGATAGAATCAGTGTAAAAAATTCTCCTAAAAGAACCTAAAAGAACTGACTGGTGACTCCAGGTGATGAAAGTTATAATTCCTGATCAATTTCACTTGTTAAATCCATTTTAATCAAATAAACGTAATATTTAATAAGCATTTTTAGCTTGTATGTGCTCTATAAAGGGTGTAAAAGTGATTATGTTAAGCCACATATAATGAAATATAGTGCAGTATAGTATAGTCTACGGAGTAGGAAGTTAGTTCATATTCAGCCATGGATTGTGTGTTTTTACAAATGACTGGACAAAAAAAATTACTATAGATTATGACAACAATGTCATTATGACCAGCTGCTTATGACCATAGATTTTGGTGGTACAGAATGACATAATAACAACATGTCCTCAAACAAAATTAAGTCCAGAAGCTGTCACACTATGTTATAGGCTACTATCTAGTGAATTTTTAGAGTAACCTCATAATAGGCAGCTCAGAGTCGACAACATACAGTGGACAGAAAAAGTGTGCACATCCTGTGAAAAGTGCAGGTTTCTGTGATGTAAAACATGAAACGAAGACAAATCATGTCAGATCTTTTTTTTTCCACCATTTTTTTAATGTGATATAGAAACCAACAAAATTCAAGTGAAAAATAATGAGAAATGTTTTAGGGAAACGAGGAAAAGAATAACAATAACCTGGTTGCACAAGTGTGCACACCCCTTAACTAATACTTTGTTAAAGCACCATTTGCTTGTAATAAGGTGCTCAGTCTTTTTGGGTAAGAGTCTACCAACTTGATTTGGCAATATTATTCCACTCTTCCTAGCAAAAATGTATTTCAAATTGTGATGTGATAAAACTTTGAGCATCTTCTTCTGAAGCCATTCCTTTTTTTCCCTTGGATTTGTGCTTTGAATCTTTATCATGCTGGAAAGTGAACATTTTCTTCATCTTCAGCTATCTAACAGAGACCTAGAGGTTTTGTGACCAAATAGATTAGTATTTAGAGTTATCCATGATTCTCTCTGTCTTCACTAGATAGAGCTGAAGAGAAGCAGCCCCATAGCATGATGTTGCCAACACCATGCTTTACCATGGTTATGTTTTCTTTTTTTCTGGCTTTCAGAATTATGCCCCTTGGTCTAATCAGACCACAACACCTTTTGCCATGGTTTGGGCTGACTGTATGTTTTAGCATAATTTAATTGGGCTTAGATATGATTTTTTCATGAGAATAAATATCCCAGACATGTAAAGAATGCGAGAGATTATTGTCACATACAGGGAGTGACCAGTACTTGCCAGATATTCCTGCAACTCCTTTAATATTACCATCGGTCTCTCAGCAGCTTCCCTAATATGTTTTCCTATTGATTTTTCATCAATTTTGGAGGGGCATGATATTCTTGGTAATGTTACTGTGGTGCCCCATTTTCTCCACTTGTTGATGATGGTCTTCATGGTTTTCCATGGCACAGCTAATGAAGTTCTTTTGTAACTTTCTCCTGATTGATGCCTTTCCACAATGAGATCAAGTACATGCTTTAGAAGCTCTTTGCGGACCATGGCTTCAGCAGTCAAATGAAACCAAGAAGTGGTCAAGAAAATCCAACAGAAGCATGAATGTGTGTAGATTTTTATATCCACTGTACATACAGTTTTAGACATACCTTTTCGAAACTATGTTCAATACAGTAGGTGTGTTTCCCATTGCCAGTCTCACAGTGTGCAAGGCACACACAGAGGAGCCAATGTCATTAACCATGGTTGCCAGGTTTCAGCAAAATTTCCAGCCCAACTACCAACCCATCTCAACAAACACACAAAACTAGCCCCCAAAAAAATCAGCCACTGGAAAAAAGAGACACACATTTTTCTTCTTTTTCTCAGCCTGTGTTTGGAAAACAAGGTCACTGTGGCACACCGCAATTCTGATGCACCGACATTATCCACTCCATAATTCCCCTTCCCTCTCACAAACTTTGCAATAGATCTTACAATAGAAATGGTTTTGTAGATCACAGACACACTGTATGCACTTACACTAGACTTAATTCTGATTATTTCCTATAAAACAAGATCTTTGAGATCACAGGTTATTTATTTATAAACTATCCCACTCTGGTATAAAAACCTGACCCTGGCAACCCTGTCATTAACTGTAATGTCTATAAAGCAAGAATGGGGCAGTGTGATTCGTGCCCCAATGGGCTTCTATTAGTGCTTGTTGCAGTTTTTGACCATTAGGTGCAATAATAACTCTGTTGAGCTCCAGTAAATGGGGCAGTGAGTATGACGTTCCATGATTATGCATCATCTAGTAAGGCAAGCAAATCAATAGAATATCAGCTTATAGCTGTCAAATGGCAACATGTTTTAAAATTGTTGGTCACTCAAACAAGGTACTTAGTATTTCAGCTGAATTTAAAATGTTAATTAACATTTGTTGAATGGCTATTTGGTGTGGCTAAGCCCTACCTACCCCTATGGAAATGTGCCTGTGTTTATGTCTGCATGTGTATAAGTGAGACTATCAGTAATGAGGCTTCAGATGGAATGCTAGGCAGATAGTGAGGGGGAGAGAGAGGTGACTTGACATACCTAAGGACCTGCAGCTCCTCTTCTGAGTTCTCTAACTCATCCTTCAGTCTTCTCCAACGCAGCAGAGCCTTCAGTTGCTTCTGCTCCTCATTCTCAGTGCTGCCCATTTGTGACTGTGTTTATGTATGTGAGACAGAATGAGAAAAGTAACAAAAATAATGAGATTTGTGTCACACAGGCAAAAGTGAAATTAATTCTAAAGCTACATCATTGCTTTAAAGTCACTCATGCAATCTATAATAGAAGCACAAGCTGAGAAAAGAGTATAACACAAGTCCCACTGCTATATACAATGCAGATCTGTGTAGTTGTCTGTAACTGACTTCACTGTGTGCACTAGAGATGTTCAATATATATGATGGCATAAGTTACATTTATTTTGGGCAATTGTGTCTGCTTTAATAGGAATTTTATTGGTCAAAAAGTGTAATTTTTCAGAAAGTTTTTCAAAACATTTTCCATAGACTGAGTAAAAAACAGACAGCATACACTGTACATAGCAGAACAAACCTGAAATTATGAAGCTACCAGAGAAGATGATAGCCAAGAAAAGCTGAGCTGTGCTGAACAGGGTCTTGATTTTTCAGTTGTTCAGATACCTGCTGGATTTTGGCCCAGAACACGTCTTCTAGGTATGTAGCAAACCCCTCGCTGATCCATTCCTCTGTCCAGTCCCGTGCTCCGATGGCTAAACCAAACCAGGAGTGAGCAATCTCATGGCACAACCTTGTCCCACACAGGATTTTGTTACCCGCTAACACACTCTGGGACAGGAAGATGATATGCGGGCTGGAAAACACACACGGAGACACTGACATGTGAATAAACTGGATTATCTTCAACAGTGATTTGTGGTCAAAAGCTTTAGTTTTGGGACACTATCAATAGTTGAGTATGATGACATACTGAGATATCATTTTTTTTTTAATTGTGCACATGGCTGCTACATGGCAAAAAAACTCACAGGTCTAAGATAGCATTTCAAGTGTAACAAAATGTATTCATATTCTTGTTATAGCTGTCTCAATATAAAACATTTAAAGGTGTACACGTCATAATTGGAGCTCTAGTGGTTAAGTAGGTGAAGTACAACAACACTGGAATGATTATTTACACCCTGAACCAGCCTCCATTTTGTCACCTAAGTGCATGAAGCATGCCTCCAGAATCTACAATGACTAGTAGAATTCAATTAGATGGGTGATGGTGTTAGCATTTTAGCCTGACCTGTGTTTTTGTCCACTCGGCTATTCACCTAACGTGAAATTCGGCTCATACTGATTTGCTGCTGCGAGAATGTCAAGAGTGCCTGGTTGTCTTTGCAATGAGCTCCCATGAGTTTTTCAGCTGATCATCACCTCCAAAGATAGCTAGTTAGCAATGTCAGTATTGTTAGCTGCACAGGAGTTAGCTAGAATTACATACATTTCTAGGGGGTGATTAAGACTGGGACTGGGGTGGAGTGAAGAGTCAGTTGGGAGTGTCTATAAAAAGACTGACAGAAGGCCCATGTAAACACAGTCAAACCTTCTGGCTTGGTGCGCCAGGGTTTCTCAGCCACCTAACACATTTGTGCACATACCATAGCTTAAACAATTATTTTTATTTATCATGTTGCACATATTATCCAAATTATTTGTACTACTAAGAAATAAAAAAAATGACTATTGCATCTTTAAGGCTTTTACACAGAACCAAACTGAAGACTCTCCCTGATATGGGAAATGATTTGTTGGTCCAGCCCCAAAATCAACTCAGATCCAATTTTGGCACGTTTACACACCGCAGCCACCCCAAATCCACATCAAAGCGCTGGATTTTTCCTCTCCTGATCAGCCTATCATTAAGGAGGAGAAACACAGAGTTCAAAAGATGCCTGTGGATTTTGGAGAAGCCTTCTGGACCGCACCCTTCTTTCTTCATCCTTCTCCATGTGCTAATATAGTTAAATTAAAGGACGTACGTACTGAAACACTTCTGAGGCTGGTCAGTAGTTTAACCTCAAATACGAATTGGTAAGGGACAGATAAACAAAACTGATGTCAAAAACAGCACAGCTTAACAAGTTCACTTGTTAAAACACCAAAACAAATAGCTAGCATGAACATTTCCACAGCCTGCAGATAAGATTCAGCGGTCTAGAGTATCAGGTGTTTATCTAAGCTCAAAATCAAGAACCTGGTCGCAAAAATTTAATACACAACTGTTTGCTTTCTCTCTGCATATTACTTTGGGTGACCTTTTCAGCAGGGCTTCTAGTGTGTTCACCTTACAGCTGTGCTTTATCAAAACTCTGCTTCCAACGTCACTCTAGCAAGAGAACCAACACCCACTTCTTTTGTGTCCTCCGGTCTTGGCTTGCCCACATAATGGTTCTCAAATGTAACACACGGTCAGTGGATACACAGTGCTTCTATTCAAAACACCAGCTCTTTATTATTTGGACTGGTAAAAACCACCCAAGAGCTTTCCACACTCCCTCTTTTCAACTGAAGAATATATTCATATAGTTTTGGTCCCAAGGGATTTCTTTCTGCTCCAGTGCACACAATGGCCTCGGCAAACCGGAGGAAATCTGCACAAAAACCCCGAGCCTGACTCACAGCAGAACGTGGCACTCATACCTTCCATTCATGCTGTTATGACTCTTTGAAGTCTGCAAGCTAGTGCTGTTGAGGAAGCTTAAACACAGTTTAGGGTGTATTTCAGTCCACTTCCCCTGATGGCCTAGAGGGAGGGATAAAGGGTTCAAGGAATCGCAAAAAAGCAGACTCTGGCTAAAATCCAATAGAAGAACAGCTCACCTGTTTAGAGCCATTCAGCTGCTCTGATGACAGCACGCACAAACACCATCCAAATCAGAAAAAAACACAATCAGAATACAAATTCTAATAGCAGGTACTCATATCTGAAAGCGAGACCTTCACTGATTCGTAAACACAATCTGAAGAGGATCAGGCCTATAATTAACTGTAGCACCTCTAATCAAAAGAAAGACATATATTAGAGGGATATTTTTCTTTGCAGTGAACAGGACATGAACTGCAGCCAACCTGTTTTGATTACATTTAAGGAACATTTCTTGTCGCCTGAACAGCAGGCATCAAACAATCTTTTTTTTTTCTAAGGCACAAATTAGATTCAGATTTATGCACTGATCACTAAATGATATGTTTCTATGAACAAAAAAAAAAAAGAATGGTTTGTGCTACATGTCCGGTGTAGGGAACCTTGCTCATATTAAAATTTGTATTTAAAAATGTAGGCCTTATGAAGCTAAACAGTAAAGACAGTGATGTTTATTCTTTCATGCTGTCTGTCCCTTGCACTGCGAACTGCATACAGTCAAAGTCAGGTTTGAAAATGGTCTTCGACTGACTGGACAATTTGTTAAATATCTCTTTATATATAATGACAACCATACTGACAGATAAATTCTGGTGGACAACAGCGGAGTTTCGGCTGTATTCACGATGCATAATGTGCATTTGGAGAAAGAACAGTCAGTACAGGGAATCAAAGTCAGATTTTGTCCATGTTGCTACTGCCCTTTTACATAAAAATTACAATCTGCTGATTATGGTAATGAAACACAGGTCTAAAAATGCTTCTTTTATGCACGCACGCACACACGCCAACACAAGCTCATAGAATACATTTAGCTTGACGGGAAAGAGGAATAAGCTTCTTTCATCCAGAGACAGAATAACATCACTATTTTTAGTAGAAGAACGACAGAATGTAAAGCCCAATGGCTCCTACTTCAAACCGAACAGAATCGACCTCATACTTTCCTCCCAATACAAAGCTGGTGCACAAACATGGGGCTGTCACGAAGGGGAGGAAATCTGGAAAGAACAAATCATGTTGCATCTAAAATTAAGTCCAGAGGTTTATTTGTGCGCTTTGTGCATTAAATATATTTCCCAACTGCTGAATAAGCTGCCTTTTGTTGTCAGAGTCAATGAATACTCTACACTCAAAGACAGCCATTCTCGTACTGACAGCATCCAGTAAGAGATTTGCTCTGAGAATGTACAGACAAATGTGATGACAACTGAACTTTGCATTAAGCAGCCAATGGAACGCATTCTACTGGCGCCAAATCGTGCTACGTGTACTTACGAGAGATAAATGGACAAATTTAAAAGCAAAGACTATTCCTATAGGCATGAATGATGGCAATCACTTCGACAATTTGTCTGAGCTTTAAGTTTTATAAATTTTTAATCACGACAGGTGTCCACAAATATGAAAAATAACTGTCAAGTACAAACGATGTCTAGAAGAGGGGCTTACTTGCCCTAGAACTTGTTCTTTATTACTCTCAAGTCATTAATCTTTAAAAATAATAATAATAACAATAGTAAAAGTGCTTCAGGCAAATACAAGTTGTCATGCATTTCTTCAGACATCAACAAGGAACACAGAATACAAACAAACTCACGCCAGCACATGCTCAAGAGCGCACCTGCAGTAAGACAAAGAAACATGCATGCACTAACACACTTTCCTCACACACCTGCCATCCTGTCAGTGTATCAACACATTGAAGAAAAACTACACCCTGAAACGCATTCATGTTCTTATACTGAAATATTTGTGATATGTTTAGCAGTGCTAAGTGGCTGGTGCTGTATTTTCATTATTCCTGTGAATTTAACATTGGATGGGGACATTTTTAGCACAGTTCCAATGGCATTTAATAGGAGGAAAAAAAATCAACAGTCAAAAATTCAAACATGAGAAATAATGATCAAGTTTCGCTCCTAAAAAAAACAGCAAGAGCTTCTTTCTAACTTATCTTTTTCCATATAAATGACGAGGAGACAGCAAATTCTGAAATTAAAGTGCATGAATGCAACGCAGCTACAAAGCGCAGCAATCTATGAGACAAGAAGAATGATGGTGTTGGTATTAGCATGAAAGTTCAAGCTTTATGAACTTATCTATAAAGATGAGGAGGTGAGAGAGCTGGACAGACTAAAGGACTAAAGCACTGCTGCACTGGTCTCTTCAGGTAGAGCTTCCCATTGGACACTATCAGCAGGTAGTCAAAATGCATTGTGGGTAATGTAGGAAACTGTTAACCAAAGTGAAAATAGACCAACATGTCAATGAAAGAAGTCTTTACTGAACTCAATTTCATTACAAAATAAATGTTGGATGCCACTGATGATTGCTTGTTAATTACAAAATGAATATGTAAGCCATTCTCAGAGTCAGAATGAATTTTTCCTTTAATATTAGATTTCTGTATTGAGAGGGTGTCAGCACTACGTTCTCCTAAGCATTCTGCAATACCTGACGTCCTGCTTTAAAAGGAGTTGCCGCCTACTCGATCTGTGAGATCATATTTCAGGATGAAGAGCAACAGGTCATCACTCAACAAAACTATCACCATAAAGTTTCAGAAAAAAAAAAAAAAAGTTCCCTGACTTTTTGTAAATTTATCTGGCCACACCCTTTACGCTGCAGTTTGAAGGCTGGAATTTGACTGGTACTCTGTACTTCCAGGTACATGCTCTTCCTTACGCGATATTTCCGATGGGGAAAAAAGTTTTGAACTCAATGACACCATGTGCTTTCTGGAGCAAGATACAGCTACTAGAATAAAACACACACACACACACACACACACACACACACA
>CM074952.1:12946392-12969381 GCA_037577455.1 Pangasius macronema | reverse complement strand
ACCACAATGGATTTGAAATAAAACAATCAAGATGTGATCGAAGTGTAGATTTCAGCTTTATTTTAATAGGTTCCACAAAAATATGCAAGGCAAGCAAACCAACAAGACATTGGCTTATATCTGTCAAAGAGCAATCTTTTTTAAAGACACTGGCCACTCAAAAGAGCTAATTAGCATTTCAATGGAATATAAAATGTATGGAGTTGTGAATGATTAACATTTGGATGGCTACTGTGAAACTCTAAATGTGCTCCTTCCAGACCATATACACTACTTTAAAGACCAACATTCAGTCATTCACATCACTGCAAGTGCAATAGAAACTTCACACAGTATTTCTCAGTGAAGCAACATTGGAAACACACCACTGTATGTTGTTTGAGTGAATGGATCACAGTGTGTCACTAAGGAACATAAGACCCCATTTACACTTGTATTTAGTGCTTACCAATTTTGATCCAATCACTCGAGGCGCATGTTAACACTACTCATGCGACACTAGTCGTGTTCCGCCACATAAACACACACAACATTAGCTAACTCACTAACCATACAATTAATTGTCTTGTATCAATCCAAAGCAAATCAAAGTAACTGAGCTTACTATAAACAGAACATATGTGTGGCTATAGAAATGACTCCACAAATCTATTTGCCCCTTACATTTGTAACAAGTAGTCTGAGCGAGGAGATGTCTGAACTGATCCCCCTGATGGCATGTACCTATTATTTAGTGAAAGTCTACCCTCAGCTGACTTCCCATGTGCAGGTATGCATCAGGGTGTCTGGTGAAGACAGAGTCTCATTCACTACTTGACTTGACTGCACATTAGCTGCCCAGGTATTCACTAAGCAGTGTCTCTTACAAAAGCAGGTGTTTGGGGAGAAAGAAAAAAAAATAGTATTTACATTGTGAAACCTCTCTCACACCTTCTCTTTGCACTTTTCATGAGCTGTCTCAAATATTTCAAGGTTAACTATGGAGCAAGAGTGAGACCATCACTCAGGAATGCCGGAGGACTGTAGTCATGGCTTTATCAAATAGAGCAATCTAGCTGAACTCTTGTTTCGATAAAAAAGTGAGGAAATGCTTTCCTCTGTCAGCGTCCAAAAATAAAGAATGTTTAGTGGTGGGGTTAGACCTCCACAGCACCACTTAACAAGAATTAAGTTAGATAGTTCTACTAATCCATACATCACATTTGATCAAAAAGTCTGGTTACATATCAGTAATTATAATTGGATCCAAAGTCATGCAGTTGGGGTGGTGGATGCTCATTTGCAGATGCTATGCAGTTGCTTTATACTCACACATGGTAATGTGTAGTCTAGAGCTTAAGAAATCTGCTACCATTCCCACTACCTTAAACCAGCCCCTCAGCCAAAATAAATTCAACTTGATTCAGACACCAGTAGTACATGAAGAACAACCTATAGTCCAATTTGGCACTCCAGACAGAGATCCAGTCTGAAATATTGATGGTCATCATCTTAGCCTGCACAGTTTGAGCACTGCAAAGCCAGGATTCCTGTGAAAGACTAATGATCTGCTAGTGAAATGCTGCCAATACAAAGTCTACAATGCAATTAACCTCACCGCCGTCTGGCTAGTCAGTCGTTTCTCTGTTTGCAAACAATCTGCACACTTTTCCTGGTGACAAATTGTGCGTCTCGATCGTTCTCAGGCTTTGATCCTGAAACCGCAAGAAAAATGGCCAGTCAAAATCCCTAGCAATAATATCCGCTATCTGTCTGCAGCATGGATTTAAGGAATCTCTGCGCTTGAACTTCAGTTATGTGTCTCAGTGGAGGTCTAGGGAGGAAGGGCAGTTCTCTTGGCCTGGTGAAATCAGATTAAGTGGAACGGCAGGCTTTCTCCGAGTGTCATGGAATGAAGTAGTGTAAACACAACATGAATATGAGCCCAAGCTTTGAATCGTCTCATCCATTTTGCAGTTGCGGAGAAGATCGTCTTTTAGGGACAATGTCCAATGGCTTCTAACCCGTGCAGTTTGTGACAGTTTAGAGCTTGAGAGATCTGCTAGCATTTTCACTGCCTTAAATCAATCATGCACCCAATTTAAACCCGCTGTACCATTCAGCTTGATTGAGACTCCAGTTCTGCTGCATGGTGTGCTGGCCATTCTTTTTTCCTTTTATGCTTTCTCATTTGCAAAAGAGGACCTCAGGCTTATTTCAAAGTTATAAGACAGAGCTAAAGATCTGTAAATAGTGCCTCAGCTTCGGCAGTCGTGTCAGTGTAGAAGTGGCTATATATGGCCTCAGTTCTCAGCCTATACTCTTCAGTAGACAGTAACCTATGGGGCCCCTGATAACTAGGCAGGAATGTATTTATAATAACAGTGTGCATTCTACATTGAACCATGCTATCTTCATTATAAGGAGGCATCAGAACATAACAGTAGGCTCAAAAGGAGCTCAAATAAAAATGTGAGAGTGGAAAAGAGAAAGCATAACAGAGAGGGAAAGTAAAACAACAAGCTGAATGTCTTGACTCTGTGGCTATTAAACAGCCCTTTGAAATGAACCTCCTTTATTCCAGGTGCAGGCGTGCTCAGCATTCCTTCATTTGCTGAGGTTTGTGTGTACACATGGTGGCTGGAATGTAAAGGGGGGGGGGTTCTCTAAAGACTTTCAGAAAAAAACACCTCATCCCTGACAATTTGATTAACAGCTGTCTTTCATGCCAAAGTCCCTTTGTTCTAAAAGACTCAGTTTCTGTCGCACACTTCTTAGGTTACTCAGCAATCACAGAGGAGTGGAGGAGAGAAAGGAGCCTCAGAGAAAGTGAGAGACAGAGAGAGGGAGAGGGAGAGAGAGAGAGAATGAAAGAAAGAATGAGAACACTATTTAAATGGTGTTATCTCAGCCTCCCTTTAGGCCTGGCTGGTCCAGCACATTCCAAAAGCTTCACGTCCATCGCCCACATTATACTCCGCACCCCTGGGACTCAGCTCGCCTTCCCCCATATGGTCATTTTAAGAGTGCTTGATCAGCTCAAGTGAGCAAACATACGGGCCCAAAGCCTAGGGCTGAACACGTCCTAGAAATAATGCCAGGTTTCTTCAAAGACATGCAGACAGGTCACGACCAAGGTATTCCATGGAATTATAAGCTTAAAAAGTTCTGTGGGGATAATCAACAGAAAAAAAGAAGGTCTACAAAGGTATAATCTAAGATAGCAGACATAAAAAGTTATCAAGTTCCAGCTGCCACTGGTAACATGAGTAGACTTTGACGACTTTCGAAAATATAGAGAGATGTGACAAGTGAAAGGAAAAGCCAATATAAAATGTCTTATTAAGGGGTTGGGCCACAATGAGCCGCCAGAACAACCTCAGTGTGCCTCGAACAGATTCCACACGTCTCTGGAACTAAACTGGAGGAATGAGCACCATTCTTCCAAAAGATATTCCTTCAATTGGTGTTTTGATGACAGTTGTAGGGTACGCTCTCTAAAACACTGGTCCAAAATCTCATAAAAGTTGTTCAATTGGGTTTATATCTGGCGAGTGTGAAGCCCATTAAATATGATGTATCATTTTCACATTCATCAAACCATTTAGTGAGCCCTTGTACCTTGTAGATGGGGACAGGATCATCTGCAAAGACCATGCCCATCAAGACAGAAATGGTTCATCATAGGATAAATGTGGTCAGTTAGAAGAACTTTATTCACTTGCAGTGATTTTTCCCTTTAAGGGGACAAGTGGACCAAAACCATACCAGCAAACTGTCACCACAGCATAATAGTTTATCCTTTAATTTGCCACCTGTCTGCATGTATATTTCCTTTAATATTTATGAGGTAGAAAGGTGTGATGTGGAGGAAATATAGTGGCCAAGCATTTCACTTTCTAGTTGTCTAGATTTTAAGTGACATCTAATCAGCATATCCAATCAGACCTTGCTTGTTTTTATAAACATTTACAATTTTGACAAGGGCCTGATGCTAATATGCCCACCATTACCAGCTACATGATAATTAAGTTTACACAAAATGGTCCGGTTTTCAGCAGTTATACAGCTTCAAATTAGTCCCTCTGATATGTACAAAGATACCAGGGCAAATCATTTGCATTTGCAATTGCATTCTGTGTTTCATTGTTTTTCAAATTGGGGTGTCTATTCAAACAGTAGTGGTCTATGACCATTAAAATAATTGGTGTTTAATAATCTAATAGCACAATGGACAGTTAATATATGTCCCCAAAGCTGTAACAGAAGTAACACCTAACTATTCTCCATATTTATGTTGAATAATCTGTTCCTCATGCTTGGCTTGCTTCAGTGTGCTAGTAGCAGTCCATTGAAACATGGCAACTATGAAGTAGCAAAGAACTAAAATTACATTTACACCTTAACCCAACTACCCATTTCTGACTTACTTACCTGAAAATACTGATGTCCAGTGAAATTGTATTCTAGTGCAATAGTGCAGTGGACTGGCATACCATCCATGGTGGAGTCCTGTCTCAGTGCTCCTGGGGTAGACTCTGGATCCACCGCAAGCCTGAAGAGTGAGTGAGCGATTCTAGTGCAATATATAACCATTGTGCCACTTAAAAAGTACATCTTTTTTTTATGAGAATATAATTTCCAGTTATAACCTAGCCTGTGGCTACAATAATTGGAGGGCGTGCCAGTCATTAGTTAGCTGATAACATTTTACCATTGACATGCTGGTGCAAAACCCTGATGCGAGCCCACATAACAGTTCTGCATTCCATTCTAATGGATAAAGATTCATTCATTCGTCTTGAGTAAGTGCTTTATCCTGATCAGGGTCATGGCGAATCCGAAGCCTGTCCCATACTGGGCGTGGATGGGACACCAGTCCATCACAGAGCACCGTGCACACACTCATTCGCACGCACAGTCAGAATTCCACGTAGATTCTGCCTCTGGGTTAATCTTCTTCCTTTCAGTCTTTCTATAGACAGGTATGGCCACACCCTGCCTATAGAAAACGGCCACATTTTTTTCAGCTTCAGAAGACAAAGTGTAACTGTAAAGACCTTCTGGTGATTTTTCAGGAGGCCATACACCAGGTGGGAATATAAAACATTTGGGGGGGTGGCAGTTTTATGAGAGTCTGACCCTAAAGGATGGTTTTATGACTTGTTAATTCTCAAAATACTTTACCTCCTCTGATACGTACAGCAAAAGGCTCAAAATGGTCTGAAAACGGCAATGTTGAATACTTTTAAGTTCAGAAACAAATACCAGGCTATATAAGGTCAGCTACTATTACAGAAACCAAGTAATTGCTTGGTAATAGCTCATGATGTGCTATTTATGTGGGTTAATGTTTGATAGAAATGTTTTGTAAGTCTGTGAATGAGGAAGCCTGATATAACATTAGAGCAGAGGTCAATACAGTAGCCAAATATCTTACTGAAGTAACCGTGCTGTTATTTTTATTTTTTTTTTCAAAAATGATCCAATTAATTACAAATAATTACTTCAGTAAGTGTCTAGGGGTACCCAAGTAGCATGCTAGAATATTAACTAGCCTATAATTTTAGTCTTCCACAGACGAAATGAACAAGACACTATACATACATGTCATATTAACCACAAAATGTATAAAAATTCACTTTTGAAATATGTTTTTAATAATTTACCAGCAGTCCTATTCACCACATATGTTCACTACATGGTGCAATGGTGTTATAGAATCTATGGCACCATATGCTTGACAGACTTTAAAATTCAACTATATAATAAATGTAGTGAGTAGAATAACTAACTGCAATAAAATAAATTGTATGTTTTGTCCACAACATAGCACAAACTGATAATGACTATGTTAAATAAAAAAAAGAAGAAACCATTCTCTTTTCATTTTCCCTTAAAATACTCATAGTCACATTTACGTAGCACCTCACTCGCTTGACACTGTGTGTGAAAACAAGCAAACCACCACTGAGGAATCCCTCTCTGAGAGCAACTGATGCCCATATTTGCACATCTGACACTAAAAACATTCCAACCATGTCCTGCTACAGCATAACAAATTGTAAGGACACAATTTGAATAGATTAAAAAAAACCAGGAAAAAGGACAGGCCCTTCCTGTGTGTCTTAATTAACGCCTGCGTCATGACGTGCTGAAGATCAGGAGATAAACATTCCTCCGAGTGTGTTATGACATCACTCAGGCTGCCGTCTAGAACTGCTCTACGTGACTTTTCAACAATACACACCAGGGCACCACACGCATCCCAGACGACTTTCCTATGACTTCCTATGATCAACACATGGATAATTCTGCCACAGGAAGAGGTTTTGTGATACCATGATACTGAGAGAACAGAGAGGTTATGTGGGTACTGGGGGAAAAAAAAACAAAGCATGTGCGCACACACGCACACACACATCTCCCCTTGCTTTTTAATCTTTAGTTTCCTGCCCTCCCCTTCTTCTTATCTCAGTACAGAACGATGCCCCCTGTTTGCTGTGTCCCAAACCCTGACTATAAATGAACTAGCATGATATAAAAACAGCATCTGGCTTGGCCCCAAGGACTCAGACCCACATACTTCCCAGTTTTTAGATTAAATAGCTCCTTTCTCTGAAGTAGTTCCAGGAGCTAATGGCTTTTGTTGCTGGAAATAATCCACACATCCTCTCCCACATCCGGGGGGAATGGCATCTCAAAAGCACCCCTCTCCCGCCTCCAGCCCAAATTTGTTGACCACGCTACTTCCTCAGATTTGGTTCGACCTGGCTTTTCAAAATAAGACCTGGACGACTGTACCATTCCCAGAGGAGGTGACCCAACTCCTGCTGGGACTCATACGAGGCAAAAGGAAGGAAAAAAAACGACAATCTGTTTCTCTCAGTAACAGCATTACTGCTGTCATCCACTAGTCCATTAGTAAATCTAAGTTATAATAAACTGTGAGGTGAGTAATAGAAGATAAATTACCTCCAGACGTCACCTCAAAGAACTGTGGACTTTCATGTTTAATCTTGAGTCAAGACAAACGAAGCAAGCAAAATTTGGAAAAGAAAACCAGTGGCAGAATGACCACCCTGTAGATTATATACCTACTACTAATTAGAATGCGACATTTTCTCCCTGATAAATGACTGGAACCTGCCGAAGGCAGTGTGTAATGACTTCATTTCCTGTGGAACATGTAATCCTGGCCAGAGAGATGGTGGGAAGCACAAGAACACACCTACGGCCACCCAAGTGCATGTTTAGTCAACGTGCAGCTAAACAGCCTCCGTTCTTGCTTTTTGCTTATTTTTCAGGATATGACTCATTCCAAATTATAAGGCATGTTGCTATGTTAAATTAGAGCCTTTATTTAGCTTTTGTTTAGTTTAATAAAATATGCAAAGCTTGAGAAAGCATGTTCCATAAGACACTATAAACAAGAATGCATTAACAAAATCACTGCTTATTTTGCGCGCACACACACACACACACACACACACACACACACACACACACACACACACACACACACACATTTAAAACCAAGAACTTTCAGACCACCTCAAATGCAGAGAGTGGTGCAAAAAACATATTTAACACACATATAACACATATAAATAACTATCTGCAGAGAGCTAAAGAATATTTGATGAATACTGAAGCAGAGTTGTAACTGGATTTTCAGCCAGTTGTTCTGTCAAAAGCCTCCTCTATAAAGACTAAATATAAAGGGTTAGTGTGTTTGTAAACCACCTAAAATAGTGTCTGGTACAACAAGTTACGTAGTTCTTCGCTGCGTGCTAAAGGAACTGAGACACAATGCTAGGTGCATTAACATTCCTTTCAGATCGGTGTCCCAGCTTACAGTGGAAAATACCAGAAACACAATGCCGATAAATATGGAAAGTACGCACAAAAGACAACATGGAGTACTGCTGACCGGGAATGATGTTTGTGATGCTTATCTTTTAATGTTATTTGTTTTCGCAGGAAACACATGGACCCAGCAATTACTTTGTTATACGTATGATGTGGAATGCAATATGTAATAAAGGCACAAATTGTGTTGCTAGACACCAAATAGACTTACCTGGCCATGCCCAGACTGGAGAACCCTGGAGGAACAATGAGCACATCCAGGCGTGAGAATGGATGGATGCCTAATACAGAGTGAGCAGCAGCCAAACAGAAGGGCAAAAGAGGCAGGAGTGTGAATTCAGCCTTGTGCAGGTGACAGGATGGGGCAAAAACCCGGTGGGGTATGACCACCTGGGCAACAGAAGTTTTGTGCATGAAACGACATGGATAATCTACATGGGCGCAAAACTTCTTCTCATCTTCCTCCTTGTAATGTGAGCTTTGGTTTTTACTGCTTTGGTTCTCAGGCCAACTTCCTGGATAATCAAAGTTTCTGCTGTAATACACAAGTGCCAAAGGTTTCAGTACAACACGAACAACTTCACATCACATTCTAACGTGAGAGAAATAACTCACCGGTCCGAATTTGCACAAGGCTCCTCACTTTGCCCCTCTTCATGGTTGTGAGGCAATGATTTGGCTTCCTGCCACTTACCAACTGCTATAGTAAAAGTCGAGGCAGGCATTGGCATAGTAACATAATAATCCCATTGTAAAAAACCTGATAAATAGAGAAGAAAAAAAACTAATGTTATCCAAGAGACAAAAACGTTATCCAGCAGACATGGGTTTGAGTAGTCATTTAAGCTGAGAACACAAAATAGTGCTTTTTATTGGACCTGTCTCATCAGGTACAGGAACAGCCTGATTCTCACCACTCATCAGAACCATACATTCACGCGGGGCTTTCACGTGGGCTCGCCACGTTGACATTGCAACAGGTGGCTCTTGGCAGGGGAAGAGAGCCCTGTTATTGATTGGTGAACCCATGGTGTAAACACAGCACCTAAACATGTGAGAAAGGTATACAACAACATTAAATCTTAAAAAAAAATCACTTGCATTTATTCTGATCTTACTCACTATATTTCAGCTGTTTCCATGGCAACAAGGCAAAAAAAATTTTCATATTAGCATCCCATTTTTCTGATTGCAGTTATGGAGCATGCAAAACATTTACTCACAACATACTATATGGTTTTTAAAACCTTTTGGAGAAAATGTGAAATGTGAACTTTTTGGAGAAAATGTGAAATGTGGTTTCTGCAGTTCTCCCTTTTTTAAACACTGTCATGCAAGTGATTCATTTAAATAGCTCATTGTGATTGACCCATCAACATACAGCACAACCTGCACATCCAGGATGCATCCCAACCCACAGACCACAGTTCAGAGATGTTCATAAGTCACTTGTTGCACGTCCAAGTCACGTCAAAAGCCTTTAGTCATGCACCAAATCAGTCGCAAACAATAACCAGTTACAAAAGACCATTAGGACTATTAGCTAACTAATGAATATTAATGTGTATTAAGTTGGTGGGCTGGCTATGTCAAACTGCTCGAGGAGAAAATGAGTGTGAAAGTGTGTGCAGTGAAGTGAACTAGCGTCTCATCCAGGGTTTATTCCCACCTCTCACTCAGTGTTCCTGAGAAAGGTTTTGGATCCACTCTCGCCCTGACCAGCATACAGCAGTTAAGTGAAGTGGAATGAATGATTTTTAGTGTAAGAACAACATAGGATGTGTTTTATACACACTCAGGCAAACTTTTAAGATGCCAAAATGAGATCAAGGGCCATTAAATAATCACAGTGTGGATTTTGGTTTTTTGGTCTGAAGAAACATGGTAACATGGTATGAGTAAACAGGAAAAATATTAAAACACTTAGTAATCAGAACAAATGATGATTCAGAAGTAGTGATTAAAATAAAAATCACTAAATTCAGTCACATGTGCTTCTTTTTGTCATTATTAAAATGTGTCTGCTTACCCACCATCCTGGTCCTTGGTCCACCTCACAGAGCCTCCTGTGGGCTTTGTCTTGTACCAGATCCTGAGTGCACGAGGGAAGGCATGAGGGGATTGAACCCCCTTCTTCCTGATTTGAAGGCTCCACTGGTCCATGTGAAACAGTAAAGGCTCAGTTTGACTGACAGCACGGGCACAGCTGCACTGGAGATAAAGATCCTGCTGCTGTCTCCATCTGGCTGAAGGAATAGAGATGAGCCTCTGCACTAAACCAAATGATGAAACCTGAGTGGAGTCCAGAGCCACCTGGTCAACCTCTAGAAGATTCCTGAGTTCAGAAACAGTACATACATCCACTTCTTCCACCTTGGACACCGACAGGTCACAACAGTCTAAAATCAAGGTGAAGTCTTTGCTCACATCATCCGATGACATGTTACTTGCATCATTTTGGCTTCCTTGTGATACCATGATTTCAGGTGCATGTGTAGCAAGGTCTCTGGCTTTTTCACCATCATGAACATACGGAGAGTTTATATCACCTGTCCGGGATGGGGATACCAAGTCTAACTCCCCTGTCCTGTAGGGTTCTCTACAAGGCTCTAGGAACAGGACAATACTGCCTCCAATGACCTCTGTCTGAAAGTCAACACTGAGGTCCAGCACATAGTGTCTGACCAGGATGTGATTTGTGTTAGCTCTCAAAGGCAGGTCATCCTTATTAGGCTCCAAATCATCTTGCTGATTAGACTCCATCTTTCAACATACATATAATTTTTTTGGTCAGGATAACATCTCACTGTATGGCATGATATACATAATGTTCATATAGTCCTTCAATGGTCACTGATATTTATATTAATATCTCCATGCCTTGAGTAATGTCAATTTGAAAATGAAGAATTAAGAGTCATAAATACACTATGGCCAAAAGTACATGTACGTCTGACCATCACAACCATATGTGGGCCTTCCACAAACTGTTGAAGCACACAGTTGTCTACAATGACTCTGTATCCTGTAGCATTAAGAATTCCTTTCACTGAAACTAAAGGCCCCAAACCTGTTCCAGAATGACAGTGCTCCTGTGCACAAAGCGAGGTCCATGAAGACATGGTTTGCCAAGGTTGGAGTAGAAGAACTCGACAAGCCTGCACAGAGCCCTGACCTCAACCCCACTGAACATGTTTAAGATGAACTGGAATGCTGACTCTACACCAGGCCTCCTCACCCTACATTGGTGTCTGACCTCACTAACACTCTTGTGACTGAATGAGCAAATCCCCACAGTCACGCTCCAAAATCTAGTAGAAAATCTTCACAGATGCATGGAGGTTATTATAACAACCAGGGGGGACGACTCGGATTTAATGCCCATGGGCTTGGAATATGCATATGGGTGTGCTGGTCAGGTGTCCACATACTTTTGTCCATACAGTGTAGTACATTATTGCTTATGCTTCATGTATAAAGATACAAAATGTTCTACAGCGCTGTAAAGCACACTTATCAGCTCACTGACTTATCATCCCCTGTGTGAGAGCAGGGGATGTTTTATCTGAATTATTGTGACAGAAAGATAAATAATTATTTCAAAATAAAGTGGCTAGAGACAAGTCTAGCAACTTTCTGAGCAGATGTTAGGGACTGTCCTGCACTCAATACAGCTTCTCGCTCACATCGCAGCTGCTGATTTTCCGAGTTGAGAGAGCAGGTCTGGTCAAATCACTCCTGGTGTATAAAGCCTGGCTGAGCTGTGCTTGCACGAGGCAATCTTCCCAATCACCAATCACCATCGTTTCTCACACTCACACACTTCTTGGTTTCTTCTTGAACCATTTCCTTCATGTCTATTTACCAAATACTTACTACCAGAGCTTATTTTTTTCCTCCATTCTGGATTGAAATTGTATTATATTATATTATAATTAGTATATCAAGAATATGCAAATTCTTTGTTTGACTCTGTTGTGTAGTTTGTGACCAAAGATTTTGTTGTTCTATAAGAAAAAAAATTATATTCTATCATACCACAGCACTGTTGATTTCTTGATGCTGATTGGTCAGAAGATGTTGCTTAATTTTCTCTAACAGCACAGCTCTGACAGTAGTTCCAGCTGTAATTCAGATCATAGGTTTATATTAATGCATTATATTATTCATGTAATTATCATTCACAGGGACTTGTATGGTGGACATAGAGAATCTATAGAGAATCTAAGGCTAATAATAAACATTAGAAAATGCATTATTAGTTAACAAAGAGATCCATATAATCACTGATATGGTGTAGAGTTCTGTAAGTAGGCGTTTATTTATTTAACATTTATGGAAAGACTCTCGAGTGTCAGCGCTTTATAACAGTAAGTTTTCCAGTAAGTTTTCTCTTAGACATTCCAAAACATTAACTATAAAAAACTGTATATGTCACTAGAAATTGAAAAATAAATAAATAAATAAATAAATAAAAACATGACGTCGATTGATACAGTCAAAATGGCAATCGCTGACAAAGATTTAGCAACACTGTTCACAGCACACTACATAACACTCTGTGACAACTCGGTTACTTGAATGCACCCTGCAGCTGCCCATGGGATTCATTAGGATGATAAACACTATATTTCTTTTTTTAAAAATAAATAAATAAATAACCCGCGACAGAATTGGTGCATAGGTCAGCAATGCAGAGACATTTTCAATATCATAACGCGGTCAAATTGCTTCATAAAAAGTCTATCAAACAACTTTAATTGCGTTTCCCGTCAGCATGTGAACTAGTGTGTATCATTAGCCTGCTTTTAGCCTATTTTTATATCCTGCACTCATTTATATCCTGTTGTTAACTCTCACAATAGCTCAGGAGATAATGACAAACAGTTTAGACAGCAGTACAGTGAATATCTGAATGAATATTGTTGTACAGTGCACCATGTTGTTTCTTCCACAAACCTGCATCACCCAGTGACCGGCGTTACTTTCCCCAACCGCAATCCGGAAAATAGCATCCCGCCTCCTGCGCTAGGATTTGAAGTTCATGCCGCATGATATGTGTCTAATTGGAGGAATCCTTTCGAGTACAAACTACTTAGCCAATCGTAGCCCAGGAGGCGGGATTTGTAGAAATACGGGTGGGGAGAGAAAGTGGACTACCAAAAGAAGGAAGCCGCGCACATCATGGTGTCGCATATTAAAATACGTCATGAACCGCGCCAGGAAGTAGACTCATCTGAAATGCATTTACTCGAAATTTACATCTTTAACTGTAAAATAAATATATAAATAAATAGATAGTCCCCCTCAATACAGATTTATTTATGAGCACATTCCAACTATTGAAATATAAGGCTCATTATTTACATTTGTACAGTACTATCCTGGCTGGGTTTTGTTTTGTTTTTTAGAACCATTGAGCTGTTTTATTCCTGAACTTTCCACAAAGAGAACACATTAGTTCCAATTTGACATTACTTATAGGCCTACTTATTTTTGAGTTACTGAGGTTTTGGATTTCAATTCACACGAGAAGTCAAACAGGCTAATAACTAATAGACCTATATCATAATGATAACTGTTTTGATCATGATACGTTGATTTCCATCACTTTAACAAAAAACAACGAAAAAAAAAAAGAATTGCTGGATATGCTGACCCCATTTTGAGAACCACTGACTTGTACATTGTGGTATGGTTCATTATATGGGTCCCAAATATACATATCTCAACATGTAAGGATGTAGGAGGCATTTATTTTGCTATCATGGTTTGGCTCCACTTGTCTCCTGAGAGGGAAGTGTCACTGCAAATCAGTACAAGTTCTTCTCACTGATCACCTTTATCCTATGATGAAACATTTCTATCCCTATGAGAGTGGTCTCTTCCAGGATGACAATGCACATCCACGAGGGCACGAGGGCTCACTGAATGATCCGAGTATCCAAATGATGTAAATCATATGCTATAGTCTTCTTAGTCACTGAATCTCCATCATCATAACACTAACTGAGGGAATGTCATTCTGAAGTATGGTGTCCATCACTCCAGTACAGGTCCAGAGATGTGTAGCTTCAGCGCACTGAAGCTGTTTGTGGTCCCAAATCTTACTAAGACACTTTATGTTAGTAAAGTCAACAGTTACATTTTTTTATTGAGTTCACTGGAATATTATGATACAAAATAAATTTACATCCACATTGTGCTGAAGAAACACACGAAAGGCCATACAGTTCTCACAGTGTTAAGAGCAGCAACATGTGTAACAGAAAGTATGATGATGTTCATAACTAAACAGATTACTTGCCAAAACAAAAGGTAAACTGCAATCTGCGGTGTTACGTATGGCTAACTGGCAAATTTTTCATAATTGGCACAGCAAAAAAAAAAAAAAAAAAAACAACTAAAATGTTCCTGAAGAAATGACACTTCCAGTTAATAAAAATACAGAAAATATACAAAAAAACTAACAATAATTCCATGTTCCATCCAAAATTGTTTACTTCACCCACTGTGCTTTATCTTTTTTTTTTTTTTAAACCACTGTTGACATTTCTTTTATGATATTGACGTACTCCAAAAATATAAGGTAATGAGGAATGTGAATTGGCACACTACAGCAAATGCTGCTCGTACCAGTGAGAATCAAAACTACGACTTCCTATAAATAAAACATATATACATCTATTTCATATATCTCTACTAAAAATATATATTATATTGTTGCATGTAAAAGCATGAAGAATAAAGAAACCATGTCTAATGTAACCAGGGGCAGTTTGTAAATCTTGTATAGACATGATTTTCACGAGCAGTTCTTTCATTAACATTCAGCTAAATAAAGAGAGCTTCCACAACGGGATTTAAGGATTTCAGTACATCTAGTTCAAATGTTAACATTTCCAACACTGCTGAAAGCTGTTTCTGTGCAGCGTCATGTACACAAAATTCCAGTCCTTTCACTTCACTGGCTCGGATCTCAGCCACTGTGAGAAATTCCTCCCATCTGCTTGACAAGGCGTTGAGTGTGCAGCAGAACACACGCAGCTCGGAGGATGCTCGTGTCTTACTGTAGGAGAATCACATGCCTTTCTTTCCTGGGGATATGTAAGCTGTCTCTGTTTAGCCTCCCTTCATTCTGCTTAAACATGAACAGTCTGTTTGCACTGTCAGTATCTTTTTTTCTTTTTTTTAATATTCACTCATTTTACTCCACTAGACTATAGATACCTGTATATCCTGTGGATTTTTCTATATATGTTTATTTGCACTCTCTGAGGTATTTCACCCCAAGTTATTAGTCTATACAGTCATGGAAAAAAGAAAGTACACCCTCCTTCAATTCCATGTTTGTCTTTATCAGGGCCTAAAGAACAGTTGTGTGGTTCTCACCAACTTCTACCAGGTTATTCTTGCTAAAGTTGGTTCTACATGTTACTTACTTATAGGGTGTACTTATTTTTTCCTACTTGGAATGTTGGTTTACTTTTTGGGGAAAAATCACTACATACTGAAATCTGTCGTGTTTTTTTTTCTGTTGTTGTCACCTGAGGTTATTTGTTTGTTTTTAGAAGTTGCTGAGGACCACAAAATTGTAATTTAGACCCTGATAAGAGGGGGTACTTTCTTTTCTTTTTCCCATGGCTGTATGTTTGATCTTATCATGATTCAAATCCAATCAGGTTGTTGTTGTTTTTTTTTTAGATACTACCAAAGCCTACCAGCTAAAATGATACCTAAAAGTTTTTAGTGGGACAACAGCAAATCAAGACAAATGTAGGGGACAACAAAACAAGGTACTGAAAGATGGCAACATTCATTATCACTTTGACAATTTGAACATAAACTAATATTTAATACTGTGCATGAAACCCTGCTCAAGGCATCAAGTCACCAGTGGAGCTGCTCTTCCACTCCAAATTGTGAAACTCCCTCTCTTTGAGAACCTTCTCCTCTCGTCTCCTCCATTCCCACGACATCATGTACTGTCCTCCGGAATCCGCCGGAAGCTGTGTCGTTTGATTGAGTCCCTGTTCCGAACAAGACAGAAAAGAGGGTTGAAGAAGACGTCTTTCAAAAGGCAGCTAGGACTCACTCGACAGATCACAATATGTGACTTAAGCGACAATGAAATAAAGTGGCATCAAGATCAGTATTATACTTCTACATCTGTGTGAGCTGAATGTGGATTAAATTCAGTAAGCTACAGCTGGTTAAGTGAAAGTACAGTGGAGGTGTGGATCAGGACTGGGATTCCCGCAGAACCCAAACAAAACGTTGCAGACGCCAGACATTTTTTACTTCATGCAGACAGGAATGAGCATTTAGTAATGGAGCTTGTGGGACAAAGAAAAATAGCACATGACCACTATGTAATAATCACATTCCTCATATTTTTGTGCTTTGTTTTTTCTTCCAGAAAATATAAAAATGGCCCACTCTCTTTTTCTATCAGCTCATGCTTCTCATACACAGACAATAAACTAACCTCAAACACTAAGGTTTCTGCAAATTCACAGCTCAAATTTAATCTCTATAAAGTAAACGTGAAGCGAAATGAACCACAACCAGAAGTATATTCATGTCTTTCACATTCTGTGTCCTTTCCTTTTCAGTAAATAGTATTTTTTCTGCCAGAGAATTTATTTATGTGAATTTATTTGCATGCGATCTGACTGCTGCTTTAGCTGAGAACGCAGAGATGTGCGTTTCCTGTAGCACCATAGCAAAGGGTCAAAAATCTTAAATGCTATGTCTAAAGCGTACATGTTGGCACCTCTGGATAAAGTTCAATGCACTAAAAGTAAGCTACCTTTCTATAGCATTAGCACAAGTATGGCACTGAATGTGTTTGTTTTCGACTACCGTCTGGAAAAAAAAGGCTTTCGCCTTCATGTTTTGCTCTACTGCACATAAGAGAGCAGATACAGTACCTGTTCTCCAAACGGGGTTTGATGATGGGCTTGTAGAGCTCAGGGATCTTCCTCTCCAGCATGGGCCTCAGGTTCTCCCTCAGCTTATTGTAGTTCTTCTTCAGCTCATGCTGATACTCTCGCTGGTCTGGTGTGATCAGGAGCTTGTTCTTCTCGACTGCCTCGCCACACCTGCACCACATATACACTTACAGTCAGCTACATTTGGAGAACATGGTTTAGGGGAGGACTAAACACTAGCAGATCTTATGCTTGGGTTATTGATTATGTTATTCAGTTTCCCAGCAGCAAATCCTACTCCTTCGTGGTGGTGTGATGCACATCAGTGCTATAACTATAGCATGGATTCAGAATCCCACCCCCTGCTGCACTACACACATCGGCTGAGGACAGTAGAAAGGTTTTTACTGTGCGGATTAATTACCATGCACATGACAGGTGATCTTTTCAGAATCAGGAATGTGTGTGGAAACACCAAGCAAAATAAAGTGCAGCGTAAAGCTGAGATATAAGTCTCGTGCTAGGACAACATGCGGTCATGTCACAGATGCCAGGACAGAATACCACATCTAATAGCCCAAACGTTGGCCAAAGATTTGCTAACTTTCTTCCAGAGCGCAAACACGATACACACACTGAATTACTCATTTGTTTCCCTTACCCTGTATCAATTCGCTTAACTATCCAACTAGATCACCATATGTTATTATATTTTACTAGCTACCACATTTGAGCCTAGTCAGTTAGGTTTCTGGGCAACAAAAAACACAGGACTGGGCGGCACATCGATGCTTCTACTTGCCCATTGAGCTAGCTGATTAATTTATGGTATGTCCACCCCTGTGGTTATCGCCGTAATAAGGGCTAAGAAGAACCGGAGGCTGTAAAACCTGCTCTGGGAAAAGAGGAGTCGCTGATCAAAAGGAATTTTGATTTAAATGTTTTAAAATATTCTGGCTGATATTTGTGGTCCTGGAGGCCTTGTCAGAGCTGTAGCTATAAGATGAAAAACGGCTGAAGCGAAAGCCACAAAATGTTTAAAACAGTGGGCTGCTTTCAAATGGGGGAAATATGCTGAACTAATGACAGCACATTTACTTTTCTTCTATAAGAGTAAAAAAAAAAAAACACAAAAACAAACACACAATTCAAATCTAATAGCATACAGACCACCTGAGCACAAAGTAATCTTGTCTAGCCTCACAGGAAGATCAGTTTTCTGCAGTAATCGATTGTGAAAACTGCTCGCTTTGATGTTGTGGTTAAAACCTGGGGTGAAATGTTACGTATTAAACCAGTGAGGTTGATTGCTTATCGAGGATCTCTTTAAATCCCCATGAATGAATCTAGTGTACTGCGAACACCACAGAAAGGAGCTGGTCCCTAATCTCTACTATCACTATCACTCAGCAATGTGTTCAACACACACACACACACACATACACACACACACACACTCCAAACCTGCTCCAGCCAGTGTTGAACCAAGCCATAACATTCACTGGATAATGTGCATTACAAGATGTCATGCCAGCTTATATGGATTATAGAAGAAAAGAAACATTTAGAAATTACAGTAAATATTTATCCGAATTTTGGCAGCAATTAAAGCGTGCATTTTGACATCTGTCCAAAATAAAAGCCACTTTCAGAAGCTAAAGTAAAACACAGCCTCAGAAGTTCCATATGTCCTAAAAAAAATCCTGCATTCTGAGGTCCATTTATTTAGAGTTTCTATTTAGGCATGTTAAAGATAAAACAAATCAGATGCAGCTGAGTGACATTAAACTTTGGCCTGCCCCTTCTTTTGCAAATGGAAAGTAAATGGGGGGAAAAAAAGGGTCTCTGGTAGCACTTTCAGCCATTTTAAGAAATGTCCATGAGAAAAAACAATGGCACTCTGTTATTTGGCTGCTTAGTGCTGAGTGGAAGCACCAGTTCTGCTTCGTTTTTACTAAGGAAAGGGCTAAGTCGCTGAAAAAGTCATTCCCTTGGAAAAAAAAAAAAAAAAAGCTGCTCTTTCTTAAGAGATCTTAAATGCCACACTCACCGTAGGATGAACTCCTTGAAACACAGACGCAGTTTGTTGTGATGACGGTAGAGTTTGGGGTCTGCTGGGATTTCATTCAAAAAGACCTGGGCTACCTCTAATGGTCCCTGAAGAGACAAAAAAGGGAGGGAGGAAAAGAAAGAGGTTTCTCTCCAGCACTGACAGAGAAAATGAATGCTTCGCACATTGGAGGCCACGAGGTAAAGTCAACACATAAGGGAAAAGCATGAATAGGCCTTTGTCAGAGAGATGCGGCTGCTCAGCCCAGGAGTGGAGAGATTGCCATGCGTTTCCTGTGTTGTCCCTCCAACTGGCATTTATCACATAACCACAGCCATCTCCTCAGGATTCTGGAGACATCGCACCAGTAAACGTATCATGACTGGTGCCGTAAACTGTTATTCTGCGGCTCTGGGCAGCCTCAGAAAGGCAATATCACTTTTAAAATATTCCGACTGACTTTCACAGCTTATATCACTCTGACTTCCTGAGACTAAAATAGAGAGATTTCCTGAGAAGAAGGAAAAATTCCTACCACACAATATAACTATATAAACGGCTGAATGAGGCGAGGGAAACGTCAGTGAGTTTAGGTGCAGGTGAGATGGTCAGACCTGGTTAACTGTAGCTGTTACAGAGCCCTGCAAGACCATCTGCAGTATCTTGGGGTCAGGCTTCTCTTTGTGTGTGGCGATAGCCAGCTCGCGGGTTTTGTTCTGCATGTCTTCGATAGCCACCTCAATCGGAGTGAGGTCAAACTGCAGAGACGAAATGTTAAGAATGTTTACAAGTACACTTGATTCATTTTAGCCTGCAGTGACAGGACAAAAGATCCACAGCTTCTATAGTGCTCAAGAGTAAATACACAAAGATTAAAGGAGAACTCCAGCCTGAAACACACTGAATATGTTTACACTGAAATATTTCTGACATGCTTAGGGACGTTGGTTGGTGCTTTATTGTCATTATTCCCTTGAGAAGTTAGTGATTGTGTGCCACGCTGACATCACAGGGGGACATTTTTAGCACAGTAACAATGCTGTTTAATAGTAGAAACATTGTTTTAGAACATAAGGAATGACAGAAAGGTTTCGCTGTTAGCTCCTAAAATAACAAAAGAGCAAAAGCTTCTATTGTCCTTCACCAATTTCCAGTGATGTTCAATGTCATATTAATGAAATGTAGAAGTAGTGCAAACACTGAACTTAAAGATCCAGAATGCAATGCAGCTACATGACACAGCTGTGTTGAGGTTGACGGTGGTATTAGCACGAAAAGCTTCAGAACAGATATGGAAGTGACTGAAGGACTAAAGCACTGCCGCATCAGCACTTACATTCAGTGCACTGCAAAAACTGACATCTTAGCAAGTGACAATATCTTGAATATACTCATATTTATCTATTATTTCCTATTATAAGATTACAATAAACCAAACATAAGAGTATTAAGCCTATCTCTAGACATATTTTGATTATATTCAATATATTTTTACTTGCTAAGATGTCTAGAAATGATTTTTTTTGCAGAGATCAATTCACAGTGGCACTACCATCAGCAGGTAGTTGAATGGCATTATGGGTAATGTGAGAAACTGAAGAAAGACCAAGTGTAAACGACATTTTGGGATTTCATTCCAATTTAACTCCTATATATATATCTTATATATAATTGAAGATCATATCAAGATTAATATGCAAATCGTTCAGGGTGGATTTTTCCTTTAAGTTCTAGTGCAAGTAGAAATTGAGACTATCTGAGTGGACTTTGCTACCTCCTCCTTCTGAATGACATTGATTCGCGTCTTCACATAAGGGAAAGCGTGCTGTGTGGTGAGGATGGTCTTCCTTTTGTACTGCTCGTTCAGCTCTCCTCGGGGCCGTCCGCTCTTTGTGAACGGGGTGGTGTACATGAACCGCCGCAGGTTGAAGTTCTTCTCAAAGTTGGTCATACGATCTTTCATCTCGTAGTCGTCAAAGTACGGCTCCACAAACGTGATCTGAATATATGCCTAGTTCCAAAAAAAAGGTTTGATGTAAATACTGTTCTTTGATGTAAAGAAGTTCTTTCTGTGTTTATAAAGTACGGGAAGCCTTGCATTTGATGAGAACTCTGATTAGCTGTTAATTCTCTTTAATTAGCATTACATCTGGTCTTAATCACCTTGTTGGGATTCAGTTTGTTTCTGTCCACAGGGGTGGAATCCTTGATCATTTCCAGAACACCGTCTCCCAAACACTGTCCGTAGAAATTCTGTCCAAATGACGAAAAGACGGTTACATACAGCCATGAGAATTTTCAGATATTTCATACACCCAAACACAAAATCTCACTAAGCTCTCACAGAGGCTGACATCTAACTGTATAATTCACACATCACTGATATACCATAATGTTCGATTTCTTACTTCTAGTCTGTGGGAGATCTCAGGGAGATGTGTGATTCCTGGTTCTTTATAAATGAACTCTCGCTCATCCAGATCTCCAAACTTCGAGCCAAAAAATGCCACACGGAAATATGTCCCAAACATCCTCTTAGGACCCTGAAACAAAACACACAAACACATATTTATTAGTTTCATTAATTTTTTTTGATCCTTACAGGACTGCAAATGCTGCACATTGATCCATTACCTTAAGATATCATATGGTAACGGTCTATAATTAAAAACTGACTCCTTTATCTCACTAAAATTAGACAAGCAAATCAGTGGAGCATATTTAAGTACATTAATATTGCTACTCAATACTTCAGTAACAGAAATATGATTATGCATAAAACATCAGTTTAACTACAGTAGCTGTATATTAGTATTATGTAGTATTATATGTAATATTTTAGTGTAAATTGAATTTCAGTAGTTTTAGTTTGGGTTTACTATAATAATCCTGATTCAAGCGAATGTTCTTATAAGTCTCTTGCAGTATCAGAAGTAGCACCATCTGCACTCTGGTTTACCTTCTGAACGACGTTCTCAAAAGCTCGTTTTAGATTGTCGTGAGTGGTGGCCAGTTTCCGGAATTCTCGATGGGCCTCCAGTATGGGAATGATGATCTTATACACCTCGTTCACTGCCTCATATAATCCACCCTGTTGAGCAACAGTGGCAGAAGAGACACTCCATCATGCGTCAAGAACTGAATCAACAATCAGACTTTAACTATATTTCACAAAACAACAACAAAGAGGTAGTGTGTCAGATTAACTGGACTGGCCTCCCTCACAGGATCCTGCTGCACAATTAAAAGAGCAGGAGGATTTAAAACCTGTGTTCAGGCACTAAGCAAAGTAATATCCCCAGCTTGATTTATGATATATGTAACATACATTGCTGAAGAGTTCTGCAGCCTGCTCAAGAAGCCCCACCAGACCGTTCTCTGTGAAGTACCGTCCTGAACAAACTCCGTCCTCATCCGGGGACAGGATATCATCTGACACCGCCGACTCCTCCAGAACATTAGGGGAGATGTTCTGTCAGGATGAAACGGCACTTAGTTCAGAGTTTTCTATTGTATGTGAATGGCTGATACTTCTGCGTTTCTAAATCCTGAGTAACGTCTGAACAAGTCAGTTGTATTCACCTTCTCAATTTATTCTAACCTTCCCCAGTATTGTGCCTAAATATTAATTAATATTAATATTAATATTAAGATTAAGATGAATCCAGTTGCTGGATAACAATCCTAATAATCCTAAACTGTTTTTACTAGTCCAGTTGAATATTACTATTATAACCTAAGCTTCACAGTTTAAAGGAAAAATCCACCCTGAACGACTTGCATATTAATCTTTATAATTAACGTGTGATCTCCAATGGTGTTCAGTGTTTTCTTGGAATGAAATTCTTAGTTAATTTTTTTTATACATCTTTCATCAGCATGTTGGTCTATTTGTCTGCTTTCATTAATGGTTTCCTACATTTGACTACCTCCTGATTTTGGCGTCAGTGGGAATTCATTTCTACATAAAAAGACCGCTGCAGCAGCACTTTAGTCTTTTTTGTATGTCCAGCTCTCAAGTCCTCATCTGTACAATTATGAAAATTATGCTAATACCGACGCCAACACCATCTCCTTCATCGTCTTGTAGATCGCTTACTAGCTGAGCCGAGTCTTTGCAGTAACTCAGTGCAACTGTTTCGTATAGCTGCAATG
>CM074952.1:12935321-12946292 GCA_037577455.1 Pangasius macronema | reverse complement strand
CTAGGTGACTGATGGAGTTAGTGATTGACAGAGTGAGTGACTGAGTGAGTGACTAGGTGACTGATGGAGTGAATGAGTGAGTGACTGATGGAGTTAATGATTGACAGAGTGATTGACTGACTGAGTGTGTGAATGAGTTAATGTTTTCATGTTTTCGTGTGTACATATGTTACCTGTACATAAGGTCCATTAGCATTTCAGGATCTTCTTGAAACTCCTTCATTTTGACTGTATCTGAAAGGATGCTGTTTAGATTCCTCAGAAGTTCATCCACCTGAGAAAAAGATAGAGTGGAGATTTATTTTTGGGAAAATACTATTGTTTAAACAGCAGCTTTAATGTGATTCAAAACTGCCATGCTTCTTTCTGAATGACTCAGCATATTCCAGTAGCCAAGAAGTCCAGTTTAAGAGAAGACTCAGAGTTATTCCTATCATTGCATCAAGAAGGCCAGACCATAATTCTTGCTGCACTAATGATTGACTCAGCAGTCTAGACTGTGAGGGTTTTATTCGATTTGAGACTTATAAATAGCACCACATGCTACATACCACAGGCTGCTTTACTGGTTCGCTGTAGCATTTTACCTGTGAAGGAAGCTGTGTGGATTGCATCTCCGTGTCTTCTTCTGCATAGGCTAGAATGGTGCGAAAAGAGCGGCGCAGGTACTCCTCATGCACATCTGAGGACTTTCCTACTAGAGACGCCAACGACATGGTCACCTGCATCTTCACTCTAGAGAAATTCTGTTCAGGGAGCAAGTAATATGCATCACAACCAGTAAATGAAGTGTAACTATATGGCAGAGAATACTGCATGTGGTGTAAAACAGTTTGAGGAATGATTTATAACAGTTTATACTAAAGCACTGTTGAAAACTTGATTCTGATTGGTTCAGAATTTATTGATTCATTTTCTATATGCTCTGAAAGTAGTCTTGACTGTAATTCAAATCACAGGTTTATGTTAATGCACTTGGTCTAATAGATTATTGTTTCTAAAGCAACAGGTTATACACACCACATAATTTAACCCTAATAATTAAAAGTAGTCTGATCATTGATAAGCTTTCTGTTAGGACAGGTTTATGTAACAGTCAGTCATTTTTCCACTATGGGAGAGTGTTCAGGACAGAAATCTTTATTAACTTCAAAAGAGATAAAAAGCGATGCTGGTGAAGGGAATGGCCTTTTGTAGCTGCTATAACATAAGTGATAACAGAACCTAACTTGTTTCAGGGACATTTCACAACATTGAATGTAACCAAACTGATCAAGTCATTTTTACTTATAAGAAAATTGTCATCATTGGCAAATTGAGACAACAAGACACGCATTTATAGGATAATTTGGGGTGGTAATCAGATCACACCACCCCATCATTGATTATTTTCCTATAACAGTCATCTGTCATCTCTTATTCCTTACGCAACTACATCCATCACAGAGCTACATAATCCTCAGTTACTGAATGCTCAATAACTCCCCTCAGGCCAACTCATCCTGAAGCCTGATTCATCATATTTGGAAAATACTCTCTTTATCAGCATCAGTCTGCCCAAGGGTCTTTATCTGAGGTAGCCTCTGAGGTTATTTAAGCTAATTTCACCCGCTGCAGGTGAGCGGCTGAGAATGAAGCATGGCGCATTGCCAGTTACATTGGACATTGCTATCATAGTCTCAGCTCATTGACTCTGAGGTGGACCCAGCCAAGGGCAGCAAATGCACCATCCATCTTGCTCAGCATCAGGAAACTGCAAAATGATCCCATTAACTCGGACATAATTGCCAATGGATCATTTCAGTGGCACCATTATGCTGGTTTGACCATATGTGCGAGACATCTCAAGATACTGTTGTCTGTTTCGAGGCCGCTTTTTGCCACGAGGATTGTCACGATGTCGATATTAGACAGCTGATTAATTTCAGGTTTGCCTTAAAACCTGTGGTTTTATGGAACTGGCGTGCCGTCTACTATGAGAGAAGCAAGCCAGGCAAACATAAAACTGGGGTTAAGAGAAACTGGGAGAGAAAAACAAGTGAGTCATTGTGGCTTTGAATCGACATGACTCATTCAAAGGTTATAATAATGACAATGGAGGTAACTGTCAGGGCAAACCAAACACTCGGGCAAACAGAGACGGGGAGACATTCATCGTTTCCCCATTAAAGATGAATGGGAAAGCAAACAACATGGCCATCTGTTCGGGGCGGGCTGAGTATGTGTGTGTTTGGTGAGGGGAGGTGAACAACATGAACAGAGGAAATAGTCCATCCAACCAGTGCACACAGGAAAAGAGCAGACACACAGATCCAAAACCAAACACACCTCCATTAGTGGAATACGTGAGGCGTGACAGTACTGAGCAAAAGAAATCGAACGCAAATGTCAAGCATGTTTGGGTGACAGCTTCTCTGAAACCTCCATTAGGAGCCACTGCACCTAGATTTAATTCAGTATTACAGCAACACAGATTTTCAAATAACAGCAACATACTAACTCATGAAGTCATTGTTAGTTTATCTTCCCAGTACGGCTGTATTAGGGTGGATTTTTAACCAGCACAACAAGAGGACTGATTTTTTGTCTGATTGTGGTATTTGGCAAGACAGATGTGCCTAATAGAATATGGATAACAATGATGGCTATTTTTGCTGCACTGGCTGGCCATGGCTCATGTTTTGGAAATTCTTGACTGGAGCTGTGTGTGTCTTTCAGTGTGAATGTTATAGCTCTAAAGCTGCATCTCTGTGTGTGTGTGTGTGTGTGTGTGTGTGTGTGTGTGTGTGTGTGTGTGTGTGTGTGTGTGTCTGGTGTGCTCTATTCATATCTCTCAGAATGAGCAGAGCTCTGTGTGTGTGTCTGGTCTTATCCTAGCCAATAATTTATAGCTGTATTTCATGCTGAGATGTATATCACAGGTGTATATGCATGTGTGTATGTGGGTATGTTTTTAAATCTTGGTAGGGAACAAATATCCCCACAAGGATAGGAATATCCTACAGTTTTGTCTTTGTGGGAACATTTAGCTGGTCCCCATAAGGAAAACAGTTTTTGGACAGTTTTAAATGAAACCGCAGCTTTGTTTGGATAAAATATAAGAACTAAAAGGTTTGCTGGTTAGAAGTTACGGTCAGGGTTTGATTTAGGTGTGGCTATAGCAATAATTAGCAATATTAATAACTATGACAAAAGTATAGCTGCAGCATGTGTGTGTGTGTGTGTGTGTGTGTGTGTGTGTGTGTGTGTGTACACAGGGTGGGGGTCTTGTACTAGCTAATGATCTATAGACATATTTCATTTACAGATAAAGTGTACCACAAGTGTGTGTGTGTGTGTGTGTGTGTGTGTGTGTGTGTGTGTGAGTGAGAGAGAGAGAGAGAGAGAGAGAGAGAGAGAGAGAGAGAATGTCTTACGCTGGCAGAACTAAAGCTGTATCTCATGATGAGGTAGAGTGTAGCACAGGCCTGGCTCCTGTTGCTGTCCACACAGCTGCTGCAGTACTGAAGCACTTTCTGGCACAGATCTGCACACTGCTCAGCTTCCTCCTCGAACAACATGTCCCCAAACTACAACCCAACAGACCAGCTTACAACACCACTGACAATAATTAGTACAACACCACTGTTAATACTAATTTAAGAAATAATTAAAAAAAAACTCCAGTGGTTTGTTTAAAAAAAAAAAAATAAAATTAGCCATCACAGTAGCATACGTGATCACCGAAAGGTCAATAAAGGTTTGTTATTTTTTATTTGTAGAACACTTTCATAAACATGCACAGACACTACAAAACCTTCAGAAAAATGTAAGTAACCAGAACTACTTGTTATTGTATTGCTCCAGTGTTGTAAAGCTGAATAAAGCTAGATAAAACACCTTGCTAAGACATCCTCTAATGTGGGTTAGACTATCTATTAGCTAATGATTATAGATTTAAATTTGCTTCATGTAATGTTATTTGAAATGCTGATGGACAGCTTTCAACAACTGCCCTTAAATTATATTGTAAATGAATTTCAAGTAAATATGTTTTCTGTTGTTGTTGTTATTTTCTATACAGCAAAATTACTATCTGTGGTAATCCCACTGATCATACAATGTATGTGTATGTATGCTACAGACAGAGTGGATAGAGATTAGCTAGGCACATCTTTTAATTGCTTAAATAAATAAATTAGAGTATTTTGCAAAATAACAGTAGTTGGTCCGTACCTTCACAATGAGAGCTCGGATTGTGCTGAAGCAGTGAGACAGGTACATGGTGCTCTGATTGCATGTTAATGAGTGCAGCAGAACCCTCAGAACTCCACCAACCGCACTATCCTTATAGTCTGCTAGTTGTACAGTCTGGGGAAAAAAAGCACACAGACACACACACACACACACACACACACACACACACACACACACACATTGATTTCACTATCTTTACAGCAGCTTTCTATTAACTTAGAAGAAAACTGCAATGACAATACACAGCATTTATCTAATTCAATCCTTTTGTCTCTGACTTTTTCAAGTGCTAGCTTCAATTTGTGCAAAAACAGATTTCTTTTATTTCTCATGACATGGCATGACTATGTCAGACTCTTCATTACTTCAAAGGAACACTAAGAAAGCAGGAGCAAACTCCACAGGCAATGTTTGATGAAGATGGACTGCGCACTCCTCTGTTACCTGCACAATGACCTCCAGCAGGTCTAAGACTATGAGGTTGGCCTCAGTGGCCAGATTCCCACTGATTATGGCCTCCTGGTCCAACTCAGCTTTAGATCTGAGAAAACACACATGGCCAAGTAACATTACACACGATTTGGTAATAGTTGCAGCTTGTAGTAGCCAATTATATGAATTTATGGAAGTTATTTACCCAAAGAAATGAGTTTTTCCAGACTTTGTTTTAAATTTAATTTACCCTCTCTGGAGTGATTTATGAAGTGTCAACATGACTTGTTAAGAAAAAATGCTGACAGTGAAATGTTTAAATATGATTGGACAGAGTGGTATGTGTTTATTCATTTATTCAAAACACATGAAGCGGCACTGCGAAACAAAACAATCACTTCAACCCGATGTGTCTTATTTACAGCCATGAACTTAACACTAATGGCATTAGTCACCATTCAGTCACGTTAGTTGCTTATCCCAGACCTTTGTACGCAAGGAATTTTATGTAGCTGCACTTTCACAACTCTTAATTTAATACGCCTGGTCTAGAAGATAAATGGACTGATAAATTGCATCATAAATATGGAGAAATGATCTGCACACACTTGTCTTGTCTGTCGTTGGTCTGGCGCCACTGTGTGAGGTCTTTCCTCCAGCGCAGGTTCTCTCTCTGGCCCAGAGTCCGGTCATTAGCTTCAGAGAGAGCGAGAAAAAGAGATGACAACTCAATATAAGAAAATCATCACTCCATCAAAAGGAAATAAGGCTGACTTGTGGTTGACAATACATGACTTCCATATGTGAATGTCTTGCTAAGCAATCATCTTTATAGCTCATTCTGCACCAGTGGGCCTCTACATTATTCATTGCACTGCCTGAAAGCAGAGTGCAAAAGCGATTTCTCTGTCTGGCCTTTGAGGAAGTGGAAGAGGAACGCTCACCTCCCACCCTCTTCATCATCTCTCCCCTCGCTCCCAGACCTCCCAGTAGTGCCTCTTCCAGACGAGCTTTAGCCTGTTGGGACTTCTGTAGGGCCTGCACACTCACTTTATCTGAGCTCTGTTTCCCCTACACACACAGACACACACACACACACACACACACACACACACACACACATATCCAGACATGCAATGACAATCGTACATCCAGAAATAGGAAAGTAAGTACTCTCATGCATTCCTGAGTCATCTCATTCATGATCACACCTTAAAAAATGATTATCAAATCTCCAGAGTTTTTTAAACCCAAACCCTACCTCCTGCATGTGTAGCGTGTAAGCAATTACCAAGAAGAAGAATTTGGACGTTTCCCCAAACTGAGAACAGAATGGAGAACCTACCAACTCAAAACCTGTATAACAGAATCTTAAGGGCAGTTAATAAATATTGTCTAGCATCTGTGCTAGCGAATTAATATACCTAATAAAAAGAGTTCCTACCAATAGCCAGACCACATCGGCGGGTCACGTGTGTGCAGCAGTAAGTGGCTGGATTCGGAAAAGAATAGCACACGACACTGAGGAGCTATACGGACGAACTGGTGTTACATTTAAACAAACCTTCTGGATTTTGTTTTCAGGTTGTTGGACGAATTAAATGAAAAGAAAAAAGCGGTGAGCGTTTCTATCAGCTGTACCTGCTTGTCCGCTGGACGATTGTGAACTGTATGTTGTAATATGAATACAAACCACGATTAAAGCCTTAGGATAAGATAATTAAGGATTATGAACAACCTTTCTCTGAACAATTTGACACACACGTCTACACTTGTAACATACTATTTCACATTCTTCCCGCTGAAAAAGCACTTCTTCCTGAAAAAACCTGCAGTTTTGTAGCTTCATTTACAAATACCACTGACTGAAACATTAACGAAGGCGTTCTACAAAAGTTCATTAACTGCTCTGACGTCTGCCCTCGTTTTGAGTAAACAGGTGTTCTGAAAGATGTGTCGAAATCCTTGTTTACGTCTACGCACGTACTCTGCTGTGGCAGCACATAGAGATTAGGTTGATAAAACACTGGAGTACTCTTTTGAAAACCTAAATAAAGGCCCTCACCCTGTAGTCAAAGCAAGAGGTGCAGATGGTGAGGAGCTCGAGGAGGCGACCGAGCTGAGAAGGCGATATGTCCACTATCCAACGCTGGATCAGGCTCTGGTCTGCGTTCTTCATGATCCACAGGAAACACACCAGCAGATTACGGCTGGTCTCTGCAGAGAGCATGCTACAGCTTTTACCCGACTGTGGAAGAAGAAGACACGGCTGTTATCAGGTATTCAGATGACACAAAAGATAATTTGAAAAGCTGAACACACAGGACAGTGAAAAAGACTTCAATGCTGATTTTATTTTGAAAGTTAGGGTCTGGTTATATAAATCAGATTCCATACATTTGAGTCAGTTACCAAGAACTGTTTTTATCCATAATTACTTAAATTGATATTTGAGCCTAATATTGAATATAAATAATATTTATTTAATTCATCTATATTCAATTTAAATGGAAAGATCTATACTCCTAGCTTACAGTCTTAAATAACATCTATTATCTGGCAAATTTGTAATTTGTTCTTTATTTCTTAATTGTATTATTTTAGACATATGTATGATCAAATTAAAAAGTAGCAGAATGTTTGACAGCCATTTAAAGCATGAAGAAATCATGTCCTCCTCACCACAGAGGCCATGGACACAAGTGCGTTTCTAGCCAAGGTGTTGAACGGGTTCCCTGCAATTGCCATGGCAACAGACTGATTGATAGGAGTTACATTTTCAAAGTCGTCCTCCGGCCCGCTGGATTTGGCCTTGTTGCCACGTGATTCAGAAACTGAAACAGAAATAGTATATATACTAAATATACACATATACACAAACAAGTGTATACAGAGCTGACATGAGGATGTTCTGATCTGAAGCTCTGGTGAGTAACACTTTAAGAGCACCTGTGAAGTCGAGGTAGTTGAGGGATTCGATGATGATGCCCACCAGGGGGAGGTAAAGAGCAGCAATCTTAGTCCTGACTTCTAACCTTGTGGACCGAGGGTCCAAATCATGAGCACACAGGAGGCTGTATGTGGCATTTATGGCCTTGCGCTGCACCTTACTTCTACATGCACACACACACACACACATACAGTATACAGTAGGGTCCACAACCAGTGTAGTTATTTTATCAGGGGAAAAAACATTTTTTTAGAAATTACTCGAATTATGTAACAAGATTACATCATTCATTGCTTAAAAAAAGTGTTCACAATAACAACATGGAGATGATGCTCACTTATACTAAACAATTAACACTTCCTGTTAGGAACGTACACGTTATCAAAGACCTAAAGATGGATTTATTTCAGTTTAAAACAGTGCTTGAAGTAGCAAACAATATGGCATATACGGGCATAATAATTTTGCATTTTTGGCATACTTTGGCATTTTTGGCATCATAATATACGTCTCCTTCAAGATTTGGTATAATGTACATTATAGAACTGAAAAGAAACTGTTCAATTATTACATTTCTACATTTCTTTCACTTGTGCAACACAGACTCCATAAAAATCAGCTGAAATCACACAGTGAATTTTCCGCGCTTTGAACGTTCACTTAGTTTGGCTGTGTAGAATATTTTAACAAGAATAAAAACACTGTTGTTATTGTTATTGTTATTATTACGGGCTCACTTCAAGTATTAGTTTAAATAACGCAACCTTAAACGTAACATTTTGTAATGGGATATAAAAGCAAGCAGTACAAGTAATATAAAGAGAGAAAAGAGAAACCAGTGTTCAAAAATATTCTTAAGAATGGACTGACCCTTCTGATTCCATATCGAGAGCCGCACTGAGTTCAGTCAGCAGCAGGCCAGTCAGATAGTGCTGCTGTTTGAACTCCTGAGTCAGATCAAACATGGCTGCAATCTTCTGGTCCGGCAAACTACATGAACTCGAGGTCTGCAACACACACACACACACACGCATCTTCATGATCAATTTATCTGAAAGTACTAACTATATGGTAAGTATAATCCTTAAGTTGATGTTAAATAAACAGTCATTTTGAAAAAATGTCCTTCAGTCTGCAAAAAGAGGCAGCTACTGTGCAAAACTACTTGAATCCACTGCTAATTTCATTAAAAGATACTTAAAGAGACACTGTAGAAAAAATGTGGTTCGCAACATGAAACGGATTTTGCTAGTTTCTTCATTTCAGCCTGAAATTTACATTCTTGTGGCCCAAACATTAGTGTCACTCAGTGGGAACAGAGCTGCTTCGGTCCTCCTCTTGTATTTAAAAAGACAACTCATAGGACAGATTTAAGTTGAGCTCAGTGAATTCACCCTGCATGATGCAGAGGCCCAAAATATTACAAATTATTCCTGTAAAGGCTTTACATCTTTATAATTTTTATCCTGCGAGGCCAGACAACAGACATCTGAAGACACTAGTGAGCAAGTTTGGCTTAAGGGTGAGCAGAGAACAACAAAGACGGTTTAAAATTTCGATGCCAATCCAATGCCTCGTGAAGATGGGTGCTATCGAGGGCAGTCGATTGTAAAAGGTGCATTTGTCAACACTGTCCAACCAACAAGCATAAGGTCCCAGTGATGCAAACCAGGATAGCTGAAAAGTCACAGAATACGACACGTTTCTCTATCTGTGTGTTCCAGCTTTGGAGGTTCAACCTCCATTCTGAAGCTTTATCTCACTCAGGACAATGTTACTCCTCTGGACGTTAAAGGTTTGGGTGGGTTTTACTCCAGCCTGTGGGTGTGGTGATGCTTTTGATGCAATTCACTGCCAAAAGACTGTCTGAAAATGTGTATACTCATTACAGACTGTGTCTGACCCCACAAGAATAAAAGCAACAAGGCATTATAACAGATTTTCTGGATTTTATTGGTTTCCTTCTTTACCATCCAGGCTAGCCAAAACATGATAATATTTAGCCTAAATAAAATGGTTTCTTACATTCTCATAATAACTTGTTAAAATAAATATTTTAGCCTTCAGGAATGTGCGTTAAATGGACTGTGTAAGGACGAGTCTGTGTGGGTGTGTCTCCTCGGGGCTAACTGACCTGCGAAGTGACGGACGGGGAAGGGGACGTGGGAGCAGACGCAGGGCTACTGAAGTACAAGCTCAGGTTCAGGTAGTGCTCATGACTGCAGAGAACTCTCAAAAACTCCAGCCTCATGGTGATCAGAGTCGACATGGACACACTCTTTGCTGACATCTGCCAAAGAAAAGCACACAGTGAGTGAATTACACTGCACAACAAGCTTTGTGATGCTTACGGCAACTGATATTAACACGAGGCACTCACCTGGTTGCAGTAGTTCCTAACCAGGCTGAAGACAAAGCCTCTGTCCATGAGAGACATCAGGTCATAAAGGAAAAACGCCAGACTAATGTTCACCTTCTCAGCCTTCTCCTGTTCCTGTAACGTTAATCCGTAAATTCATACTGTTAACCGTTCTCATGTCCGTTGGCATTTTAACTTTTACTGCGATGGCCTGCCCTCTTAGGGTCTGGATAAGTCTTTCAAATATCAGGAAATCAAAGACTGTAGTGAGAGGTGAAAGGAAAATGTCATCAAGTAAGTACAAACTGAAGCATACAACTTAAAACCCTAACCTTCTGCTGTTTCACCAGTATAGTGCCAATTTCAGCCGTCACCACATTGACGATGGTGGTGATGTCATCCTTGAAGCGGTCAGAAAAGCGATTTTTGCGAGACACTCCCTTCCTGTCCATTTGAGAGACATGCTGAGCCATGCTTTTCACCTAGGTCACACACAGTGGATTACAGCTCACTATACTGGATCCAAGGGAATGACAGGTTAAGTGAAATTAACCACAAATTCTCTCAAAGTCTAAGGGAAAAAAAATTCTTTATTATTCCCATTATTATTCCAGCTTCCAGGCAAAAGTTTTTGAACACCCTATACTTTAGCACGGTAATTTCAATTACCGCCATTTTAAATAAAATGATATTTATATTTGTTTACATTCAATAAAAGGTATAAATGACTTATTTACTCAAATAAAATAACCTTGTAGTTCTATATTAGAAATAGGCAGATTAATTTGTGAACATCGTGTGGTGTATCTTATCTTCTGCAGTAAATACTAGCACTCTCTATGAATCTTTTCATCTATAGTCTTAACCCTCTACTGCATGATCATATTTTTATGGATTTTTATTACTTTAATTAGTTAAAAAAATAAAAATATATTTTAAAAAAAGTTAAAAAAAATTTTAGGGGGGTAGTTTGTAAATTGTTGCCATATGGCAA
>CM074952.1:12918733-12935221 GCA_037577455.1 Pangasius macronema | reverse complement strand
TTTTATTATTGCCTATACAAAAAAATGGAGATAAATGAATAGTTTCCATATGGCAACGCCATGCAGTAAAGGGTTAATACATTTACTCTTTGATTGTACCTGGCTTTATAAAGTCCTCATTAGGTTTCCATGTTTCCATAAAGATTTAGTTTCCCTTATTTAATTTCTATTCTGTATCATTTTGTTTGGTCCTGAGCAATAATAGTTATTAAACTGTAAAACCAGAGGAAACTCCAGGTGTTGAAAACCTTTACCTAAGTGCACATAGGCAGACAGCCGAACCACACGCTTACCAGCAGCTCAAAGAAGAACCAGGCGTATTTATAAACGTTCTCTCTGCAGATGCCGGTGCTCACCACCATTTGAAGAGCCAGCTCTTCATGAAATTGCTGAAAGAGATCCGTACACAGCTGCCTGTTACTCGCTGTTATCTATGTGGCCAGATCAACTCTTAATTCACTAAGTATGTACTGGCATAAGACAGTTACCTTTCTGTTTGAGGGCCGTGTGCTGCTCGCGGAAACAAGATAACGATTGGTAACATCGATAAAAGTGGACATCCTGCTCCCGGGATGATTCAAACCCTGGAATAAATCACCAGCTTAACTTTGCATGCACTTTGGATGCAGTATAATAAATGATGCTTTGTTTAAGAATTTGGAATAGTGCAAAACCAAGTGATTTATATCTATAAAAATGAATTATTTATATGTAATTAGACAGCTAAACACATCTATTAAAGATAATTTAATTGTATATATAGCATATATATTTTCAGAATTCAAGACTCCACTGTTATGTTATTACCTTCTCCACCAGTATGCCTTTCACCTCAGCGTCCTCTGAGCTCTGCGGAGCAGGAATATCGGGGTTGCTGCTGGAGCGGACGCGAGAATGGAGCAGCATGTTGCCTACGCTTGTGGCTGTGGCTCGGCCCATAGTGCTGTACCTGCTCTCCTGTACCAGTGCACCTGAAGCAAAAACAACCCAGCCAAACCACAGTCCTGAAATACACTGAAATACTGTACACATGCCAGGACCTGTTCAGCTCAGTAATACAGGATGACCCAGAGCAGCTCCTGACAGTTCTAAAATATGTCTTAAATAAATAATGAACTTAATTATTAGTTATGTAAAGAATATAAGTTATGGACCCTACTCATGTTTTGGGGGTCTTTATGATGAGTGAGTGTGTGTGTGTGTGTGTGTGTGTGTGTGTGTGTGTGTGTGTGCACATGTGTGTGAAAATAACAGGTCAGTAATTTCAGAGCACTCATAATTCAATATCTATATTGAATAATTTCTATAACGTAAACTAATATATAATTATTTTTTTTGGATAGATACATTGATTTAAAAGACAATGAGAGAAATTAATCGATGCAACAATCATCATAAATCGATTACTATTATTCTATTAGAATTTATTACATATATATAATATAATATATGAAACATATACAAGTTATTATATAGATTATACTGTATACAATATACTACAAACAGTATACTGTATATATATATATATATATATATATATATATATATATACACATATATGTGTGTGTGTGTGTGTGTGTGTGTGTGTGTGTGTACAGGCCATTACATCACATGAACTTCTCTAGAAAACAGAACAATGTCCCATATTTACAATCTGATAATAATTATATTCTGAATAAGAATTACTCCTTTATGCCAGCGTATTGCATCACTACTAATCCCGGATGATGTGATTGTCGCACCTGTGTTAATTACTTCCTGCGGAGTGTCTGGCAACCGGAACACATAGTAGAGGTAGGTTGCTAGGAGACAGTTCCTGCCTTGGTGGTCCTTGGCCAGCTCCTGACTGTTATGAAGGCTGTTCACTACGGACACCACTGACTCAAACGCTATCTGTGCCAGATTGGCTACAAAAACACACGTAACACACAAATGAATGAAACAGACAGGATGAGAAACAAGGATAAAATTATACTGCTCATTAATAAACACAAGTAAACCCCTAGTAAATTTTATGATGATACATATTGATTGATATATAGTATATATTTATTCACAGGCTAGTTAGTTATTTTGGGAAATCACTCAAACTGTAATACTATTACAGAAGGACATTCATAAGCACCGATCATAATGATATAAACATGTAGCGTTGCATTGCTCACCGGTCTGGCCAGCGATGACCATGGGCTGCATGATGAGGCAGAACAGCTTGTCCAGGACCAGGTGGAGAAAGAGTACAAGTGGCTCCAGCGCGGAGGAGGACAGGGAGATGATGCTGAGCTTTAGCTCATGCTCCAGCTTGTTTTCTGGCACTTTCTCGTCCCCTACGCGGATAGGGAATGTAGCCTTCCCCTCCAGTGCATGGCACAGAGTGAAGAAGCGCTCCAGGTGACACTCCTAGCGTAAAACACAATAAACGGCATTGAGAGGGATGCTGAAGAGATGTTTCATTTAAATAAATGTTAACTGAAGAAGGACTCAAATGTATGAAAAAGTGTCATAAAATAAAACTAATATAATTTTGCTACAATCTGGTCAACCCTCTGTCCTGAGAGCTCTATTCAAGAAAAACCTGGCAACCTTGAAAGAGTGAACCCTGGCAATTTCAATAATCTGAATGGTCCACCCAGAAAATCACATTAAACACCAGAATACAGAGAACTTTCCCATATAAATCTGTGTTGAGAATTTCACCAAGAGTGAGTGCTGGGGCTTGAGCCCCTGACCTTCCGAGCAGTAACCCAGGGCTTTAACCGTTCAGCCACCACTGCTCTACTGTGAGTGCTGCCTAATGTGACGGGTTAGCCATTAAGACATACAAAATCTAAGAAAAAATGAAATTAAGATCTTCATGTATACATGTTACACACCTGTGTATGAACTGAAGACACAGCCTTAATTTCCAAGTTGAAAATTCCTTTATGTCCATCAACCCACTTGACTGCTGGAACCTGGACTGGCAATTTCTGTATAGAAAGAATCAGAGCTCATATTTATTTATACTGAATCCCTGAGACAGCCTGGGAGAACCCTAAACACTGAATTCTTTTACATTTTCTACTACAGATCGTCCTGAAAACTACAGGTTCTCCTAAACTACAGGTTCTCCTTCTTCAACTAAAAGTAAATTAACATCATTTTAAAGTCTGGTTACCTCCAAAGGAGAAAAATCGCATTCACAAGATTCAGTTCCTACTGCAGCTCAGGTGCATTACGGATATTTTGCCTACTGGTACCTGATTACAATCTGAAGTGATTAGGCTTATGTCCTTTTTGCTACAGCACATACCTATCCAGCAACTTGATCAAAGCCTGACATTCAGTTACTGTGTGAGGAAGTCGCACTTAGTTAGCAAGGTTTTAGACTAACTATTTTTTTCTATCACCACAGTCATTATTAAACTGGCTCCTTACCCAAGATACTCTTTTCAGAAAGATAGCAAAGGCAAGATCCTAGTTTTGGTGAAATATACTTATGTCTTCTTAAAACTAAGGTGTCAAAGTATGTTATAGGCAGAAAAAAACAGATGTTTCATCTTTATGGCTGTGTGCAGAATTCAGCCACAGTGACATTAGACATATACTGACATTAACCATGACATAAGCATGGCCACTGATTTCAAGTGTATTACAGGAATGAAACAAGATCTTTAAAATGTCATGCCAGCAGTGATTTGGCTTACTGTACCTCAGGAGAATGTAGCAAGTAGTTCACAGGAAGACGGTCAAGAACAATGGGCAAACAGAAAGCTCCCATCTGCAGCCTCTCGTTATTGAGAATGGGTAACCACTGCAGGCGAAACACAACACAGCCCTCACTTCAAGTGACTGATTAGCGTTAAACAAATGAACGATTCAGTCTTCTACAAAGACACGCTTTCATTTTATGGGTTATGAAAAGCTAATGCAAATTTGTCAAATCATATTCATCATATTTCAAACATGACTTCATCGCTCAACAGTATTAATAATAACAACAATGCAGGCCAGACTACTTCATCATTCCCTCTTAGACCAATTTACTAATGCCTTTTCCATGCGTGTCATCTCTAATTGGAGCAGATGTTCTAAAGTAAGAAAGCTGTGCCACTGCAGAAAGACGCACTGAGTATCCGAGGAGAGTCTCCACGCTGCCGCTCTGGTTCTGCTTCTGCTGGCAGCTGATGTGGAAGATGGAGAAGAGCAGGTGGTGTCTCTCAGTCAGTCGAGCCGGCAGCCGGATCTTCACCTCTTCATAAAAATCTGGAGATCTGCATATCCACATAAGTCTCATGACTTTGCACACTTCGTAGGACATTCAATTCGAGATTTTATTAGAGGATAGCTATAAAATGCAGTTCTGCATGGGCAGTCTCACTTGTTATGGTATGTGACCGGGGTGTAGATCTCTGAGAGAAACTCTGGACCACTTGATTTCCCAAATATGACCTTGATAGACATAAGATAGGGCTAGCGTTTAGAAGGTATTGGTAAACAATCAGCATGCAAATGCAAAATTTTGTACCCTTTTGCATTAAAAATGAAGAAGACAAAGAAATGTACTTTAGCGCAACAAGACATTTCGTGTGCTTGGTTTCACAGATGTTTCATCATCATCACAGCTATTGTATGCAAAGACAATAATAGTTATCAGTTCAAAAGTTTGTATTCCCCATCGATGAATGTGACAAATATCCTCTGATATCTCATGGAGTTTTTTACATACGCTATTGCATTGTTTCCTGTCCTGTAAATTTCATTATAAATATAAAGATAAATAAATATCAGGACTCTTGTACAAGTCTGCAGATATGACCCATGTCAATTCAATGAAATGTATTGACATTTAAACACGTTACGTCTTCTTTACACGTCCAAGTGTGTGCGTTTGGGTGTACTCACCGGCAGTGGCTCCTCTCCATTCATGAACTGGATCTTTATGGTAATGTTCTTGGTAGATGTGAACGCTCGATGGCCAAAGTTGAGCCTCTGAGGATACACAAAGAGCAGGTTCCTGCAAATGAAACAGGGACAGAACAAAGGTTAGTAGATGAATAAGCTTATAAAAAAGCAATCCTGTCACATTAAATCCTTAATGGTGGTTTGGTGGGTGAACTTATAGGATCCTTGGCTGTTCTGAGGTCATTCAGCCACTGCAGCAGTGCAATAATTTAACACTAGATGGCAGTAATCACCCAGTATTCAATGAATGCTTCTCTTACTTCTCTTTATCCATCATTCTACAGGGACCCTCAATGCTCTGAAAAACATAGCCAGAGGGTCTGTAATTTTTACTTTTTTTTTTACACACCAAACCACCACCACTATCACTGTTGTGTTTATTATTAAGTTCTTAGACATATCTGCCTGTTTTACTCATCACGTGAATTAAATGGGTTTAATCCAAACCTTACTAACTGAAAAACAAGTCAGCTCATAAATAATGTCCACTTGGATCTGTTATGTCAGTGTAAAGTTCAGGAATAGAAAGCTCTAATAAATAGCCAGAATATCACTGTACACATTTGAATAATGATTTGAATAGTTCATAAAATAAATCTGGGCTGGAGGGTCCATGGAATTTATTTTAGACCTGAAGGGGTTCCTGGCTGCAAAAGGTTTGAGAACCGCTGAACTAAGCTTCTGACATAGGAATGTGAATTAGTCCTCCAGTCACTGGGTGGAAATCCAGAGACTATGTGCACTTAATGAAGTAAAACTGACACATTTACTTGGTGTATACTATGAGGGTGAAATCCAAAGCTAAACAGTCAAATGACAGCAGTTATTTTCAACATACCAGTACCATGAGTGCAATCTGTAATATCAGAGATGTAGTATAAAAGGTGAAAAGGTTCACAGTCAGAGGTATAGATCGACCTGTATATGCAGTGAGGGACGTAGACATCGCTGGACGGAAACTCAAGCAATTCTTTGACAGGTTGCTGGTTTTTCTCTGATACAGGTTTAATGGGGATAAGCTCAGGAGACAGACATGACATCACTGTATCTGGCACTGGGGTCACCTCTAGCTTCAGAAAGCCTGCCAGATCAAACACAAGTACAAAAAAACACTCAAAGCATGAAATCTATTCTTAAATTATTCATCTCAGTTCTCAGTTCTGTCACAGGGAAGACACAGTTTTAGTGCCATGCAAACTGGAACAATCTGAAAGCGTTTGAAGACGGACATCACCTGGTATCATCTTGACCCGTCGCTGAATAGTGGACGTCCTCTTCACGTCAGCCAGGAACTTAAATAAGTCTTCATCACTGAGACGCTCCCCTTCCTGCAAACAGACATAAACAACTAGTCTGAATCATTCATTACATCAGTACACAAAAGGCCGTGTTCAGAACTTAATCTGAAAGCTGTGTCAATATTTACGCAGGAAAGTTATGCATATTCAGAGTCTGATTACGCACATGCTTGAGTCAATTTTTTGGGTGCGCCATTCAGATTATGCAAAACGCCACATGCCACAGATATTGCTATTATAAGGTACTCTTATACCTTACCTTACATACCTTACTCAACATCACCCCATCCTCTGTGCAATTTTTGCACATACCTATATTCAATTTCTACTGCTACTAATATTTATTATATACTGTATATTATCTTTATACTCTCCACCTGGCTGCTACTCCTTATGTTTACATTACAGCAGCTTATTTTGTCAATCTTTTGTACTATTGTCATATGATTCACTTTTTTATTAAAATTGTGTACTAGTCGGCGCTGCACTGTATCTCACTGTGCCCACTGTCTTGTTTTGGTAGTTTTGTACCGTCTTGTGCCGTCTGCACATGTTTGCACTGTTTTATGTCAATATATGTAATGTCTCCTGTAGTTCTGTGTATTGTTTTATGTAGCACCATGGTCCTGGAGGAAGGTAGTTTCGTTTCACCCTGTACTAACTAACGCTATATGGTTGAAATAGCAATAAAGCCACTTGATTTGACTTGACTTGATTTGATTTGACTTGACTTGACTTGACTTGATTTGACTTGACTTGACTTGACTTGATTTGACTTGATTTGACTTGAATCATTCCTGCCTTTAAGCCTGAAAACAATCCAGGATAGAAAATGCGAGCTGAAGAAGGAAATAGAATTATTTCCTTTGCTGTCAAATGTAATGCAATATAACAAAAGAAAGAGAATAATTTTTTTAATGATTAATACGATGATATATGAATAAGAAAATGGCAAATACTGAAATAAATCTGTAACAGGAGTCTAGTGTACTGCCAATATATTGCTGCATGAATAGTCCTTGTTGTAATAATCGCATTAATCGGTGCAAAATTGGTTTAATTCAACAATATGGCTTCCATCTTTATTAGCTTGGAACTTATATAATAGCACTTGCTCCAGCACATCCTATTTTTTAGCATTTTATGTTTTATATCGTGCTCCAACAGTTAACTGTGTGCACAACTTAATGAAGATACAAGATACTAAATCGAGGTCATGGAATCATAATGTGTACACAGCATGTAGGCTAATTTATCACAATGTTTGGTCAATTAATTATTCATTATTAACTAATAAATAATACAAATGTTTTTGTACATTCAATGTAAAGAAAGCACGCCCACAGTTTGAAGGATTAGCTGACAAAGCATTTATCTGCTATGTCTGTGGCAGATATTAAGTTCATTTTTAAGTTTAAAAAATACACATACACATACACAATTTGGTTAGATGCTGTCTCTTCCAATGTCATCTAAGTGGAAAAACCTTTTTGTGCACTTTAAAGAGAGAATACCTTTACCTGCTTAATAATGTCATATTTATGTATTTAATATTGGCTTCAAATGGAATTCCATAGTTTTTTTTAGTGTATTTACAGCCCAAAACATGAATTTCAGCATATAGTGGTTACATCAAACTGTCACACAGTGGCACTGGACTTAATACTGCGCCTTGCTCAAATCAATATCAGGCATGAAAACTGGGTTTAAGTAACCCTGAATACCAATGTAAGCAATTTTGGCATTAAATCCTCACTGTGTGCTCTTAAATCAACTCGGACCAAACACTGCATGTCACACATGTATCCACGATCTTAAAAAAATAAACAGTAACTCATTTCTGCACTCGGGAGAAAGAACTCTGGAATGCATCACTTTAAACTGTGTTAGCAAGGTTATTGAACTTTATCTTTAAAATGTGAAAAATGTGGCCCTGAGCTGGTTTAGGGTCAACACAAAAAGGGTGAGCAGACCTCAACATTTTTCTCCTAACACAGATTTAGTAGGAAGCCTTAATATATATACGAAGACATAATCAAGCACTGCACAACTGCTGCGAAATGTGCTATACAATTAGAACAAACACAAAACAGTGACCACTCGATCTCTGTAAGCATTGCGCTGACCTGTTTGAAAATGGACTGAATGGGTATGGTGGCAGATTTGAAGCTGGACAGGTTGGACTGGTCCTCCAGGGTGGCGAACCTCTCTGAGTTGCGTCTGGGTAGGTAAGCCTTCTTATCCATATTGTTCTTGCCTGGCGTAAGCAAATGAAATGAGTCACCAAACCAGTATACTATAACCTACAAGTCAGAATTGAGTTCTGTTAAACAGACATTGGTGTAAAGCAGATTTACAGAGATCCTGAATTAGGTTTAGATAACGAGTAAGACAGGGGCAGCAGTGGCAAAAAAAAAAAGCTCACTACGAAAACATGAGGAAGAAGCCTTAAGATGAACCAGTTCTGGGTGAAGCCAGATAGTAGGGTTGTAAATCATTGCTCTTCTAAAGCTGTATACTATAAAGACAAAGAGTAGTGTGTTGAAAGGATGAGTATATTCTAAATGAGAGTACTGAGAATAGCACAGAACAGGCTTCATGATTACAGCTGCATTATCCACTGAAGCAAAGTTGAGGAAGTGCAAATCTGAATTATGATATCAAAACATATTCAGTTCCATAAATTATACATGACCTGCTTCTATCTTTCAACATGATGAGTTACATGAACCCTCATCAACAGGCATTCATATTTGTTTTAATGTTACGTTTGGTTTTTTTTGGGTTTTTTTTTTTTTTGCTCCATTCAACCTGCCATGGCCTTGATGATATTACCATTGATGCTATCTGAGTCGGTCGTGTCTCGATCCAGTGTGGCTGTGCTGATTGCATTCATGATGTTGGCTGCAGCAAAGGCGAAGGGCATCCTGTACCGACCCAACCTCTGACAGAAGTTCTCCGCCTGACTTCGAAGCTTCTCCAGTTTGTCTTTGTTCTAAAGGAGAGAGAGGTAAAGGATAAGAGAGGAGATGCATTCAGGAGGTAAAGCAGTTTATATTACTTTATGTTTCTGGAATCTGTTTTCTCAGTCATCACCTTGGCGTTGTCACATATTCCCATGTATGGTTCTGCACAATCTCCAATGTCCCCCTGCTGCAGGACTTTCTCTAACTGTCATATAGAGAAACATTACTGTCATCATCATCATCATCATCATCATCTATAATATCAATATGTCATTATCACTATAGCTGGAACCACCTATATAGTAATAATCTTCATGATCAGAATCTCTGTGTAGAAGGCAATAAATTCCTCACCATTTGGAGGTGTGGGTAAGTGGCGATGCAGCTGCATTACCTTAATGACCAGGTAGATGTCTGGAGAAGGGTAGGAGATGGAGAAAATGGCAGCCTTTGCCAGTGTGGAGATGTCAACAGTAGGGGTGTGGGAACGCAGTAAGCCTTTCATTTGATCTGTGTTTAGATCACAGTGGAAGTTCTCTGAAATCTAACAGAATATGATCACATTAACCTTTAAACGCCACTGCACAATTATCCAATGATTATTACCAATGCAACAAAATAATATTTAAAATAAATTATGTGGTAGTTTGATGTCTTGCTGTGTAGGTATGAACTACAATTTGAGTATAGATTCATTGCAATGCTCTGCATCGGATGCTAAATTACAGATTCATGTCTGACATCTTCAAAAATCACTATTGAAAGTATTAAAAATCTAGGCACCATGCATGCTACTGAACATAAACAGTAATAGTCAGTAGTAGAACAAATGATCTCTGGGGATTAAACTGTTGTTTCAAATCCAAAAACTGAATAGGCCAAAAGAAAACAGACGTTATTTGATAATGATAATGGGGGAAAAAAACAGATGTGCACAGGCCTTTCTCCAATATTTGTTGGTAAATATATAAGGCACTGTTTTGTGATCGTCATGGTTTCCCTGCCGATGTTGCGTCGCCGTTTCCATGGCAATGAATGCCATGTGCTTGTCTTTGTTTTGGTTTATGTTCTAGTCTTGTCTCTGCTCTGTTCTGTCATTGGTTTGTCTCCTGATTACCCTGACCTGTTCTGTATTTAGTTCTGATTGGTTTGTCTATTTATACTTGCTTGTGTCAATGCCTCATGGAAATCTCAATGAAAATTTGTTACTTTAAGTCCGATTTCCAGTTTCCCCAAGTTCTGAGTTCTATCTTTCAGCGTCCTTCCTGGTTTTGACCCTAGTTCCCATTCCTTGGTTCTGTTTTAAGGATTGCTCCGGATAGCCTAATCATTGCACTTACTAAAAACAATTTCTGCTCAAGTCTCATCCATTACAAAGTGTTTAACTTCACTTGGAAACTATAGATTTAAAGTTAAAACTCATAACTGAAGATCCGTTCAAAAGACCTAGCACTGCTTGGCTCTATAGTATACAGCTGTGGAAAAGTAATGACTCATAATCACACTATCTGGTGTCACCCAGAAGAGGACAGGTTCTCTTTTGAGTCTGGTTCCTCTCAAGGTTTGTTCCTCATGTCATCTCAGAGAGTTTTTTTTCCTTGCCAAGGTCACCTCCGGCTTGCTCATTAGGGATCTAAATCTGAAACCATATCTGGAATTCTGTAGGGCTGCTTTGCGACAATGTCCATTATTCAAAATGATGTGAAATGAAATGAAATAAATAAAATTGAATTGAACCGAATATCAAATCTGCCAAAGATGCTTCCTGCTATCTCAAATTCTCTCCATTTTCAGTGCAGGATCAAGCATCCAGATATATAATGTCAGCATTTAGCGCTTAATTACCAGTCCTGTCAAATTTGTGCTTTAAACTTGTAAAGGATGATTAATGCAGTACTTTGGGAAATTGATGTCTAATATGACATCTGTTGTCTATTCATTTTGTGCAGAAAGGAATGCAGAGTGAAATTCGGTGCAGGCTGCTGGAGAAGGAAATGCCCATTGCTCCCAAGCTATTTCAGAAGGCAAATCTGTTCACAGCAAGTGTAATAAAAAACAGCAGGGGTAATAATGTTGAGAGAAAGTGGAGCACACTGGAAGAAATAAACAGACATCTATTGTGCTTATGTTCAACAAAACGGCAGACAGAATTTAGGCAGACAGTGCTGAGAACAGACAGCCCTAATCTAGATTAAGCAGCTCACACAGAGAACACAGTCACTGTTCTTCAATGCTCGGTGCATATCTAATGGCAGTCCTGATCAATAGCCTTTAGAAGGACATCCGCGTAGAAAGTGGCGCCAAGCAAATACTGACCTTCTTCCTTTCTTTCAGGTCATACAAGGCCATGGTGGCAAAAATGGGCTCGATCTCAATTTCAAACCTGTGAGGACAAAAGCACAAAAGCAGGGGCTTATAAATAAATCATCATCCCTCCGACAGCTGCCCAGCCTCATACCTCAATAATATAATCTCACGAAAACAATGCACTGTGCAATGCAAGCACAGTAACAGATGGCTTGTGAAATCTAAAGAGAGGTACTAAAATCAGCAAAACTGTTTTATTACAGCTACAGCCGCCAAACTGGATGTCAACAATAGGTGTGCCATGTAGGCAAGATCCAAAAAAGAAGTGGTAAAGCTCTGTGGCCTTTATTTAAGGTTAAAGATCCTGTTACTTAAAGCATAATGGCTGAGTACGTTAGCCCAATTCTGAATGCTTGGAGTCAGAAACTCCAATTACGACAAAGAGAGGGATTACCTGATGGCCTGGCATCGCACTAGAATCCTGAGGCCCATGTGCTCCTTCGGACAGTCAGGAATGGGACGAATTTCCACTGCATCTTCCTGTAGAGAGAAACACTCGGCTCTCATTAACATTCAAATACAAATCCTTAAACCAAGAGAACAAATCCTTCATTAGTTTCATTAGTGGATTCTGTTTGTTTTTTGTTACAATGCTGGAAATCACAATTGAATGCTCACTTGAATTGAATGGGTTTAATCCAAACCTCAATAACTCCCAGACAAGTCAGCCTGTAATTAATCTCAGCTAGGTCCTAATATGTCCCGTCAGTGGAAAGTTACACATAGCTTTAATGTATGTAGTTCTAAAGTAGGTCAACACCCTTACTTAGTACTAGTTGCTCAAAAAGGCATCCTCACAGCTCACCTCATCAGTAGGTGGATAGAGAGCAAAAAGTTCAGGCTGCCGGTTGTTCTGTCTAGCTTCGAGGTTAAAGCGGTCAAGGTCCTCAGAGTTACTGAACTGCACGAGGTTCTCGAGACGAGGGTCCGGCTGAAGGCCCCGGAGGTCAAAATCAGAGGAGGTGAGGGTGCTGCGAGCGCTGTCATCACATAACACTGCCAAAGATGGAGACTTCACCTGAGGATCAGAGAAGCAGCAAAAAAGTTACATAATGCATTTTACAAGATTGTAACCAGTTACCTCACTGCAACAAGAAAAGGACAATTCTGCTTTTTAACAAAATAAAACAAAAAATCATGAAAAACACAACAGAAATAATTTTTTTTAATCTATGAATTTATTTAGGAAGCAGCAACTTAGCTTCAACTCTTCAACTTTAAAACATTACACAGGGGTGACCAAATCATAAATTCTAAATAGCTAGAAAAATCATAAATAGCCAGGAAAAGCTCCAATGTGCATTAAAACAGACTAAGAGAAATGAACAAGCTATGAACATGAGATCGCGTAGCACCTCACACTTGTGCCCTTGAGAAAAAAAATCAGTATGTTGTTGGCCAATGTTTTGGGTATGAGATGTGGTGTTATTTCCTCACATCGCACGTAATACATATTTCAGTCAGGCTTGGGTCTTTATTTTCTCTCTATATGGTTAACTGTGGGGGTGGAATTGATAAATTGCCCTGGGGTGTGAATGAATGTGTGAATGTGTTTGCATGGTGCCTTTTAATGGAAACTCCCATCCAGACAGTATTCCCACCTCATTCCCAGTGTTCCTGGAATAAGCTCTGGCCCCTTCAGAGGTTACAGACGATGAATGCTTAACCACGAGGTGACACTTACTTATAGAGAGGAGAGTTATGCTATATGGCCAAAAGTATGTGGACATCTGACCATCACAACCAAACAATGGGCATTAGTGAAGTGAAGTGACATGTTGCCAAGTATGGTGACCCATACTCGGAATTTGTGCTCTGCAATTAATCCATCCAAGTGCACACACACATACACACACACACACACACACACACACACACACACACACACACACACACACGGAGCGGTGGGAGCAGTTGGGGGTTCGGTGCCTTGCTCAAGGGTCTCACCCCCACCTACAATCCCTGCCGGATCTGAGACTCAAACCTGTGACCTTCAGGTTGCAAGTCCGACTCTCTAACCATTAGGCCACGACTGCCCCCGATATGCCAAAGGAGTTCAATGGGGTTGAGGTCAGGGCTCTGTGCCCAATCTTGGCAAACCACGTCCTTATGGCCCTCGCTTTGCCCACAGGGGCACTGTCATGATGAAACAGTTTAATCTCTGATTATGAAAACAATGTGGATGGTCTCTCTCTTTGATAATTAGCTTATATAAATATGAGTTGGGCTATTGTGCCTTGTGTTACCACAATGGACTGTTAAATAACTTTAGAGGGAATCCCGTAAGTCTGACTCTGGCTCCAAGCTCATCAAAAATAGATGCTTTGAAAGCAGCATCTTTGGTTTGGCTAATTAAGACTTGGCAAGCCATGGCTGGACCAAGAGGAACTGGCTCTAACTGAATGAATATTCTTGCTTCATTGTAGCCCTGGCTTCAAATTAAAAGGTGGTACAGAGCCAAAGAGCTGTGGGAAAGTTCCCCTGTTCTGTCCCTCTCTTCCTACAACCTTCTGAACTTTTCTCTTTCTATAAGTCTCTCTCATTCCCTGCCTCATATTAAGACTCCCTTCAGTCCGCCTTTGTTTTACTAGTATTAAATGCACAAGTGAGGTCACATCTGACCTCATAAGAGTAGCATTATCAAAAACAAGACAAACAGCAGAAATTACTGCATTTACCGTTTGCTCCTGTTTCTCTGGTTGGACGAGTCTGAGCTTATAAACGAAGACTTCATCAAACACTTTCGGACAGGAGAGACTCATGCGTGAGGTAGGTAGGGGAACGCATCTGTATAAAAGCCACACAGAGCAAATACAGCCATGTCCACTTTTTGTCCATTTTGACAGAATCTGAGTTCAAACATTGACCAACTTCACTGTATCGTAAGATTATAATTATGCATGAACATATCATGTATGCAACTTATAATTTATGCTTGAACATAAATGTAATTAAACATGATTTAACTTCACCTTCTGTTGACCACTAGCCAAGGCTGTGTGTAACTTTGCACACAGTCTCTCACATGGGGATCCAGTTCCACCCTGCACACAAAAAATACATCAACTCTTACACACATTTCACACTTTCTTCATGCTCTCATGCAAATTTCAGACATGTATTACATTCACTGCTAATAACAAATATTTTTCATTGGGAAAATATACAGTCAAGTGACAAATTAAACTTAAAACTGGTAGCTCTGTTGGTTTTGTCCACTTGTCCCCTTAAAGGGATGAGTCACTGCACCTTTTAGGATATTAATTTGTAAAGGTAGGACGACCCACACCTCAGAGAAGGTCCTACTGTTAAAGGTGTAGATGTCTCGTGAAGGGCTTATTGAATGTTTTGATGAGTATGAAAATGATGTAAATAACATGCTATGGCCTTCACACTCACCATATCTCAACCCAGTTGAACATCTATGGAAGATTTTGGAGCAAACTGTTAGACAGTGAACTCCACTACCATCACCAGCTGTGGGAATATGTTTGGAAGAATGGTGCTCATTCCTCCTGTGCAGTTCCAGAGACTGTGCTCATTGAAGCAGTTCTGGCAGCTCATCATGGCACAAACACACTTCTGTTGTTTTTTTTAGTCTATATATCCTTTATATAAGCAGCATGTTTGACACAATCATAATGCCTTTACTCTGAACAACACTTTTTGATCCAAGGATAAATACATCCTAACTTTGTTTATCATACTTAGTCTATTTGCACATCCACAATTAATGTAATAATGTGTCAATATTACAAGGAGTTTATGGATTTTAGGATTTTATGGCACAAATGCTTTAATAAGTACCTGCATCTATAGTGTGGTACTCACACAAATTTAAAAGTCACCCAACTCATTCACCATCACGTCTTCACTTCCAGTTTCAATCTGACACGAGCTTCCTTCTCTCCCGACTTATGTACTGTCCCTACTGAGTTCAACTGCACGCTTGAGGTCAAATGTCTCAGTGGACAGCTTACAAATATGAACGTGCATCAATGCGGACAAGCTCTTGTATAACAAGCAGCTTCTCTACTTAGTCCTGTGAAAATCCCCTCTCACAAGCAGCGCTGTTTAAAGACAGTGTCCCGCTTCTCCTTGAGCCTGGTAGATGGATCAAAAATGACCAAATCTATTTGAAATTCAAGAATTTCCCTTAAAAAGTCCACTTTCCTTGTGTCAGAATCAGCAGGAGGTGCTGTTAACAAAGGTCAAGTAACAAAGTGAACAGTGTAACAGCTTCACACTGCCTAATTGCGAGAACGCTGAAATTCATTAGATGTCTGTCGCAAAATACTAACAATATATAACAAGTTTAATAAAAAGCAGTGAAACAATCTGTATCATTTTTTTCATGTCTAGAATTGATGACACTTACTTGCTCTCCAATTGCCACCACCAAAATTGTACCAGGGGTTCTCCAGCTGGGAACCTGAAACTCGCCTTGTTCTACAAACTTTCTCCTCATCAAGTCTCTTTAGCACATCCATTTTCTCACATCCTTTCCACACAAAAAACTGAATATTCTGACAACACTGTTGTCAAAACATCATTACATCTACTGATGGAATCAACTAGCCATTTCTCTTTTCATAGCTACATCAACCGCTTTATGTTATTTCATACCTTCGTATGGAACTAATTTTTAGCCCCTGTGGAGCGGACATTTTTTTCGGTTGGAAAGATATGAATACGCACAGCAAAATTTGTACCACATTTCAGTGCGCTCAGCATTAGCTTCTAGCCAGGGAACATCATTCAAGCACTTGCTGGAAAAGTTCCTTTACTTCTTTTAGTCTGGACTTTTTCATCAGATGACAAAAAAAAAAGTCACTTAATAATATACATTATCCTAACTGATACAGTTTAGAGACAGTGGCACTGAGGAAGAGACAGGAGTCAGAGCTAGAGGT
>CM074952.1:12874885-12903270 GCA_037577455.1 Pangasius macronema | reverse complement strand
CTCATTAGGGATAAATTCACAGTGATAAATTCAAATATTTACAATATATTTTTTGTGAATCCATTTATTTCTGTAAACCTGCTTTGTGACAGTGTCCATTGTTAAAAGCGCTATACAAACAAAACTGAACTAAACTGAATTGTAAATTACTTCAATTTAGAACCATGCACCGCAAAAAGAAATTTATCTTAGCAATTGTACATATCTTATTTATATATAAATCTGTCTAATTAAGCCATTACAATCATTTTAGAAATAATTTGCTAAATAATCTGCCAGTAGAACATCGCCACTTCAAACTTGAAATTAGTAGAAAGAGACAGTTTTAATAATTTTAGATTTGTTCATTTGATAATCATATAATAAGAAATGTATAGGTCTATAGTTAAGACAAGTATATGTGCTAAGATTAGTATAGGATTCATGTAGGAAACTAAGAACCCTTCCCCATTCTTCAGTTAATGAACTACCACTGCACTAAGTTATGAATGATTCACTGCAGCAGAGAAATGTATGAATATTCATGAATTCTAACACGTTTAGAGCGGATTACAGGACACACTCCAAATGACTGTTAAACCATACGACAGAAACACTGCAAGAATGACAAAAAAAGAGCAAGTCTTCCATTCTGTTTTCTAACTGGCATACTTTCTAAAGCTTCCTACACACTGACTAGATCCTGGAGCTGTGGAGAACAGGCAGCAGAGTCCAGACAGCAGATCAGCATGTAACACAGAGCTATTAAGAAAGATCCAGAGAATCACAACTTCCTTTGCTTTGGATTTCTGTGAAACGTCAGCATAACGTGACTGAAAGGAGGGAACTAATAGCATCATGTGGTAATGTATTTCCCTTTCAAATAGGCTTCCTGTTTTTTGGGAGGAATCCCAGTATGCAAAAGTGCTCTTTCTATTACATGTTCACTTTGCCCTACACCCTAGGTCCCAATGGCTTGCTTCACATGAACACACACTGAATAGGAAAGAATTAGTCCAAAGAGGGAAAACACAGAGGAAAAAAAAAAAAAGCAGCAAGCATCTCATGTGGTTAAGCCACAACCACAAGCAACACCATGCAGATTGTAAATTCCCAAGCGGTGTAAGTCAGTGACGTCACCCATGCAAATAAACACTGGCCCACAGCAAAGGACAGAGAGAAAAGTCAGGCAGAAACTGCCAGCAAACTCTCCAGCAATCATGTTTAATGCTGACTTGCTTACATTTTTAGCAAACGCAAGCAGGTGCAGCAACAGCAAGACGCTCTCTGGTGAGATGAGGCAGCCAGACTGCTCTGCGTTAAGTGCACCTACATTAGAGATGTCTTTTTAGGACTCGTCTATTCACTAGTACTGCCCACACCTCTATTCTGAAGCATTGTCCTCCTCAGAATGCTCACAACTTTTGCTTCATCCTCATGTGAACCCCCACTAGTTTCCCAAGCCTCGATAGGTAATGAAACATAACCGACTGATTACTTATGTAGAGCTTCCAATAATCACACTCATAAGAGTGACCAATGCGAGGGTGAAAATCAAGCTGGATGTCTACCTCTCTACTTTTCTGCCTTCTTACTTGTGCACTAGTGAGCAAGCTTCATTTCCTTTTGAGTAATACCGAAGAGGAAGTGAAACAGTGCGTATGAAATTAGTAAAAATAACCACTCTGCAGCATTGTGACCCCACAGCGTTGCTTTTGAATGCTCTACTCTAGTCTCACAAAGAAGCGGAATTATAAAAAGCACTGCTTTCATACGGGCACCATCATAGACACGTACGTTCACCATCGTGAGTAATCATGAATAGACATATTTATAGACCTTGAAAGATTCCAAACCTCTTGAAGTTTTATAATCACAAAGTAAAGTAGTGTGTTCTGTCCACTGAAGCAGACAAGCTTTAAAGGATCATCATGGCTTAAGTCATTAAAGTATAATAAGAACCCATCCACGTCAATGGCAAATGTAAGTCTGACTCCAAATGCTGCTAAAATCTTTTCCACACAACACCTGATGTGAGAAATTTCCTGGAGCTATAAGAACAAAGCTATAGTTTATTCCCTACCTATAAACTCCACAGAGATCTCACATTTGCCATGCTTAGTATATATCAATAGTATACACCCCCCTCATCGAGGAGGAGGAGATTCGTGTTACCCGAGTACGTGAAGGAGTGGTGGACGATACATTTTTCTTCCTTGTTATTATTGATCCAGCTTAACCGGACTTTAACTGTTGACTTTTATTTAACAGAAGAAGAAGGAAAAGATCCGCACAGGAAAGGATCAACACCCCAGGAAAAGATCACCACATCATCAGGAAGACATCAGCATTGTGGAAATGATAGAGTGGGCAAGATCCCATTGTTTGCAATGGGATGTGTGTGAATAAAAGAGGATAATACTTCAAATAAACACCTGACCTCTCTCTCTCTCTCTCTCTCTCTCTCTCTCTCTCTCTTTTGTTCTTGATGAAACTTTCGGATTTTTGCTTATTCACAAACAAAAACAGTCATTTAAAAAAACTGATCAAACATCTGGACAAATAACTGATAAGAGCACGTAACAGAATTGCGCGTGCGCACAACTCGTGACTTCTTGCCGACCAGATTTATTTTTTTCCTTCAGATGTTGAAATTGTGTTCTGAAAGTTTGCCTGTAGCCCGTTTTTCTCATTACTCGGCACATTCAGGACGTGTAGCTGCCTGCTGTGGAATCCACACTTGAACTCCTTGAACAATAAACTCCACAAGTGAAGTTGAGGAGGAGGAGGAGGAGGAGAAGAAGAAGAAGTTGTTCATGACTCCGAGTCCAGAGAGTGTGTGAGAGAGAGAGAGAGAGAGAGAGAGAGAGAGAGAGGTGTGCTGGTTGCTGTACAGCCTGGAGCAACTAGAGAACTCTGCACTACTGGAAATGTGATTCAAGATGATAGCACAAGCACACTTGATTTACTTCTAGCAAACGTGTCAGTCATGTGAAAAGCCAGAGAAGCAGCCTACCTGTTGATTTTGAGCGCGAACGCCCGGCGCTCCGGCAGCGTGGCCATCAGGGAGCGGGAGCGGGGCTGAGGAAGCCTCACAGCGGGTTAGCCCTCAGAGCAGAAGCGCGAGCCTGCGGCTGTCATCGCGAGCAGCATCTTCTCGCTATCAGTGCATTTTCTGGGCGGCAACTTCCGCATTTGGACAAACCCAAACACTCACAATGGGCATGCGGAGAGGGAGTGTGTGTGTGTGTGTGTCAAAGAGAGAGAGAGAGAGAGAGAGAATTTCCTTAGTTAATCCGCTTTCTGCTCTGTGCAACTTTATTTGTTTGCGCTTTCCCTTCTTTATTCCGTTATATCACTATGATAAATAATTACTGGTAATATAACAGCTATAAAGTTGCTCTGTTCTTGTCCGCCTTGTTGTTCATGCTGGCTGGAAATGAGGCATCCTGACTGTAATGAGTGTAATTAGCGAGCGCTTCAGGAGGAATGTGGAGCAGCCAGTGATATTAATGCAGAGTGCGCCCTCTGTCGGTCAACTCCAGATACCACAGCTTAAAAATATAACAACAAGGCAAGACAGAAAACCCACTTTCAGTGAAAGTTAAAGTCGTTTTAGTCAAGATTAGTGAATATTGCAGCTCTAGTGGTTGAGTAGTTGAACTACAACAACAATGGAAAGGTTTCGTAATTCGTAATTCCATCTAGGAAAAAGAAAAAAACAAAAAACCCTCAGCTCGGGATTCCTGCTGAAAGCAGGGAGAAATCTCCTCAATCCCGAGTTCAGCGCGTGACGTCAAATCAACATGGCCGCTCACAGCAGTAAACAAAGTAGCACTTCTTTACTTTTAACTGAGTTTTGTTGTACATACATGTATTTGAATGTTGATTCTATGACATTGACTATATTTTGCGCTGTTTTGAGGAGGAAAATATACATCACTCATTATTACCTTGCTACCATGCTGAAAAAAAAACAATAGAAGTCCCCATAGAATTTGTAATGGTTATAATGGGAATTGTATTGGTTTTTAATGGAAAATCTAATGGTCCTTGTGGGTCTCTACTGGTATTCTGTTCTATTGGTGGTAATGGTTTTAATGGTTTGGAATATTATTTGTAGTGGAAACCATTAGAATTTTTGTGACTTCCTCTTCCGAATTGTGTAGAATGCAGCATTACTTCTCAAACCTATCTATTCCTGTCCACAGATACAAAGCCACAGCCCCTGTATCTGCAATAGCTAGCAGAGTTCAATTCAATTCAGTTTTATTTATAGAGCACTTTCAACAATAGACATGTTCACAAAGCTGCTTTACAGAAGATTTATGTCCCTAATGAGCATGCCAAAGGAAACAGTGACAAGGAAAAACTCCCGTACTTCTTTTTTAGCTTCCCGATCCAGTCGTGAGAATGATTTCAATACATTCATCTTTGTCAAAGTCTTTCTTAAAGGCTGAAAAAAAATATATATAATACAAACTAAGTATGAAAAAGTGTTAATTTCTATTCTCTATGTATGGAGACTTTTGGGACCCCCTGTAGTTTTACTACATTGCTTGCCATTATGGTTTCTGAAAGAAGAATGTGATTTTTTTGCTCAGAGTAAAATTATGTGGCTATGCTGGGTGCTTACAGAATTCTGCCATGTTTTCCTTTCTGAGCAGACTGAGATGTGCGTTTAAAGCCAAAACCCTTCACAGATATATTTCTGTCCTTGTTTCGCTTCGTCTGGTCGGACCTGGCGTGGAAAGGTTTACCCTATTTTCAGCAACATAATGCTGATGCCATTGTTTAAACAATTAATTTTTATCATGTTCTACATACTTCCCAGGTTATTTGTACTAGTATAATAATATATATATATATATATAATGAGAAAATGGTTATTGCCTTGTTCCTTTGTTTTAATGTGAAACAAATATAAATTGTAGCACTACTCCTGTGTGCTCTGTCTGTGAATGTATACAGTCTACACTAATTGATACTAATTGATGAAAACCTTTGGAATATTTAAAATTTTAACTTAAGATGCAATTTTGAAAGAATGCCCTTGAAAGTAATATTTAATATATTCAATTTTAATCCATTTATAAGGTGTTGGATATTTGATGTAATGATGGCTAACCGTATTTTAAGTAAGGAATAAAACACAACAGGTCTGCTGTTATATTATTTTCCTGTAAGAGCAAATGTAATTTACCTTTCATACCGCAGCATTTTGTTGTTGATAAATATTTTTAATATAAAAAAAAGTCTAAAAGATTGACAAATATCATGTATACATTCCTTATTGTTGTGTGGTACTACAATATGTTTTTATTAGGGGGGACTTGTGGATTATTTTCATATAACAGCACTGTCTGAAGTGTTTTATTCCACTTATACCACAGACAGCCAACAATTACAATTTTAATTCGACATATTGTACTTTTTAACTGTTTACTTTTAATGTTATGCAACATCTGCAAAACAAGTTAGTTCTGTTTAGCACTTGTTTATACTTGGCTTCTCCTGGATTCTCTCTCTCTCGAAGTTAACGAGAAAAAGAAACTGGAATTGTAACCTCTTCCGCCCTGAAAATTAATATAGATCTATCTCTCATGTTACAGCCAGAAAAATTTTTTTCCAAGCCGGTTAAAACAGAAACACACACATTCCAACCAATCAGATTCAAGAATTCAAACATGCAGCTTGTCATGTTACTGATAAACAGCTAAAAACAAAGTCCTCTGTCCTGAAAACTTTTCCATGGCAGAAAGGAGGGGGGAAAAAAAACAAAAACACCAGTGTTACAAAGCACTGATATTGGAGACTCCTTCCAAAAATATTAAATAAATGTCTAATTACAGAAACCTTCATGTCAATGATTATACATTTTCTTTGTTAAATAACAAAAATTTTTTTAAAAATGTGTGATTAAGCTATGAATTAGTTGTTACTATAAAAACAATGATTAGAATAGGTGCATTAATAGACCTGTGATTTCTGAGTTGTTCGTTAGCATGAGTTTTACACCTGATAAAATTAATCAGCTAATTAACAGGCTTTCCTGAGTCGAACTGGGTGCATTAGAGCAGGAAAAACACTACAATGTGCAGGATGGGGGTTACTACAAGACCAGGATTGGAAACCTGTTACTGTAACCCATGTAGTTTTCACCATAGATGTAAAAATCTCCCATGTGCTGGTGTTCACCCACTTGTGATGCAAGCCGCTACTACACTTGTAACTTTCACCTGCTCAAACTGAACTAGACACTTACTAAAAACCTAATTGCGATTTACCTTGCTAAAAGGACATCCTGGCATCCTTTAATGGCCTACAATGCGGCCATTTCTCCTTACCTGCTTCTGTTTACTCAGCTGATTGTTATATTCAGTTCATATTTATAAAATATGTTTACTTTACTTTTTAACTTGAGTACTCCATGTAAGAACTAAGAAAGATCTACTGACAGGAACATCTCAGACTCCGCTATAAAACCTCACACAGAAATCCAAAACACAGAAATTTTAATTGACATATTAAAGAAGGTGTAATGAAACTGTAGAACAATCCCAGAACATCCTCAACTCAGAAACTTTGGAAAATTGAATGAAGTTTATGCCTTACTACACTGTATGAAGTTCATTTTGAAAGGAGCTATGCTGCGATCAAGCAAAAATGACATGGTTGCAATATCTGTTTCATGCAAAATGGAATATAGTGAGGATGTGTATGTCAGCCTTCAGAAATGTGTATATAAAGTGTCTAAACCACAAAGATGTACAGGTCTTCTGAAACGTTAAATAATTTAAAAATGCAAAATGAAGCCACATTCAGCCATGTACTAGCCCATCTCACTTACTCTCATTTAACAAATCCCATGAACATGACATTTAAGTTTGGAAAACTTACAGAGAATGGTAAATATATCAACATATATATGCACATTCAAAAAACAAACAGATGCTGAAGTACGTCACAAAAAACTTAAGTATGCATAACCAGATGCTGCCGTTCATTGATTTGTGCTTTACATATACTGACAACTTCTCCTGCTGCCGAAAGTAAGTTCAGATTCGTGCTGCTCTCACATGCTCTTCCTCAGCTTCTCAAGTGCAGCCTCCTTCTCCTGCAGGAGGTCTTTAAGGCGTTTGATTCTCTCCTGTCGTTTTATCTCCTCAGGGTCCAGCAGTACAGAGGAGTACAGTTCGCTAGGTATTTTGTAACTCGTATAGGATAACTGTTGAACTGAGGACGAAATCGTCTTCACCTCGGTGAGTCTGTTTGGTTTCTGAGTGCCCGTTTCTGACTGGCTGCTCGTAGATTTATCACAAGTCTTGTCTTGTGTACTCCTTGAACTGCTGCTCAGTGTTCCTGCCACTGCTGGTTGACTTGCTGAAAAGGTAGCAGTGGGCAAAGTACCTTTAACTTCCTTACTAACATGCGATTGGCTGCCATGTGTCGTTTCGTCTCCTGACTTTCCTGATGCACTGTTGCTGGTTGTTGAGCTTGAAACGGAATCTGCCAAACTGTCAACTGTAGTCACATCTCTATCTGATTCACTTGAAACACTTTTAGATGAATTAATGCTAGAACAGGGAGTTGGCTTCTCTCGTGGTTTAGATGCTGAATTTCCAGCCACTCCTCCTACCTTAGTTCCACAAGGACATGCTGTGCACATTCTCCCACACCCCTTGCTCGAACGAGGCAGGGTTTTCCGTAACCCTGAACAACAAGCTGGACTGTCACTTTGATCGCTGTCATTATGAGTTTGTACAGGTTCGAACAAGGAGGAGGAACAGAGGAGATCAGTGGTTATGTCTGATACTTTACAAGCACCACTGGTGGATGGGGTTTCTTCCTCTGCACCTCGACAGGTCTGAAAGACCTGTCTGTCTGTACTCTGGTCAGCTGACTCACTTTCAATCTCATAGTCACATTCTACTATACCATTAGATAGACATGAAGAATGTGCGGCATTTGATGAAAAGGTATCGGAGCCATTTTTTTCTCCATTCCTCACCACCCGTTTTCTTTTGCCAGTTTTCACAGGTTTGGGCCCCTGCAGACAGACACAACACAGCAAATGGACAATAAACAAAAAACTGTTCATATTGCACTTACTTACATTACTTATACATACACATATACAACGATCAGCCATAACATTAAAACCACCTGCCTAATATTGTGTAGATCCCCCTTGTGCTGCCAAAACAAACAGGTTTTAATGTTCTGGCTGATCGGTGCACACACACACACACACACACACACACACACACACACACACACACACACACACACACACTCTTAGGGAGATCATGAAAAAATCATTATCGCCTCCCTCAACTGTACACTGCTTCGAATAAAAACATCTGCCAAATCAACAGATGTTTGATGTGAGCACTAACTGAAGTGCTTGGCCTGTATCTATGTGATTTTATGCATTGGGCTGCTGCCACATGATTGGTAGATTTGATAACTGCATGAACGAGCAGATGTACAAGTATTCCTATTAAAGTGGCCGATGAGTGTCTGTTACAACTTTAACACGTGGTGAAAGCCTGTCTGCAAGCTTCTTTTGAGACATTACTGATACAGCAGCACTTTGAGAAATGTACGCAACAAGCATAAAACACCTTCAAATATAATAAATCAGTTTTTTTTGACTGTGAACAAGACTGACACAGCTTTAAGCAAAAGGATAAATCTCACCTGTGTCTGAATCAGTTGCTTGATTTTTGTCTCAATCTTTGAATCGCGAATCAGTTTGCGGATGCCATCAAGTGTGCGTTTGTTAATTAACCTTTTCTCGTTCTGTAGGTGACCTTCCCATCCCTGCGACTCAGACACATCTATCTTTTGTAAGGAAACACTCAAATCAGATGTAATCCCAAAAGCCCGTCTGAGTTCCGAATCACTCTTAGGCTGATGTATTTGGTCTGGAACCATTTCCTCAAAAGACTGTTAAAAAAAGAAAGAAACAAACAAACAAATGAAATAAACAAGTAAGAACAGCACAGCATACACACACTTTTACCTGGTGTTTGTGTTCATCATTAGTCTGTTTTTAAATTACAAAAATTGTAATATAATGCGATTAAGACTACAGAATGAAGACAAAATACAAAGCCATTACACTACATGTTTGGATTGCAATGTTTACATTAAATACATTCATAAACCATGGGGGTGGTAGTCAAAGATATTCCACAAATATTGTACAAATATTTTTCTTTTGGCTGTAAGTACTTACTCATAAAAGAGAGGACATTACAATAGGTGACTATTATGCTGAGTGCTTTTAGCTTATAAGGACAGGTTAAAAGGTCGCCGTACCTTTTCAGTAACGTCAGTTTGTTGACCACAAACTACTTCTAGTTTTTCCGACGGCGCTTCGGTTTTTTCAAGAGCAGGTTCGTTCTCATGCACAGCTTCACATTTACTTGCATCCACTTCGGCGCTACAGGTAGCGTTCAGTTCACCGTCTGTCTCCATGCTTTCTGCGTCCAATTTTGTGTTGTCTGTATCTTTCACACAACTGGTCAGAGATGTCGTCTCTGTGACTTCTTTGCTGGTCTCGGCCTCTGATGACTTTGGCGGAATGTATGACACAAATATCACGTTAGAGTCTTCGTCATGCTCACTTACTGTATCACTTGGTATAATTATCCTCCCGGATGATGTGCAAGTTGAGCTCTCATCGTCATCATCACACAAATCAATGATATCGCTGGGCTTTTTATTGTCTGCCGGGCTTTTTGCGTTTTGTTTTTGACTCACGTTTGAAGTAACTGTGTCTAATGCGGTAGTAGGGGACTGTGCAGGTTTTCTGGGGTGTGGCTTGCTTTCTGCATTAGTAATCATATCCTTGGTGACTTCAGAATTTCTCTTAGCCACAAAGTACACTTTACCGTTGCACATCACAAGAGCATTGTCATTTCCTGGAGTGATCATTTCTTTGCTGCTGTCAGTAGACACGGGTTCTTTTGCGACTTGGGTTGGAAACCTTGATGATTCCATGTGCTTGACTGCTTTTAAGATGTCTGAGGACATGTTGGGCGAGGTCACGGGTATGAGATATGGAGCACTGCTTCCTGCCCTCTCCTCAACCACCCACTTCATTGGAGTGGTGCCTCCTTGACTGTTCCTAGGGGATTCCTCCGGGCTTTTCACAACGCTCGCAGTAGATGTGTGACTTAAAGTTTGGCGAAGCTCACTGGGGTTTCTGAGACACGACGCTTGTTGGTCTAATTTCAGAGAGCTGACCGGAGACACGTACAGAACCATTGGTAATCCCGTCACAGCGTTAGAGTCATTTGTGGAGTGACATATTCTGTTTTTGATAGACGATGGGAGGGCAGACGCTGGGAGGGTTCTTACTGTGGCATTAGACGGAATCTGAAGGTAATGTCCACTTGGAAGTGCAGGTGGTTTCACAGTGTTTGGCAGCTGGGTACTGCTGGTAACGATTACAGCCTTGTTATTAGGCTGAACGGGCGATTGCAATGCGTTTTGTGCCATGTTATGGGGGATTAGTGGGACATGTACTTGGTTGACAGAGGACTGTAATAAGGCATTAGATCCTCTGTGCTGACTTTTCACTGAATTAAATACAGTGTTCACTTCTAGCGGGGTTTTTAAGATGAAACGTCCATCTGCTGTTGGCTGAAGTGTTGGGATTCTGTTCGGGGGTAAAGGCACAGGAGATGTGTGAGCAGGCACACAGACATTTCTCGAAGGACGAACCTGTGTGTGAACAAAGTGGCCGTTCACTTTCTTAACTGGAATCAACTTCATCACATTTTTCCCATCAGGTCCCACTGCAGGCATTGCCTGGTAGTAAACTCCTGTTCCACTGGGCAGAAAAAGAAAAATAAGCTTATTAGCAAACACAAAGGCTGCTTTTGAAACCACAGTTATATTAAATGCAGTTAGTGTTACTATAATGGAATTTCTCTCTGCAATGCATTGTGCTCGAACAGTGGCACCACCTGCCACTTTTACAGGCAAAATGCCTAATATTTGTGTGATATTGATACACTTGAAATGTGTTCGCATTGTAAATTACATGTGATACATCACATATTTGCTAAACATTATGATATATATAGGATGCAAAAATGCACCTTTTGTCTTTGACCCCTAAATAGACACTGTCTGAAATAGCAAAGCTAAAATTAGCTAATTAATGAGCTAAAACAAAAACACATCCGTACAGTCATGGGTAAATTAATTAATTAATTTTTTTTTTTTAAAGAAAAGCCAGATGTAGACATGTGAAGAGTAAATTAGCCAGCTAGCAGTTATATGTGGTTCACCCGAAGTTGACTGTGTGCGCCAGCTAGCGACTTATCATTTCCTTAGCTAATGTCCAGTCAGTGAAAAATAACAAACTGTCGTTATTTTTGTTAACGTCAGCTGGGTTATAACCGCCATCTTTTTATCAAGTCGCTGTCACATTTGGAAGGACGCGCTGTCGAGTAAATTTGGCTGAACAGAGCTGGCGGGGCGACTTGCTACAGCACTAGCTAGCTCGACCCAAACAAGCGCCATTTCGTCTACGCGACATTATAAACCGCTCTTCTGATAACTGGCTTACAGAGCTAGGAAATGGATTTACCTCTGCATTGTGGATATAAGCAGACATCCCACTTGAAAGGAAAAAAAAGAAAAAAAAGCTAAAGAAACACCTTTTATTTATTTTTATTTTATTTTTTTTGAAATAAGGTTTTTCTTCAGCTGTGTGAAGGCGGATACGTTGAGGAACTTTCAGAGAAAACGGGCGGAAGTGCGTCTTCCTCTCCCCGCCTCCCTTTTTTTTTAAATTAATCCTTATTATTTATTTATTTACTTACTTATATTTTTTAATTAAAATTTTTAATTAATCTTTATTATTTTTATTTTTTTTTAAAGAACTCGAAGCCTAATGTAAACATGAAATTAAAAGAAAACACGAGGGGAAAAATTGCTACTACACGAAGAACTGAAGAAATCTTCATCTTATCTTATAGTTTAGTCGTCATGATTTACATTCCATTATAGTACAGTCACTCCAGTGTTTTGGTCATGATATAAGTATGTAATGCGTTTTAAACACCTCAGGGTCGTGCATCACAATACCAAGTGTCCAACTTCCTCAGAAACAGTAACGATGGGCAAACCTGTTTCATCCTCCCTCACTCTCAGCACTGAAGCTCCACAGGGTTGTGTTCTGAGCCCCCTGCTGTACTCACTGTACACATATGACTGCATAGCCACTTCCAGCTCTACCACCATTGTTTGCTGATGACACTGGTGGTGGGCCTGATCTCCGACGAGAAGGGCTACCCGGAGGAGATAAGAAGCCTGGAGCATTGGTGCCAGGAGAACAATCTCCTCCTGAATGTCAGCAAGTCCAAAGCTACAGCTACCAATCCCTCACGATCAACGGTACCCCAGTGGAGAGAGTGGATAGTTTCCGGTACCTTGGTGTTCACATCCCACAGGACGTGTCATGGTCTTGCCATGTTAACACCATGGTGAAGAAGGCCTGGCAGCGCCTTTACCACCTTAGACGCTTGAGAGAGGAACTTTTACTCCTGCACCATCAAGAGCATCCTGACGGGAAGCGTCACAGCCTGGTTTGGGAACAGCACCCAGCAGGATGGGAGAGCTCTACAGAGGGTGGCTTCCGCTCCCTAAAGGCCAATACAGAGAGGATGAGGGGGAGCTTCTTCCAGCAGGCCATTCAGGCCCTCAAACAGTACAACACCAAGGACTAAGAATTGTTCTCCATCCACACCATTTCCTACAAACACCTACCCTCCATTTACATCTACATTACATAACATTACTAACTTATTAACGTGGACAATCTCGCACACGACTGCCTCACCTAATGTTGCACATCTTATTGTACAGTGACTATTTATTGCACATTACATCGCACAAAACTGCACATATCCGTTTTATATGTATCTGTATAATTATAATTTATATCTGTACGGTCAGACTGCTGCTGCCACCATCCAACACTATACATATTGCTCTATACTGTATGTTTACAGCAGGTTTACAGTATTTACAATATTTACAGTATGATCATACATATTCTTTTATAAAGTATATATTCTTATAATATATATGTACATATATTTTTTAATCCCTTCATATATTAATGTTCTTTATATTTAATATTTTTCTATATTTTCTTATTTTATGTTGGAACAGTTGTATAAAGCATTTCACTGCAAGTTGTACTGTGTATGGTTATGCATGTGACAAAATTTGAATTTGAAGTAAGGATGCGCCATGAAATCATGAAATATAGAAACCATTTATTATTTATACAATAAAAACTTAAAAAATTACCATATAAACAGTCTTTTTACAGAGACCTCAGTGGGCTTCTACTTGCGTTTGTCCACCCAGGCAAAGAAATTACACCTTGCCTGTGGATTGGAAGTGTGACCCTGAGGACGGGCGCATACAAAAAACTGCCGGCCCAAATTCGGTCCAGGTTTTTTCACAGTCCGCAGCACACACGGCTCATTGTGTGCATTACACAGTGGCGGCTGGGGTGGTCCATGCAAAACCGATTTCCAAAAGTCTGGGCAGGACCCTTTCTTTGTCTCCTGATTGGGTGTGGTGGTGTTTTGGATCTGATCCTGGCAACCCTCTTCTTCTTCCTTAGTCTTGGTGACCCTGAACTTACTTGTTTCACCCTTCACTTTCGCCTCAGTGTGGCACTCTGTAAGCATGCTGTGGGTTGCAGTGCAGCTGCTGACATCGTTTTCTGTGGATCCTCTGTGGATCTCGGATATGATGCCCTCACTCTTTAAACCTGTCTCAGTGTTCTCACCTGAGCTTAGGCTCTGGCTTGAAGGTACCACAGGGGTCAGTTTAGGTTTAAAGAAGGTCAGAAGACTGCCCTGAGGTTTAGTTGCCTTTTTAGCAGGTTTGCTTTTTTTCCCCTTGAATGCAGATGACTCTGGTAGTTCATCTGCAGGTCTCTTGCTCCCAGAGCTGATACCTGCTGCAAGAGGATTGAGGTTCTCACGAATCTCCCCAGCCTCTTGAGATCCAGGCAAAGGTTTTTCAATGTCTCTGCAATCTGTGTGTTGCTCAGAAACCTTAACAAGAAAGCGCAAGAGTTTCTGCTGCTTCCCCATGAACTCAGGCATATAACAGGTGCACAGAGCTGGGCACCTAGGACTGGGTACAAAAGTACAACTTAGGTTAGCCCATATGGGGCAGTGATCAGAACCCTCCACTTCTGGCATGATATCTGCATTCAGTAAGTTTGTCTCAACTAATGAACGATTGGCAAAGATATAGTCGATGCGGGTGCCATAGTTGGTTTGCCTAGCGCCCGTACGTGTAGACCAGCATGTGAAAGCGCTGGTACGTGTAGGATGGAAATGGCGGAAGGTGTCAATAAAATGACCACCAGACACACAATTCTGGGAGGGTTCAGAACCTTCCTCCTCATGATTTCCATTTTCTGCCGGAATAAACAGGAAGCTATCCAACCACTTTCTGCCTGGATTGTCCTCAAAGTTTTCCTGTGTGACACAAACATAAAAATGAGGAAAGTTTGGAGATAGTTTGAGTCTCATAGTTCCAATTATTCATAACATTTTAGAAGCCAACAACAATAAGGCATCATCTATAATGTTCAGACCAACAAGCAAGAGCTTATATTTATCAAATTTCAAAGGCTATGAATCAGGCATGAACACGTACCACATCATCTGGGTCACAGTGGTCTATGGGCCGGTGAGAGGTGTTTATATCGCCCAAAATAATCACATGACTAGACAGAATAATAATAGCAATTAAAATTTCAAATAAAAAAATATGAAGTGTGATGTTAATGGTGCAATTCTAGTACAGCTTAAAGTGCAAAAATAATGTTGCTCTGGATCAATTCTTGCTTACCTTCGAGGCCCCACAAGCGCCTCAGCTCTGCTCTGCAGGAGTTTGTAAAACTGCAGTTTAAACAGCTTTCTCTCTGGCTTTTCTGGATCAGCACGCGGGCAATACACATTGATGATAGTCAGTGTCTCAAATCCTTCTGCTTCCCTGTGGAAAATAATTACCACAATCTTTAAAATAATTTTCAAAGCTGTGACAGTTTTGTACATCAGTATAATCTGAGGAAATCATTCTTCGTGATGTAGAGCAAATTGTCAATGCTAAAACATATACAGGGAATATTGGAATACTGAATAGGCCCAAAGTTCATTAGGATTTCAACATGCCCTAATTGCTTTCCCCTCCGTGTCTTGGAAGAGTACCTACATGATGCCAATGGTCCCTTACAACACTATAGTGGTTGTAAAGAAGGTTGTAACAAACTTGGCTTTGGCAGATGTACACTGTTTGCAAAGGTACATTATATGGTCAAAAGTATGTGAATATATGACCATCACACCCATATGTGGGCCCAAACTGTTGCCACAAAGTTGGAAGCACACAATTGTCTATAAAGTCTTTGTATGTATCTTCACTAGAACTAAGGGGTCTATGTCAAACCTGTTCCAGCATAACAATGCCCCTGTGCACAAAGTGAAGCCCATGAAGACATGGTTTGCCAAGGCTGGTGTGGAAGAACTCGAGTAGCCTGCACAGAGCCCTGACCTCAACCCCACTGAACAACTTTGTTGTTAACTGGAATGCCGACAATGCACCAGGTCTTCTCCTCAGACATCAGTACCCAACCTCACTAATGCTCTTGTGGCTCCCCAGAAGAGTGGAGGGTATAATACTAGCTAAATCTTTGATGTCAACAAGCACATTCATTGGTCAGGTGTCCATATACTTTTTTACATATAGTGTACATAGCTGAGTTATCCTCTGAACTATACTTAAGATGGTGACATGAATTCCTCCAAGGTCATCAGACAAGTGCAAGTAGATGAGGCACTGTTAAAAACAGTAGATATTTACACTGAATGCTTGAACTTGTGTTGGGTGATTACGGCTCTTCCTTCATTATCAAGTGACTGGAGCTCCTCTATGGAGAATTCCCCCTGATCACCATAGCAACCGACAACCTCTCCATGGTTGACAAGGCGACCTGTCAGTCCTTCTTCTGCGGCGATTGGGGTGGCGGAGTCTTTACAAAACGTCGCGACCCCTGTTTAGATAAAGTACAGTCAAACAAACGACAAAAAACAAACATCAGTTTCCTCCGTGCATGCAAATACAAAAAGTCAAAGAATAAAACGCAGAGTTATAAACCAAAATTGTAATAATATTTTCAATTTCATGCGTTATTACAATCAGGCCACTCTACACGAGCTTGACCTGATGAAAAAAACAAAACAACAGGAAACATCACAGAAATTCTAGTGGTTTCCCCTACAAATACCATTACAAACAATCAGCTGGCTGTTAACCATTAAAACCATTACCAAATGGATTCCATTATGTGACATAGGTCCTTAATGGTATAGGTCCTTAATGGTATCCACTAGACATAACATAATACCAATAGAAGGCAACAAAATACCAGTAGAGACCCACAAGGACCATTAGAGTTTTCAATAAAACCAATAGCGCTCCCATTAACACCATTACCATTACTGGTCCTTAATGGTATCCACTAGACAAAACATGCCACCAAAAGAAGGCAACAGATTACTAGTAGAGACCCACAAGGACCATTGGAGTTTCCATTAAAACCAATACACTTCCCATTATAACCATTAAATTCATTATTGGTCCTTAATGGTATCTACTAGACATAATATGCCACCAGTAGAAGGCAACAGGTTACCAGCAGAGACCCACAGGGACCATTAGAGTTTCCATTAAAACCAATACACTTTCCATTATAACCATTAAAAATACTACAAATTCTGAGGGCTTTTATTGTTTTTTAAGTTAAGCTAACATTACCCGAGTAGCCAGTGCGTCCTCGGCTAAAGCTGAAATAAGAGTTGTATCCATCCACAATTGCAGTCCTTTCGTCCAGCAGGTCGCCTAACAGCATGGGGGAGAATTTTATTTCATAAACATGGCCAAAGTGTGTAGCTCCTCTATTCACAGCTGACATACTGAAATGGCTCCATAGTGGAATATGTTGTTGCTAGCGTTTCCGCTTTTACTTACGCGTCACTTTGGTTTCCTGCAAGCATATGATATCAGCGTCGAACGAGTCAAGCGCCGACTTTATCCCGTTTTTAAAGGTTCTTATGCCATTTATGTTCCAAGTGACAATCTTCATGTTTTAGACTACAAACAAACACCGCGCGCGCGTACACACACGTACACACACATACACACCGCACCAACAGCGTGCAGCTCTGTGTGCGAGAAGGGTACTCCTCACCTCTCGCGAGATCTTGAAAGCGCGCTCTTGCGGTAAATACGGATGACTGATGTGCGCTTTTTTGTTATTATTTCTTCCCGTAGATCCTGCTCCATTAATTATAGCTGTACAATGTAATGAAATAGCTGACGCTGTCAAAAGTTGGCGTTTTAAATTAAAATCGCATGCGCAGAAGTTTGTGCACCCATATTATTTACATCAAACTGATTTGGCGTTAGTCTCGCGAGATCCGCGAGTGGCGCGGTGTGTTCTAATGGTACATTCTCTAGACTGCTTATCCTACACAGGGTCACATGGAGCCCGGAGCTTACCCCAGGGAACTCGGGGCACAAGGCAGGAGACACCCTGGATGGGGTGCCAACCCATCACAAGGCACAATCACACACTACGGACAATTTGGAAGTATAAATAAACCTACGTTTATTTATAAGTATAAGTATTTATAAGTATAATAAACCTACAACTGAGAGACTAGGGGAGGAAACCCCCGAAGAACAGGGATCTGAGACTACAGTGGGCACAGACTCACCAAAACTGGACAGGTGAATTGGAAACACATGGCCCAGGCTGTTGAGCCTCTGCTGCATCATGCAGATGGTAGGGTTAGAAACTGGCATCAACAGCCTGAATCCATCAACCCAACTCACCTTGTGTTAACAGTTCAGGCAGCTACTGGTGGTGTAACAGTGGTCTAAAGTGTAATGTAATTAGCACACATCAGGTCCCTTAATACCAACTGAGCTTCATTTGAATGCCACAGCCTATCTTACAATACTTGTTAATGCACCATGTTGCAAAGCACAAGTCTGGATCCAAATAAATCTGGTTCCATGAACATGACAATGAGTTCAGAGTATTAGTCACCAGATCTGAATGCAACAGAGCACCTCAGGGATGTGGTAGCACAGGAGATGAATGTGCAGCTGACAAATCTGCAGCGTTTATGTGATACATGTCTCCTAGTGGAATCCATGCCACAAAGAACTGAGGCTGTTCTGAGAGCAAAGAGGGTTCCTAGCCTGTATTAGTATGGTGTTCATGTATATGCTCTTTAAGAGATTAAACAGTTTTTTCATTTAATAATAATAATAATAATAATAATAATAAACATCTCAGTCTATTCAGAGCAGCCCCCCCATGTTATTACATTTATTCATAGTTTTACTAACTATTGTCAATGCAGATTTCCTTTACTACTGCTATAAACAAAATACAGAAAAGAAAGATATAATTATATGTTCATAGACTATTTCTGATCCAGCTGCTCTTATCAGCCATGATCTGAGTGTTTACTGGCAGGAAGGGTTTGGACCTCTGCGTGCAGTGGTGAGGAACCAGAAAAAGCCGGAACTCCACGTTGCTTTGTACAGATGTACACATTCTCATCACTGCTGCTATAACCGTCTCCTCAACCAAAGGGGTTTTGTGACAGACCGGAGGATTTTTACACACCTGGTGATCAGTACTGAAGGGACAGGTGCATGTTTCTATTCATATTATATTCATGTAATGACCTTTTTTAGTATGTAGTAAGTATTATGGACCAGTAAAATCCTGCCATGATTTTGAAAACATTTATGAAAATAATGTACTTGGAGATTCCTTCGCATGAGTCTATCAAGTAGTCTCAATTTTAACGATTTTAACACTTTTAAACAATCTTTTTATTGGGCCAGGGTGATTATTTCTTGATAATTCTGACTTATTAAAATAAAATAAGGTGACTTCTCAAATTTAAGCCTATGCAATAGACACAATGAACAGTTTCATTACTGATGCTTCATTCACTAAGAAATTTTGGTGTTGTGTTTTTTTTAGGCAGCTGTATAATCATACCTTCCATAAAATCTACTGCGAGTACTGAAATTGCTGAAGTGAAGATAACTTTTGATAACTGTTCCTCCTCAGAATGGAGATTAAAGTGTCTGTTGATGGAGTCCAGCGCATTGTTTGTGGTGTAACTGAAATGACAACGTGTCAAGAAGTAGTCATCGCTTTAGCCCACGCTCTGGGTAAGTTAATTAGCTGTATTACAGAAGACAAATTATGATGGAAGAAAACTTGCCTGCCTTAATATTGTTCCAAGATTATTCAAAAGCTCTCATGAACGTCACACATCTGGAATGTTGAAAGTTAATATGGATGCACAGCCAGATTTGTTAAGACGATCCCAAAATGTCAGATTTGCAGAGGCTAATACTACGATAACATTAAAACTCTACATAGATATTAATCCTGATATTACAAATCGATACAGGCAGGTGAGAAAGGAAAAATCAGTAGTTGTTATGCTGCAGGAGCATTTTGCTGGCATTCTTTATCCTCTTCCCTCCTAGGGGAAAGAGTCACTGCAAATTTGACAATTTGCCAGATAACATTTTTGCAGTATTTATATATAGAACTTGATTTGTTTTAATTTAATCTTTAAACTATAGAAGCATACTTTTCATATTTTAAACATACACTCACTGTACAATTATTTATGCAGTTATCTAATCAACCAATCATGTGGCAGCAGCACAATGCAAAAAATATCATGCAGATACAGATCAAGAGCTTCAGTTAATGCTCACATCAACATCAGTATGAAGATGAAAAAGTGTGAGTGAGCGAGCGACAGTTGTGTGGGTGGAAGCGCTTTGTTGAGAGGTCAAAGGAAAATGGCCAGGCTGGTCCTTCTGACCTGTATCTGCATGATTTTATGCATTGTGCTGCTGCCACATCATTGACTGACTGGATAACTACATAAATAAGCAGGTGTACAGGTGTTCCTATTAAATTGGACAGTGAGTGTGTGTGTTTGTGCTCGTGAGTACATAATTTCTGTAGCTATTTACAAGTGGACAGACTTTGTATGTGTAAATTTGAAGTCAATACATGCACTAGAAGTATATTAAATAGAAAAAACAAACATGTCCAAATACTTATTTCCCCTCACTCTGTTGTGACTGATCACCTTTATGATATTATGAAATATTTCCCTCCTGATGGTAGTGAGCTCTTCCTGGATGACCAGGAATGAGGGCTCACTGAATGGTTTAATCTGTAAAAATTACATAAATCATGTCTTGTGGCCTTCACAGCCACCAGATCTCAACCCACCTGAACACCTGTGGAAAATTTTAGTGCTCTCCATCACCATAATGGAAACACCAGTTGAAGGAATATCTCTTGGAAGAATGGTGTTCATCCCTTGAGTACAGTACCAGAGGCTTGTAGAATCCAAAACTGCCAAAGCTCATTGAAGATATTCAGGTGGCTCATGGTGGCCCAAAATCTTACCAAAGCACAATGTTGGTTTATCCTTACTATCCTTTCTATTCCAGTGTCAACCTTCAACAACTCATTGCTCATCTTCGGCAACATGCTCCCATAATATGTCAGCAATGTTCTGACTCGTGCAACACTTTCTCTTCGTCCATAGGTCGCACAGGTCGCTACACTCTGAGAGAGAATTTCAAAGGCTATTGGCGCAACGTGGCCCCTGACGAGCATCTCCTGGAGTCCCTGGGGAAGTATGGCCAACAGGCGAGGGAGGTCCAGCTCACCCTACACTATCTAGGGCCCTCTCTAGTGGATTGGCCAAACAAGCCACGTGTTCAGTTAAGACGAGCTGAGGGAGGAGGAAGACTGCGCAGGAGTAGCGCAGGAGCCATCCTCCACCGGCAGAGCCTCCCTCCGCTCTCCCATCTCCACTCCAAAACTCCCTCTGAAGAACTGAAGAGGCCCAAGAGGAAATCATTAACACTGATGGAGGAAGCATGGGGTTGGCTGGAGAATCTGGGTAAGGGACGGAAGCAGCAATTAACACGAGATAAGCGGGAAAATGAAGAGAAGGATGGAGGAAATCAACAACTGGATAACATGGGCGCCAAGCCAGATAAACTAGTCCAGGCCTCCAGGGTATTACAAGGAAGAGACAAAAATAGAACAGAAAACAAAAAATGGAAGAATAGAGAAAAGGATGATGAAAGAGAGTTACATGAATATATGAAAAAACATAAAACGCAGGTTGGGGTTTCAGTACATGAGGGAGTCTTTGATACAATAGAGAACCTGAAAAAGTTAATCATCCAACAAGAGACTAGCCTGAGAGCACTCAAGCTCAAAATAGACAGCGCTGATGAGCAGATTTTCAAACTTGAAATGCAGCAAGCAGAATCCATGTCTGATGAGGAAGAGCAGCTCGACTTTTGGCTCAATGAGCTGAAGGCAGAAGAGGGCTACGAGGAAGTCCTGCAGATGCAGTTCCTGGATTTGAAGCAGAAAGCCGCAGAGTGCAAAAATAAATTAGAAAAGTATAAAGTCAAGCTGCAGAGGATGGACCTCACAAACATGAGGGACTCTCAGTGTGATGATGATGACGACGACGATGATATCTCTGTTAGAATGGAGTCGGATCGTACTTCAGGATGTCCGGAATCGGCGACTGAAGAGAAAACATCCACCGACGTCCCAGGAGGAGACAGTAAGGAGAAGATGGTAATCGCTGGAGTGGAATCAAAACTCCCTTACATCTTAGTTACTGCAAATGAGATATCAGAAGCCCAGTTAAGTAGCCCCTCAGAGCTCAGGGAATGGTGGAGTCGATGGACCGAAGCTCAGAAAACTACCTCAGGGTCTACAAAAGTCGCGCACCGCTCTGAAATAATAATCCACCTCCGAAGCACAAGGGTTTAGAAGAGACGACAAGTCTTGTGGAAAATCTGTATCTCTGTAGTAAAGCTGACTGTAAGGCATTTAAGCACGATATTAAAGAAACTTGCAACATGGAAATCAAACATGGCTTCAGTTCACAGGAAACTGTTTTCATAAAACATTTATTTCAATTGTTTCATTCAAGACCATTAACAAAAGTATAGAGGAGATCCGGTGGCTCAGCAGTAACCCACTGATCTCCAGGAAAAAAAAAAAAAAAAAAGAAAAGAAAAAAAAAAAAAGTCTTAACAGTAATATTCTGATTTTCAGTAAGGAGCACAGCAAATAGTCTCTACATTAAATCCTGATCTTATTCTGAATGATACCTTTTGTACTGTTTCCCCTTTTTATCTCACAGGTTATGCAGACTTATATGTTTTTTTTTTGTTGTTTTTTTTGTTTTTGTTTTTTTTTTTTAAACCTCCCACTAACTAAATAGCACACATTACATACAGTATACTTTATCCACAGGTCTTGGGGATGCAGATCAGTATTAAATCTACATGGAAAAAAGCCACTCTAAGATTGTTCATATATTTTGGCAATTGTCCGGGAATAGAGTATACCTCTATTGTGTGGTTGGGTTTGTTTTGTTGTTTTATTTAGAGTCTTTAGGCACCTTAATCTTACTTTTATTTTACTTGTTAGAAGCATATTAAATTGAATTTTTAAAAATAAAAAGCAAAAAAACAAAAAATGTGTGTGCAATGAAAAGAAAATATAAAAGGACTGCAAAATATGAGAAGCTATTAGGAATTCTGCACCTGAAAGCAGAAGAAAACACATGGAAGGAGGGGGAGAAACCAAGCACAGCTATTAAAACAAAAAACATACAGAACTTGATCAAAATAAACTCACTTTAGGGAAAAAAAAAAAAAAGATCATTCAGACAAATGGTATACATGAGCCATCTTAAGCACAGTGATATGTCAGACCAGAGTGGTTGTAAAAGATGCGCTGAACAATAGAGCAGAAATAAAAAAGGGGAAAGGTACACGACTGTAGCTTGTGTCAGGGTAAAAGACTTGATCTGGAAGTTGTTTAACATGGTGAGTGGGTGTCGAGTGGGAAAAGTGGATAATCAGATGTCCAAAACGTGTAAGACAGTTTTCAGAAGATAGAGGGAAGATGATTTGAAAGGGGGGGGGGAGGGGTGCAGAATTCCACACAATTTCATTTCGAGCTGAGATGGAAACACATTAGCCATCATCAGGTGGCAGAACCACCAAATCCCATTTTTCTCCAACACTGTCAACACACTGTTCTTACTGCTCATTTTCTTAAAAAATACTTGAGATAACTCACACAGAATGCACACATACGTGCACACAACCAAGGAATCATTATTGATGACAAATGCGCAAAAACCACACTAATATGAAAGGTCAGAGGAGACGATCAATTCTTTTGGAAGGGATTTTGGGACAGGGTGAGGGTGTGTTTGTGTTTGTGTGCATGTGTGTTTGTGTGTGTGTGTTTGTGTGTGGCTTCATGTGTCTTATTGATGTTTTTAACAGTGCAAATCCCTTCCCTGTCCTTTAGTCTTGATTGCTTCTTTTCTCTGAGGTGTTGTCAATGTGGAGAGGGAGGAGCAGCAAATAGTAGATCAGTCAATCACGCCTGCCTGGCGAGGTTTCCTCTCCACATTAAAGCCCTGGAGGAATCGAGCACACTAAATGTTAGTTCTCCGAAACACACATTCAGACAAACTACAACCTCAGACAACTGCAACAGTTCATTAATAATAAAGATGACACTACTTGAATGTTTTAATACAAGTAATATAGTAAAAAAAAATGATAGTCAAAAATATTACTATTAATCCTTATGCACTATGAACTATGTACTTGATCCTTTCTCTAACAAACACTTGGAAACTTTTACAAAAAAAAGTAACAAGAGCAACAAGGTGAAACAATGTTAAAACTGACTGGGCCCTATTATGAGTGTATTTCCATAAATACTGGCCATATTGCTAATAAAAGCCCTAGATATATTTGGAAAATTTTTTAGAAATTCAAAGAATAAAGCCTGAAATCAGCAGTATATCCACTTCTACACAGAGGACAGAAAATAAGACTTAGTGTGCATTAACCTTTGAATTATCAGGGCCCCGGGGTTGTCGAATGATCACCAGACGCGGGGCGCTGGCATCGTCCAGGGTGATGCTCTTCAGGCGGTTCACCAGGCGGTCAGGCCGAGGTGTTGCCACTGCTTTAGGACCCTCACTACAACACACACACATTTTGCAGGCTTTCTTAAGACTAGAGAAAGCAGCAAGACTGCATATTACAGCAAAGAAGCAACAAGCATTGGGCTACCATGTGGTTTCACCACTGCTTTAAAGTTTGTAAACTGGAGTCAAGTGGAGTCCACTTGACTTGACTGTTCAATGACCTTGATGGCTAAAAACTTTTATAATCAGGTTGCCATCCATGTTAGTTAGTGATTTTATAAAATTTAAATAATAATAATAATAATAATAATAATAATAATAATGTTTTAGCAATCAGAAATGGTGACTGATGTGGGCAGTGGAATGGGTATTGAATACATTGAAACTGAACCACACCAGTTTAAATCACTATGGAGAATTTGAGAGGAATAATATACACATTCGGTTTTCAACAATGTCTGAGTAAAATCCAAAGCCTTGTTCACTGGGAGAGTTTTGGCAGAGACTGAAAAAAATAGAGCCTATTTATCACTGCCGACATTAAATCAGTGCAGTGTAGATCAGTGGTCTATATATATATATTATCTTTCTTTTTCTTTTGCAACCTGCGTCAGCAATTGATGGACACAGCTATAGAAAATCTATTATATTATAGCATTCACATGAAAGGTCATACTCTGTGATCCACCACATAATTTATCATCCTGTAATAATGATTCTCGTCTGACCTGACTCTGCGGACATTGCAGGCACTGCACTTCCCCGTGCGCTGGTTCAGGATAACCGAGAACTCCACCTCATCTCCGGCCTGGAGCTCCAAGCCATCCTGCACCTCCTTCATGTGAAAGAACAGCTTCTTACTCTCGCCTACCTCATATGTGATGAAACCAAACTAGGAGGGTCAAGAAATCACATCAAATAATTATACATCAGGTCTATAACACAGTAGCTTGTACAAAGAATATTAACATTCTATTATCATAATTAACATTATGAATATGTATACGCTTTGTTACCTGGTCTTTAACGCATTCCACCAAAGCTCTACGCTGTGGAACGACGTTGCATGCCATCCTCTGTCCTGTCTGAGGCACGGTACACAGCTGAAACTTCACCATCTCCCCTTTCTGCAGGCAATCTCGTTTACTGGTCATGCTAACGATTCCGAATGGGTAATTCTGACCTTTACTGGTGCCTGGCAGGATCCAAACAGATCAAGGACATGACCATCATTACTCCAAAATTATGACAGGAACCTGGGGATCTAATCAATTTCCTAACACACTCACAATTGTATCTTTCCATCTGACTTTTTATCAAATGATTTAATGCTAGAAATATGGTATTTACATGCCAATGAATATATTCAAGATGCTTTACATCAAAAATATTGCCTAAAATATTTAAAAATCACTGTGACTGAATTCAGGCACACAGCCACCAAGGTTTTAAACATTTCCTGTGTGATGTACCTGTTTTACACATCTCGCTGTATGTTATAAGCAGGGAAAAAAAATCACCTGGGTCAAAATCAAATTTATCCTCACTTTTGGCTAAGTGCATCTATTTTAAGTTCATGTAGCACCTGCACTGGTACAAACCAGAGAAGCAAGACACTACAGCACAACCCTATCCAGCAACTTGACCCAATTCTGTCATTCAACACATCAGCAAATCACATTTAACTGGAAAGGTTTTAGTCAGCCTTAGGCAGATTTACACTTTAAAGGCAGATAGCCCATGCAAGGTTAGAAAACAAATAAAAATATTTCCATATTGGTTTGCTGAAAATCGTCAAAATACATTATAGACAATAAAACCCTATTTCAGTCCACTATCCCAAGAAGGCGTCTCCCAAACTGCTACATATAATTGCAAATCTCTATCTGTTTTTGACCTTGACTGAGGAACTAAACTTTATGGTTCAATAACTTCATCACAGAACCTTGTCTGAACCTCATTATTATTTCAAGGTCTCAAAATGTGGGGGAGTGACATAGGGATTCTCATAAGCATCCATGCTAGTAAGATCTCCCCTATACGAGTTTGAACTGTAATGTATCGGAGAATTTATATAAAAAATAAATGAAAGCCTGGTTCCTTACCTTCTTCTGTTACCTCAATAAGTCCTTGGTATTCAGTCTGAGATGGATCCACACTACGCAGGGGCCGGATCACCTTTCCCGAAAACAAAGTACTGCCAATGTCCTCACCCAGTCCATTCACTTAACACACATACACAACACCTTCAACATAAAACTTAAAACCTTCAGGTATTAACGCTGGAGATCTAGATACAGTCATCGGTTATGTACCATTAGAGTTCATTTAAAGATAGCATGATATGGCTTAAATAAACATTCCATACCATGTGGGACTCTCGTGACCTTCTCAGCGCTGACTTTGTTCCCTTTGCCCTTAGACAGAGTGTATTCGACCGTATCTCCCAGGTCCAGGTTGTCCATGTTACCACACATCTCACTACATGACAAACATACGGAGGGTGAGAAACAAAAATTACCAAGCCTCTGATGACTGAAATAGTACAAAAAAACAAAACAAAACAGTAGTTCTGAAATAGTTATAGGGGGAAATCTGTGTGTCAACCCCTGATTGGGACCTGCAGTACCTGAAGTGAAAGAAGATCTCCTGGTCATGATTGGCGGTTTCGATAAAGCCAAAGTTGTCCTTAAGTGTCGCTATGTAGCCCAGGAGCCTCTTAGTGTTAGTGGTGCGGTTTAAGATCTTGATGGAGACAGCGCTCTGCTGGCCAGTGCGCTTTACTTCGCTGATTGCAAACTCCACCTAAACACCATTACACAACTAATGAGTTCATTTCATGAAGACATCTTGAAATAGGGTTTCTTTGAAAGAGATACACCTTACCACTGCATGGACACTAATTGTGCTTCTCCACCAAAACACATGGAACAATCTGAATCTAATCTGGATCCAGAACCATCTGCGCCCTACTTGAGAACTGGTGTCTGTTTCCCCACAACAAAAAAATTCTCCATGAAAACAGGCATAGCTCTCCAAGAACACAAGGACTCGCATTGTATGTAGTGAGCATACGAAGTTGAAAGGAAACCATAACTATACAACTTCAAGGTGGCAGATTTTATATTTTAAAATATGATGGTGAAACTTTTCTAGTGAAAATGACTAGAAAAAAGGACAAATCAAAATTTTGCCAGTCAGTCACTAGATCCCTATATCCCTTGAAGACTGCTGTTCCATGCAATCTGGTAGAGTTCATTTCTAGCCAGAGGGGGATTCTGAGAGATCATCTGAACACTGCACTATTTCAGGGCCCACCCACATGTCCTTGGGCAAGCAGGGTAACTACAAATTAAATACAGGTTCTTTGGTAGGGTACAGCTCTATTGGCTGTGGAAATAAAATGCAGGATTTCAGATCTGTTTCTGCACCAAGCTGGGCCACACTGCCAGGTGGAAAATCTCAGACAGTCTACATCAGGGATGTTCCAACTGTCCTTAATGAGACGGAGCTAATTCAAGTGACTCAATAAGTCGGTTTAACCACTGTCTGCTAAATGCCTGTTAGTGTTGTGTAAATAAAAGGTTTTGGCAGATTTCACTCACCGGTTAATAATTTTAATGGGAATAGAGATGAGCCTTGGATTGAAGATCTGCAAAGATTTGTAAAGTCGAGGCCAAGTCTTGTTGCTGACATTTGAAGCACATCGCAAAGGTGATCGTCAGTTATGTTGGATCTCAGTCAGCTCTTGTTCAGCGTCATTAGAGCAAAAGTTTGCTTACATATATGTACGTGTGTGTGTGTGTATATATATATATGGAGCAGCCATCTCATCACACACAGCTCAATAAAACACAAAGCCTTGTGATTTGATTGACACTTGCTGCTTTAGTTTGGTTGATAAATCTTTGATTCACCAGACAACTGTGCTTCATACTAGAATAATGTTGTTTCCAGACAAAATGCATTAATTTAACATTACAGTGAAGACCCCTGTGAAGCCCTCTTTATAAGCTCACCCTCTGCAATGGGTGCCAATGTGCCTGAAATTAGTTTCTTTGGCACCTCTACCTAGTCAAAAACTCAGTACCATTAATCCAAGCATATAAAATTAACGTCATTTGACTCTGCACTGAAAAATAGAAACGAAATATGAATTGAGGATAAAGCCAGGTCTAGGTATTAGCAAACCATGTCTAGACCTTATAATTATATTTGTTTCCT
>CM074952.1:12845782-12874785 GCA_037577455.1 Pangasius macronema | reverse complement strand
TGACACTTGCTGCTTTAGTTTGGTTGATAAATCTTTGATTCACCAGACAACTGTGCTTCATACTAGAATAATGTTGTGTCCAGACAAAATGCATTAATTTAACATTACAGTGAAGACCCCTGTGAAGCCCTCTTTATAAGCTCACCCTCTGCAAAGGGTGCCAATGTGCCTGAAATTGGTTTCTTTGGCACCTCTAACTAGTCAAAAACTCAGTACCATTAATCCAAGCATATAAAATTAACGTCATTAACGTTCTGGTTTTGGGGTTGGGCCAAAGGACATGGTGAGAGTTTTAGACTCGTTTTGTGACAGTAACACTCAGTGGTCAAGCTAAGATCTTTCTTTTTTTTCTTTTCCTTTTTTACTTTAATAGTGGGCAACCTTTAATTTTATTTCTACAAATCCTTGCCAGCTGTTTCAAAATGGCAGCAGTTGAATAGTTGTAGTTTAAAAATCATGGATTTGAATCTGCACTGAAAACTAGAAATCTTTATACTTAACTCCTATTTCGGTCCAGATCCATAATCGTTTGGTACAGATCTGGAATATTAATATAAACAAAGGAGAAACAGAAAACAAATATTATCAGGGCAACTAATCTACATTACCTTATCTCCAATTTGAGGGAGAACTCCACCCTCTAGGTCTTTGATATGATAGGGTACAGTCAGCTTCACTCCACAGTCTTCATACACAAACACGCCTTCCTCTGCTTCCTACACACACACACACACACACACACACACACACACACACACACACAGTCAGAACACAAGATAAGAAGGGCTCTCTCTCCAGACACAGATTAAGTCTCGTCTTAACAAATAATTGTAAACAGAAATGAACTGCATGCTGAAAGAAATTGAGTCTGGGACTTTGAAAACAGATGCCCCAGTCTAGCTTCAGATGCAGTTTTCAAACACAAATGATGCTCAGACATTTACTTTAATATGTGATGTCTCTGTCCTTTGTAGCTGGTTAGACTCGTTACAGAGGTGTGAATCATTGGTTCATTCACTCGACTAATTAGCATATTTAATAGGGGTGTATTGTACTGTGTAACACAGGGCTCAACTGACGACATATTCAACAGATTGAAGTAAAAAAGTAGACTATTAGTCATAAAATACCGCATGTTACACGAGGTGTAATAAGCATTTGCAGTTAATCAAGCCGTCTTTGTAGCTCATATAGCAGTCTCTATATCTCGAATCAGGAGTGGCTACACACACACACACACACACACACACACACACACACACACACAATTCTCCCAAGCATGCTGTTTTCACGTAGCATACTAGCCGGCACTAATCCCACTGCAGCGACATCACAGACGAGGAAGAATCAAGTCGGGCCGGTTCAAAGAAATAGACAAAAAAAAAAAACAGAGGAAAAAATGTTACGGGTTTTCACAGTCCAGAAAAAGACCCGACAAAAAAACTGTTCGTCAACACCACTTGTATTTGCTGAGCCCTTGCAACCCTGAACAAATTCCTAATGAGCCATATTTACTTTTGTTACATTCTAGTGCACAGCTCAAGTTTCAATTATTGTCATGTGAAATGTTTTTAATCAAGTGAAAATGGAAACCTAAGGCACATATTCAGGCAATGCTTATTTTTACTGTATTGTAACGAGACACCACCGTGTCATATCTAATTTCATACACCCCTAATGTTTAGTGCTAATTAGGTTTCGATATTCACACGTACTCGGTGCATAATGGCAATGCAAAAGACAAATGTGATTGGAGCAAAATATTTCTAGATATTTAAATGAGCAAAATACATTAAATTATACATACATGGTCATTAGTAATGTGTAGATGGTAGTATTTGTATGAAAGGTGAGAAGTTGAACATGGCATGGAGTCAGTGGGACGTTAGCAGCCAATCCTGTGTCATTAGTTGGATGACACTCACGATTTAGAAGCATGCCAATGCTCGATTATAAAAACAACAAAAACTCAAGTCAACTAACCTTCTCAACTTTCGCCTTGGAAAATGGAAAGAATGATTAGATTGTCATTTTCAAGAAGCCATTATGATGACATCAAAAAATAACTACACTGTACATGTAATAACCAGTTCACCACAAGGGGCAAATGCTGCCACTTTAGTCTATCTCCACCAAATAATCCAAGGACATCACTGAAAAAGTAAACGCAAAAATGCGTGATGTAGATGTTCAATGCTACACACGTTAATGCAGCTTTGTGAGCTGTTTTTTTCTTTTCTTCGATACAGTAGTCGAGAGTCTAATTTGAGTTGTTTAAATGAAAAATATCTGCATGTAATCTAAAGCTGGTTGCATGCAGAAAAACAGAAGCCTACCTTATCTTTTTTCTAATGAAGAGCAGGATTGAAAAGGAGAATGGAAAATGAAAAAAAAAAAAAAAAAAGATTAGAAAGGGGATAAAACCAACCAACCAAAGTAAAAGGCTCAAAAATGTCTCCATACCTGCCTGAAAAAAATTGCATGAAAGTTTATATTAAAAAAAAAAGAAAAAAAAAAAAAAGCATGGAAGAAAAAAAAAGATCATACACATGGGCCTTGAGCCAAAGCAGAACAAAAGATAAGAATGGGGGAAAAAATAAAAGTTCAAAGGACATCAAATTGTGTAATAAAACATTGTCAGATAGGTTTTAGTTACATATATTAAGAAGTCCCCCACCTTCTCTTTACCCTTGTTGGGGCTGGCATTAGTCTTGCCGTTGGAGGCGGCTGTGGCCTCTTTCTCCACAGCACCTAGAAAGCGCTGTTCAGACTGTGTGTGGAAAGACACCGTGCCCTTGGGCAGCTTCTTGATCCGCACTGCGTGGTTCCTCTGGGCAGACAGCATGTCCTAATGAAAGAGTCGCAATGTTAGAACTTAGTGCTGGTGGGTGGCATCTTTTAAAACGTACATTCTAAAATGCACTTTAAAACTGTTTTATTTTTAAATTTTAGGAACATCCACTGCAGAGCTGGACAAATTTACTCAAACAACACAAGTGTACACTGGAGACTGCACAACTTCATTTTTACTAGGAGAACAGTAATTATTAATAAGAAGCACTGACCAGTTGTCTTTGCTATAGTTCAAACAAAAACACATTCGGGACATAAGTATTTTTAGGGTCTTTTATTAGTGCAGTTAAATGCTGATAAACAGCAGCAAAGAAGGAAATCAAGCCAAACTTCAATTAACCGCCATACACCAGCTACACATTTCCACCTTTAATACTTTTCTTAAGCTATACTGTTATTCACAGAAATGAATCCGTGCAATACATTTTCAGTACAATCCTTTACAAGGACCTTGTCGATCACTTGTCTATCACCTGTCTGCACTGACTTGTAAAGAAGACCAGAAAAACAGGGTTTTTAATCAAAAAGCATTAGTAACGTGTTCGAATTGATGCTTCTTGTAGGCCTATTTAATCTTTTTCCTTTTCCGGCCAAAAACCTTTAAATTGATCTGCTAGCATTAACAATTCCTGGCTGCCTGGACATTATTTCTCTATTTAAAATCATTTCAGCATACATTTTACACCATACACAGTCTTAAACAGGAGCAGCAAAACCAGTACATCACACACGGTACCTTGTGCTACAGGACACACAGCACAGCTGCTTATCCAATAACCTGCTTATTCATTTCTCTGAAAGAGGAACACTTGTTCACCTTCACTGGGCTGGGAAAAGTACCTACAGCACTGGGCATAAGTCTTAGGCACCCTATATTTTTTTTTAGTACGAACGTTGTTATAGAATTGTATTTGATGACTTCGACATTATCGAGTCAGTACAAAAACAATTTAGATTTCCAAACGTTAGTTTTCCAGCACATGACTTACAGGGACGACAGTAAACTCCACTTCATCTGAAATGTGCAGTGGGCTCTCCTCCAAAACCTCACTAAAGTGGAAGAACATTCGAGCATCACGGTCCACACACTTAATGAAGCCAAAGCCATCACGCATGGCAGCGATCACACCCTAGAGAGAATCAGGGATTGTAGGAATGACAGAATAAGAAGGTCAATTATAGAAAAAAAAACAAAAAACATTATACACAAAATTTCACTTATAACGTGATCATTTTGAATGAAGTTTGAATTTTCTTCTAAACTTTAGTTTCTCACCATTTCACGAGACTCCTTAGTAAAATGGAAGGTGTCAGGCAGTATGTCGATGTTTGTAGCTCGCTCAAGCTTGTCTCGACGGTCAGTGGAAATGTTGAACTGGACATGGTCTCCTTCCAGAAGTGTCACTTTGGACTTGGTGTCTTTCTCCCCAAAAAGAAGTTCCTTTTGGCTGAAATTGATCCTTGCACAAATTCGTCCAGGTAATGGGTCGTTCTGTAAGAGAGCAAAGCGGCCATCAAATTTACCCAATACAGGGCAGGGTATATGCTGCCACTCCAAATATCAACTGAGGAAAAAGTCCTATGGTAAACAAGATCAGCAGGAGAGGTTGCATTTATACCTGATTCTTGGTGGGAACTTTAGGGATAACCTTGGTGACTGTGCCCTCAAACTGTTCAATACTGATATCTTCAAATATAACCGTGCCTGGGGGGAGCAGACGAACATCCGTAGCAACCTCTTTCCCCTAAAAGGAGATGAGGAGGAAGAGTTCAGAGCATACGCAGAGCAAAGCTGTGCAGATGTTCCAAATAGTCTGACTTGGAGACAGATAACTATTTAAGTGACATTTCTGCCAAAACATACATTTCTGTCCTTAATGGAAAACTCCACATCATCTCCAGCCTGCAGTGCCTCCAGGTCACCCTTGAACTCACTGTAGTGAAAGAAAATCTCTTTCACCACGTCCGCTCGCTCAATAAATCCAAATGCATCCTGTAGGGGAGAAAAGATCTTCAGTGAAACTAAACACCAAATGAACAGACTCTACAAATGCACATATCTAAGACTTTTCAGTGTTTCATTGCGAAAGTATTTCTTAGCTGTGTGACTACGGACAGAAACAAACCTCTTATAGAGCACAGTTTTGCTTATATTAGACACAAACGAGCACACACAGCCATGGACACTTACCTTAGTGGCACACACCACCCCCTGGCACCTCATCGGCTTCTTCTTGACCAACATGATGTTATGGGCACTGACAGCTCCAGTACTGAAAGACGAAAAACACCACTCTTCATTCCCCAGAGACCAGGAACCACAGACCACTGCCAGCTCTTCTGAACCCACTGGCACTGTACTGCAGTGTTTTTGTTAACATGAGAGGACTTACTGCTTGTTAGTCTCCATGTAGAAGCTGACTTTATCTCCTGTTTCCAGTTGTTGGTTGCCCTCCACATCGTCAGGGGTGTAAGTGAGATAGAACACTTCCTGCGAGACGATTAATGTAAAATTATTTATACAGAACTGTCCCCTTATCAATAGAGGGATAATATTTAAATCACTACACTATACATTAATATACTACACTGAGAGAAAATGAAAATTTGCCCATCTGCCTTCACCTCAACATTCCTTATCCTTATTATATAATTGTTTTTTCTTTACCGACTAAACTGTTCTAGGCCATCACTGGCAGTGTTAGCACCTATCTACAATTTATGCTGTAGCTTAGCTATAGCTTTGCACTAGCTTAGCCAGTTTAAGAACCACAGTAGTAAAAAAACAGCCAACCACTACGGCTAGTCGAGCAGACCTTTCTCCTATAATCTGTGCCATGCTTTGGTTGCCAGGTTTATTCAGCTAACACTCATATATAAACAAAACATTTATTGGTTAATTAGATCAAATAAGGTGATGGTCACTCTGAACACATAGCATGCATCACTGATCTGTTCAACCTTAAAAACTCATTTTAAAAAACACAATTAAAAAGATATTAACATCCTAATATGGTCACCCCAGTCAATACAGAACACATGTGCTAAGACACAAGGAACCAAGGTGAACTTCTAAAAGGATTTATAGTTTACACTAAGCTGAAGAGGAAAATAATTGCCTCTCATACCCCGTTTCTCTCATAGCACACACTGCCGGTGGGGACCTGGCCAGGAGCAGACCTTCCATCCAGGTGGTTGGGGATGGCTGAGACAACCTGAACAACGCCACACACACACACACACACACACACACACACACACACACACATTTAGAGAAGGTATTTGTGAAATATATACAACCAATAACACAATCTCCAACATGCTATTTATTCAAATAATTAAATGAAGCATGCAAGTGGATACAAACACATTACTGACAATTAAAACAACATTTCAATTGGCTCAGAACACACTGACACCACATAGAAACGCCAGACAGACATTCAAGCCCATTGTGAACCCACAAAAACAATGCTAAATCAATGGAGTGAACCAGAATTAACTTCAGTTATTCAGCAGAATATTTACTATAGGCACTATTAAATAAGAATTTCATTGCTTGCAAACATTGCATCATAAGTGAGTTTAAAATGAGCCAGAGAAAAAAAAATAAAAAAGAGATAAAGGGACACTGATGAGACATGGACAAAAAAAGAGAAAATGTGTCCTTAACTGGATGTATATAACCATGCAGCATAGTAAAGGGAGAGGCGTGCAAGTCTGGTCCCACCTGCCCAGAGATTCGTTCTTCGGGCAGGACTTCGGCCTTGATCTTTACCAGCTTCACGGCAATTGGTTTGCCTGTGCGCTTGTCAGACGACACCTCAAACTCCACATCATCTGAAAAGACATGACAACGGTAAGAAATGCCAACGGTGCCAATACGAGGTCAAAGGCCCTACGCCGTGAAGGTAAATCCTTTATATATTTTTCAACCAGTCTCAGAAATCACACAGAGCCACACACATGTTTTTTCACTACATTTTAAACTAAGCTTTCAAATGACACTGAAATCATGCCAGTGCTCTCCAAATATCAAGAGTTATCAGGTGGGCTGTTCAAATCTAAGTGCCAGTGTACTATACATCTAGTCAACAGAACTCTTCAAATGTAAAATTACTTAAAAGGGTCATAACTAATAAAAATAAGTACTTGCCTGAACAATGTGTGCTTTTGCTGGTGCAGCACATCCACTCTCTTACCTCCAATCTTGAGCTCCTGCAGGTTGCCATTGTACTGGGAGCAGTGGAAGAACAGGCGAGCCTGTCTCTCCGAGCACTGGATAAAGCCGTAGGAGCTAAGCAGCTTCTCCACCACACCAGTCTCCCGGAGGCCCACTCCAGTGCCGTTAGCAAAGCCATTGCTATGCAGTAGGCTTGGGTCGAAACTCATCTATACAGGGACAGACGGGAATAAGTGTTTAAAATGCATAATGATTTCTATATATTCACATTATAAGTAAATCTGTGAGTTTACAAACACGAGTGGAAAATGATGCAGGAATGAGATGAAATCTTCCCAACCCAGTGCGTGTTTGGCATGTGAATTAGGTTTGTGTCCAACTGCCCAAATGTTAAAAGCGAATCCTGCTGTTACGAACGTAGGAAGCACACTCAGTGAGGAGGTACACAATCAGGGCATCACAGACAGAACAACTGTTTCAATGGAGTCTGCCTGTACATTCTGAACAAAAGGATCATTCAAAATTTGATAGATGATTCTGGGTTAGGCTTCTGTTAATCCTTCTGTTAACCCCCTGCCTTTTCACAAGTGCACATATTAGTAATCAAACAAAACAAATTCAACTTCGAACACACAGTGAACAGTAGCCTACACTACTGGTTAATGCTCAGACTCAATCAATCAATCAATCTCAGGACATGCAGTTAGCAATACACAAGTTTCACATCAGTTAAGCTGGTGGGGCAAAACTCCAACATGCCCACTTACAGATCTCTGGTACAACGGGGTCCGCTTTTGCTTTTTGCCCCCTGCCGCACGAGGAGTGTGGCAAGAGACGGAGGCAGAGCGGGGGATTGGTTGGCTGAAGGTGGAGGGGAGAGAAGCAGCGACAGTGGGGGCAGCTGATTCAGTATATACTCTCTCCATCTTTATTGGAGCACTCATGGCTGAAGGGCACTAACACAGGAGTCGAAAGGGGTTAAGTAATACTTCTACTACCAATTACCAAAAAAAAAAAAAAAACTCCTGATAGCAAATACATTACAATGCATTTCATTGAGAACCTGCTACAATGTGATTTCAAGCCAACTGACAGAAGGAAACTGGCTCTTGGCACTGAGACTGATCTAGAACCTGTTAAACCCATGCCAAACACTGGGATGGTCTGAAGCATCTTGGATGATTAATTTGCCATCACGGGGGGAAAATGTTTGAATTCCGCCAAAGATGGCAAAAATGGTGCCATACCACAAACTGATCGACCTGAAAAGGCACAAAACTGAATGTGGGTGAATATAATTACTGGAACTGATCTGTTTGTAAAGTCTCAGACATGCAGGGCTTTAAGACTAAGAGCTGGTTAAGAAAAACAGAAAAAGAAATAAAATGATGGTCGGAGTCAAGCTAACTATAATTCTCTGACAAGCTATTAGGTTCTAGATAATATCAGTGTAATTGGGAGCAATGCATTAGTTAGATGGCTGGATGAGGTGCTAATACTCAACACTGCAATGGTAAATGGTTGATCACAAAACTGCACAGACTGACCAGCCTCGACCAACGGGTCAAACTATGAAAGCAACATAGCTCGCTGAAAATCTCACTTAAAATAAAATGTCCCGATCGATAAAATGAAATGAAACTATTCCAGTTGCGAGGTACTGCACTGCACAGTGAGCACTCGATGTGGTCCGTATTGCAGGTAGCTGTCTAGTCTGCATTTTGGGCAGACCCCTAATAAAGACAGTCAAGGATGAACCCTTCTTGGTGAGAAAACATGACGTGTACATGTTTTCACTGATATGAACTGATCTAGCTCATCATCAAGCCCTTGTTAGCTGGATAGGGTTTGTCGGTAGTGAGAAAACCCTTTTTTGTGGCTGGGACCATTACATATACATAATCTGCTCCATTTTTACTTAGTTTCACTCACTTTAAACCAGAACCTCAACTTTGCAAATGATCATGCAGCTTTCTGAGGACAATATTATGCTACTATTTGTCTGTAAAGTATCTGTCTCTGGGGAATATAGATAGACAGTAGATATTTACATAAACTAAAATTATGTAAATGTATAATTACTTAATCAAGGTCATGAAATCAATGTGCACAATCGGCTTTTTCATGCAGTCAATCCTTAGACTTTGATTTCATTAAATATATCCACATTTCAGTTTAACTGTGCTGACAATTAGTTCTTTGTTTCCACTATAGAGCTGTACAGTGCCCTACATAATTATTGGCACCCTTCATAAAAATGAGCCACCATGGGGGGGGGGGGGTACATTGTCAACTTCAACTGTGTAATGTTTATAAAAAGATCTATCTTTGTACTAACAAAACCATTCCCAGCAGAACTACTTTTTTTTATTTTTTTAAATAATTGTAGTTTCTCTCAAAAATATTTGTACTAAAACGAATACCCCTAAATTAAGTGTAAAGAATTCTTGAAAACTTGTTTTGCCATTTGCTCTCAGTGGCATTTTAACCATGTCCTGTTTCCCTGGGATATAAATAGGAGGTTGCACACATGTAAAAATTCTCTTTGCCATTAACTACGATGGGGGAAAATAACATCATAAAATATATAGATAGTTGTTAACCTATACAAATCAGGTAACATACATAAGGAGTTAAAAATGCCATGAAGTCTAGATATCTGAAAGAGTTAGAAATTTGCCCATGAGCACACTACTTGCACAGAGTAAGGAGGACAGGGGGGAAAGGAAAAAAAGGACCCAAAAGCAGTTTTTAGAATTGCAAAAGTTTAGTTGATTCTTGTGGTATTCAAGTTTCAGAATCAACTGTTAAACACCACTTTCATAATAAGCAGCTGCCTGGAAGCGCTGCAGGTAAGGAGCCCTTCCTGAGATCAGCTCACAAAAAGCAACACCTGAACTTCAACAGCCACAGACGTACAACTGACATTGTGTGGGACCAAAATCAAACCTTTTGGTCATGAACATCAGCACGTTTTTGATGACAAATGACAGCATATAAAAGAAAAACATCCAAATGTATAACCCTACTGTAAACTATGGCGAAGGATTCTGAATGCTGTTTTATGGCTGGTGGTTTAGGGGCTGTTGTGACTCATGGTATCATGAATTCTGCCAAGTAGCAGGATATTTCAGCCCAAAACCTGGTTTCCTCTGACAGAAGGTTCAAACTCAGCCATAAACAGAGCTTTCAACAAGATGATGAGCCAAACAGTCTCCCAAATCAACACAGAAATGGTTAAAGAGACATAAAATCAATGTCGTGGGATGACTCCCTCAAGCCTCAGGATCTGAGCCCTGCTGAGAAGGTCGGAACTGAAGAGGGAGGTCCACATGCACAAACCTAAGAATACACAACAGTCTGAAATGTTCTGCAACAAGGAGTGGACCAGCATCCCTCTCCAACATCCTGTCTGCAACCTTAGACAGTACAGGAAGAGACTCGGTGCTGTAATTCTCCCTAGAGCAGGGATTACAAAATATTTATAAGAATGCTGAAATTTTAAAGGCAGCGTTTTGTAGGGAAAAAAGCACTACTCATTAATTAAGTAATTAATTAAACAAAAATGATAATTAAAATAAATAAATAAGTAAATAAAAAATCACATGTTGTGGCTACCACAACAGGAAAGCTTTCACCCTATCAAAGGAAGATCGCAAACTCGAATCCCGATAATGTCACAGTCATCCATGGCTGGGACCCAGGACAGCAAAACTGGCCATCTCGAGGTGGAAGTGATGGCTTACTCTCTCTCCCTCTCCCTCTCTCTCTCTCTCTCTCGTCAATCACAGTGACACTAGCGGGAGGGCAGATCGTGTTATGCTGCCCTGTGATGCAGCATCTGTGAAACCATGTTAGCCTTCACCCTCTCTGGCTGGTAGGTGTAGTGTGAATTAATTAGGTGGGGAAAAAAATAGGGATTTTTACATGTTTAAAAATAAAAAACCTGCACAAGGTCACAGTATTTTTTTTTTTTTTAGCTCAAAATAGCACTTACAGCATGCATCACAGCATCACTTTTTATTTATTTATTTATTTTATTTTATTTTATATATTTATGCTCATTTCATGAAGGGTGACAATTCTGGATAGACACATTACTAGCATAGAGACGTGCGACATATCGCCAATTTCTATTCACAGCATCATTTTAAACATGTTTTTCATATAAGTCAAATTACAACAGGCTTAAAAAAAATTGGCTTCATTCAAAAATAACACGTGGGCACGAATGTATTAATTCAAAAACTCAAAGCAGCAAACTAGACACAAATATAGTAGTGATAATCTAGTCTAAGCATGATATTCTGACTCAGTTTCAACACCACATAGCTATATTAAACTAATTTGTGCATGTTTTCTTACACTGCGCACGATGTTAATGGCCTCTGCCGGCCTCCGTATCACTCTCATTAGCAAGTCACTGACCTGCTTATCAGGGCTGAGTATCAATATATCAGCCCTTTCCAGGCAAAGCGGAACATGGATGCATGTCAACTTCTCAGAGGTGTGTGTGTGTGTGTGTGTGTGTGTGTGTGTGTGTGTGTGTGGAACTGAATTAGCCTGTTTGGAATTATCACGATCTGGCATGCATCATCTTATCTCAAAGAAATAAAGCAATCGCAAGAAACACACTATTCCAATCTTAAAAGCTGATGGTAATTCATAACCTGCTTTCTTGCCCCCTGACTACTAGAAAAAAAAAATGCTAACAAGGTAAGCAGGACAATGTCCCTGGCCTTGCCTGCCACCTCTCGGACCGTCTCTGAGCCGAAGCTAGTCTCTGAGCCTGGAGGCTGGGTAATGGGGTTATGAGAAGGTTAAACTGGACAGAGCGGAGCAAAGTGAAGGTAGGGTGTGGATGGAAAGACGAGCTGAAGAGGAAGGGAGGAAGGAGGGTGGGGTGAAAGGCAGACGGGCGGCACTTACGGATCTGCCATATGGAGACAGGCTGAGGCCGACAGTAGAGGTGCTGCTCAGCTCAGCGCTAACAAATGCAGCAGGAGGCGACGCAGGCAAGGTAAACTCTACAAAGCCTTTCCAGGGACTGCCCATTATTCTCCCATACAACCCTGGTCAGATTTACCACACCTCAATTAGCCTTCACTTCTATATGACATTTTGGCCTTCAATTTATTTATCGTTTTTTTTAATTCTTTTTTTGCTTCTCTGTTTTTGGATAAGATCACATCTCTGCAAATGTGAAAGGGAGGGAGTAGTAGTGTGATAAAAGAAAAAGAGGAGGAGGAAAAGAAAAAAGTAACAAAACGTGGTCCACTGGGAAGGTGTTTCTAAACGATTGGGGGCAAAGATGGGCAAGAGGGGAAGTGGGAAAGAGATCGGACTAAATTCTTCTTTAGTATTCATTGAACCCAATAATGTACCATGATCATAACCTAATGAGTTTGGTAGAGCACCAATTTCAGAAAACTGGAAGAAGGGCATCAACAGCAACTGGTATCATAAATAGTTAAATAATTGCTGCTATAGTTGAGCTTATAACATATGAAAGATGTCTTTTTTTAACTTAATCTAGATTGTATTGTGTTAAATTCAGTCTTTGAAGCAAAGCATATTCAAGTTTCTACAGTATCACCAACTTGCAAATGTTAATTTCTGCCTTTGAGTTAATTACTACTGTCAATAATGGACAAAAACCAGAAGGAAATTAGCCAAATATGTAAAACGAATCGATCTCTTATTCAATTTTAAATGACGGCATATTCACTTAAAAAAAGGTTAAACATAAAACAATATGAAATCACAAAATATAACTCAAAGAATATAAAGAATGATCAGTGTTCAGTAATTCCGTCTCGCTGAAAGATCCCGCTGTCTACTGACTGCTTATCTAATAAACCATTGTAGAATATAAAAGATTATATAACAGGAATAACACTGGAAAATAATATTCATTCACAGAGCACTCTGCTGATCACTGCCCACAAGTAGCATGGCCACTAACCGGATTTTTTTAGCTAATATTTACACAAAAGTGAACAAACATGAAAATAAATATATATTAATATATATAAAAGAGAACAGAGGTACCCACCTTGCTTAGATGGCTTGATATGGTGTTTTGACGTCACACTTAACACTGAGCCAAAGATTTAATCTCTTTGTTCTTAAGTACACGCACGCTTTTGCTTTTTTCCTCGGATGTCTGGAACACGTTCTAATTTGAAAAAAAAAAAAAAAAAAAGCTTCCAAAAAATAATAAGAAAAAAAGGGACAAAAGAAATGAAGAAAGAAGGCAAATGCAGGTGTGAGAACACTGGTTGGGACAAGATGAACAGCGCGAAATGACAGGAAGAGAAAGAAAGTTAAACTAGCAGACAGCAGCCCACTCCGCACCCCAGTGGAGTGGAAGTGCGGGGAGGATAAGGAGGGCTTGGAGCAGCGTTGGGACGTGTGCTTTGTCAAAGCTGTTGAGTAGGCACAAACTTCTTGTCTCAGATCACAAATCGTCTTTGCGGTTAACGTCGATGGTCGGTTGCGTCAGGCGGAGCCGTCTTTATATTTCTTTGGTTGCTTAGTTTGGTCGTCGGGGTTGAAGTTCGGTCTAGGCTTTTCTTCAAAACTGGTGCGTCATTGGGTCGTTTTTCAGGCGTGTTCTTCGTTTTTTGTTTTCCTTGATTTGTTTCTTCCGATTGATCTGAACTTGAAGTAGGAGTTTCAGATGGTACAAAAGTCAGTTCTTTTTCACTTCATACTGTATAGAGAGAAAGAAGAGAGACACACAGATTAAACATTGTCCTTATACCTCCAGGGAGGGCCATTTTTCCCCCCAGAGATTAAGCCAAGGGACATGGGATTAAATCTCTATATGCCAATGTGCAGTTTTAATGTGAGGTGTTTAACACAGAAGTAGCCTGACTGAAATAAAGGGCAAATCGGTTTTGTTACTCCAAGTGGAAATACGGCGGCTTGAGAAATAATACAGGAGGAAAATTTGAGAAATGTGGCTTTTGACGTCTTAACACAAGCAGAGTAAGTTCTCCTAAAACAGGGATCCAACTTATTAAACAAGTGCTGCGGATCAAAACCGACACTTCGGCGCAGTCAGAAATGGCCTCAATGACTGAGTCTTTGGACTCAAAAGATGAAATACACCATGAAACAACAATGGGATGACCCTTGTGTATCCATATGTTTTTGCTGCAAGGCTGGATTAGCATTCTGTGGTGCCTGAAATAAAGGTAACCTTCTGTTCAAGGAAATAACTGATGTTCCTGGCAGATGTGTGGCAAGAAACAGCAAAAAGCAGCAAGGCAAAAGTCCAGCGCGAGCGCTATTTATTAACAGCTGCTACACTTTTTTTTTTTTTTTTTAAAACCAGCAAAAGAGCAAAAGTCCCATCTAGTTTTCCATTGGTTCATGAATACACGGGTCAAAAGTTCACCCAAATAAAGTTAACAAAAAGTGACCATGATAAATAAACATGCATTTTTCTTCACACCTTTTCCCCATTGAGATCCCTACTGGATTTTCAGCTGGGTAAAATTTTTGTTGGGTTTTGGTCTGACCACTGCTTTAGCCAATAACTAAATAAAATAAAACTGTACAAATCAGGCGTCTCCCTTATCACTGCAACAAGGTGTCAAAAAAATAATAATAATAATCATACGAGCTATGGCTAAACTTTCTTCAGCTCTGCCTGCCAGACTCCGGTAAGTCTTTCCATGCAGCATATTCTTCAGCTGCAGAGACGCTATCAGGGGGGATAAAGACTACAGCTACGTAAAGCCATCTCCTACTGAGGATTCACAAAATTCCCTTATTACCTATAGTCTAATATAGTTATCTGTAATTAACACAGATCTTTTTCACTTCATAACTTAAGCTGCGTTGCGTTAGAGGCTGCTTTTGTAGCTTAGGGAAACCAGAAGAGGAGACAAGGCAAGCACACTGGAGCTTTCACTGACCCGCTGGGCTGGCTAATGAATTTAAGGGAACAAAAATTCTCATTTATCATTTTCATTCTCCTGTAGCTACATTTAAATGTAATGCAGTTCACCGAGGTGTGATGCACCTCAATGCTATAGCTCCAGCGCCTGCAGAGTCTCACCGCTTGCTCACGCCACGCACCAGCTGAGCTGTGATTTACCGGACAGCAGAGCCATTTTACTATGTGGATCATTGAGCATGCATGGATGATGGACTGAAAATAATGACGCTAGCCAGGACGTCTCAATTAACTATTTGTCGAGGCCACAAACGTGTGTGCTGAATGAATAACTCCTGTTACACCCGTTCGTTACTCTTAGCTTGCCATACGCTGTTACATTACGCTAGCTACAACTTTTTTAGCCTAGACAATCAGGACTCCAGGTGACCCAAACACAGCACTGGGCAGCACTGGAGCTTTTATTGCTTGGTAGGCTAGCTAATGTATTTATTATTTGTCCACCTGTGTACTAGGGGTGTGCAATATTGACCAAAAAAAGAGACTGATATTTTGAGATTTCGTCAATAACAATAAGAAGACGATATTGAGCATCCTTCAAAAACGTGTTTGTAAAAGCCTTATATTGTTCTAGCTCACTCTTGTTAATAGGATATTCATTTTTGCTTACTAATGATATTAATGGAAACAATATATTTAGGAAAAGAAGCCATATTTATTTACTAAAAACTGAAGGACTCAAGTAAAAACAAAACAGTATGCTTTGAACCCATCTCTCTCAACGGCTTCCGCTGCCACCATGTCTTGTGTGACGGGGTTTGTTAAGTCTTGCTATCTGTTGCTTTTCTTGTCGTGAGGCACTTTTTTGCAGAATGATTCTGCTAAAGTTTGCTGAGAGTAGGGGCGCCGCAATACACCGGTATTCACGATAACCGTGATATTCAAAGCATGAGATATCGACATCGTGTTAATTTAGGGTGTGACGATATGCCGGTATTGGTGATAACCACAATATTTAAAATGAACAGGACTCTTATGATAATACAACACGCAAGTTCTCCAGCACCAGTACCTGGTTGACCTCCCAGGTATCAGTATAGACCTTAACACTGACACCTGTCAAATAAGAAGACGACGCAACGTGCGCAGCTACTCCGAGAAGAATCATGTCGTCCGAGCGGGAGAGTGAGAGGCTTTGTCCACACCCGAAAAAAGTAAGCTGGGAGCTTTTCGGCTTCAAAAAACCCAGCTCCTTCGACAGCCCAATCTGCAGAATCTGTCGAGCTACGGTCAGTGCGAAGCGGGGCAACACCACCAACCTTTTTACCCACCTCCGTGTCCATCACCCTGCGGATTGAGCCGTTTTACAGAGAGTAAGTTGCAATTATTTTACTAATAATTGCAACTTAGTCCCCCCCCCCCAAAGGTTTCTATAGATATTGCGATATATCGATTTCGTGAATTCTTTTGGCCACAATAACCGTGGTATGAAAAATCTAATATCGACAGCCGTAGCTGAGAGTATTTTAGTGCTGGTCACCTGGTTGGTTTAGGCGTGTCGTGGACAGCTGACCCCTGAAGCGTTTCATATTCTTCATATTCTGTGTGGTGCTTAGCTCACAGATGGGGGAAACAAGTCAGTTCTCGAGCCTGTCTTTAATGACAACCGATTTCCGATACAGTTTGCAGACTGCCGTCTTTCCAACACCAGACCACCTGCATGCAGGTGACGATAAACCACACCTAGCAATTAAATCTAGTGATGTAGAATGAGAGGCTGGTGGTGTTTGTATTTTGTCTCCTGATGCTGTTTGTTCACTCATTTTTAACCTCAGTCATGCATTTTTAGGTAGCTATGCTAGCTTAACTTGCTTAACTTGCACACTGTATTCTAACAGTTTACATCGCGCAATGAAAGCGTGGACACGCTGAGTAGATGACGATAATATCAGCTGACGCATCGTTAAAACAACAATTCAGATATTATGGTAGACGATACATATTGCACACCCCTGCTGTGTACACATCTGAAGAATGCTTTCCTGACAGGATACACACATCTGAGACTCAGGTCTGACTGAAACTCTAAGTTCTTTGCCCACAGGCCTAAAATACAGTTTCTTTCAGCTGCCAGTGTGCACATGTGGCAAAGGCAGCTGACTGAACTGCACCCAGCCCGGTGGATCAACAAGTCTCGACACATACCTCGAGATACATGTGTATTTATGGAACAGCAGAGCAATCTCAAGCTTGCTTAATTCAAAAGGACAACTGCAGTTGGCTTTTCAAACAAGCCTCTTAACATTACACAAACAGTTTCATGGAATGTTGAGTCACATAGTAGCTGAGCCTGACAAGTTTACTTGTGGAAAGTGTTGCAATCAAAAAAAAAAGTCTACAGTTTTAGGTTCATTCCTGCTCTTTATTAGTAGATTGCTCAGGATGGGTGTTTGTCTCTTCAATACTTATAAATGAAGCTTTAATTATACTCACAGTTCAATCCGAAACATCTGATTTCTAAATGCAAAACCTAGCTATAGTTACATTAGAGTACACATAACTACCATGGACGAAGTTGTAAAATGGTTCAGTTTTCTAACCGATGACCCTAGATGTTGTACTACGTGAACTCCTATTACTCACTCTATTTGAACCTTAAAAGCACTTACAGAAGTGAAAATACAAAAAGACAGAAACTTAATGAGAGCGAATTTTAAAATGACCCAAAACAATGAAAAGAAACCATCCAGTCCAGCTAAACAAATGATTAATGATAGGAAATTTAACATTGATTACACACACACACACACCCCAACTAAATTGTTGGCCACAAGCTAGCTAGCTAAATTAATGATCCGAGTGATCCTTGTATAATGTATTTACTTTCTCAAAACAGCCAACTGTACAATGTGTCTATGTTGATTAATCTAAAGCAAATACTACTATAATGTCATACATTACACATACAGCATAATGTAGACAAGTGTAACTTTACGGCTTGCAGCCATGTTGATACCCTGAACTTGGGGTTTAAGTCAGATTCCCAACTTCCCTTGTATTTATTACGAGAAGGTTTCTACACTAATCTTTTCAAAACTGATCTTTAATATATTATCACTCTTACCGTACGTGCCTCACATTCTCATGTATCGCTAAAGAGTAAATCAATACAAAATTAATGAGCTGTAATTTGAGATGGCACCAATCTGATACCTGGATCGATATCCGCCAAAAAAAAAGAAAAAAGAAAAAAGGTGGCTCGTATAACGGGAAATATTTCCAATCTGATCCTGTAACAAATATCAGAGAATTGCTTGTAGCGCAGCACCATAAAGCGGGTTAAAGTAGGTCACACGATAACAACAACACCAGCCACGTGGTCTAATGGGAGATGCTATCATAGCTGTGTGGAAACACTTCGCGTTAAAGCAACTGGAACCGGAAATATTTACTTAGGATAACTTTATCATTTACATTTCCAATGTCACTGATTTCAGTGTAAGAGTTTGGGGGTGGGGAGAGAGAGAGAGAGAGAGAGAGAGAGAGAGAGAGAGAGAGAGAGAGAAAAGCTGTGGTCATGTTTTTAAGCCATGTATTGTTTCCTGGATTTTTAAGTGAAGTGCTTTTAAGGCTTTTTAAACAAATAAACACATTTTAAAACTCTGTAGTTTTTAAAGAAATATTGAACGGGTATCTGTATTGGCAGATACTCAAAGTTTCAGTGTCAACATTGGAAAAGAAAGTGATATTGCGCCATTTCTAGCTGTAATCACATCTACACTCAGTACTGCCAGAGTATTTGGTTAATAAACTGCTTGTCCACCAGTGAGTGGGTTCTAATCGAAGGGAGAGAGTAAAAGACGTGGGCTGTCTCTGGGGCTTGAGGATCCATGATGCAATAGAGATTTTGGCCTTTATTGCGTTTAAGTGGTTCACAACCTTTCAACATTCGACACCCACAACCACAGAAGCAGCTGAGCACCAAATTCCCTTTGATTAGCTCACTAATGTCAACCCTGTGTTGATATAAAGCAGCCGTGCTCACTTCTTACTAACAGTAGGCAACGCACCAAAAATCACATCAGGATATTAAAGATATTCGCATGATATTGATATGATTTGCAAACTGCAGAATCAAAAGAACTGGTAAACAGTTGTTTGCAAACAACACTGAAAATCTGAGACTGAAAATCTGCACCAAATGGTCGATTTGAAAAGCTTTTTTTTAACAATTAGCTGCTTCCATTTGATCCGTCATTCTTGAAAAAGCATTTAAAAAGTAATACGATATTGACGATCTCAGAAAAGAGCAACGTGACATTTTATCACGATATCTATATCACCATCTCACCCAGCCCTATTTATCATTTACACTCACCAGCCACTTTATTAGGAACACCTGTACGACCGCACATTCATGCAGTTCTCTAATCAGCCAATCATGTGGCAGCAATACAATGGATACAATCATGCAGATGCAGATCAAAAGCTTCAGTTAATGCTCACACCAAAGATTAGAATGAGGGTGTCCAGTCTGAGCCCATGATAGCCTCAAACACCTGCTCATGGCTGAAGAGTGGAATCTGATGAAGTCTCCTGCTGTTGTAACCCATTCACCTCAAGGTTTGATGCTTTGTGCATGCTGAGATGCTTTTCTGCTCACCACTGTTGTAAAGAGCGATTATTTGAATTACCGTATCCTTCCCGGCAGCTCAAACTGACCTGGCCATTTTCCTCTGACCTCTCTTATCAACAACACTTTCACCCACAGAACTGTTGCTCACTCACTGCTTTTTTGTTTTTCCCCACACCATTCTGTGTAAACTCTAGAGACTGTTGTGTGTGAAGAATCCCAGAAGATTTCTGAAATATGGTCACAGAGATCACATTTTTCCCCTTTCTGACGTTTGATATGAACATTAACTGAAGCTCTTGAGCTGAATCTGTATGATCGTACGCATTGTCCTGCTGCCGCGTGATTAGCTGATTTGATAACGACATGAATGTGCAGGGGTACATGTGTTCCTAATAAAGTGAACAGTTAGTGTATACGTCAGTGTTAAGGCCCATCGGAAAAAGATTAAATTTATACGGGGTCCTGCGGTGGTTTCCATTTTACAGGTGCTCATCTGTGATTTTATTTCCATCCAGATCAGCCATGTCACTGCCTTTCTCCTGGGGGGCGATTTGACTGCTGCTATTTTCCCCACATTCAGTCTCATAGCACGCACATCAGTGACCCTCCCGCGGGTATTAAATACTTCCCGAGTCACCAAAACGGAAAATGGACGCTTCTCATATACGGTGTGATCGTTTTACTGCATTTTCAAAATTGTTGCTGGAACCTTGGTTTTCCCCCATACTGATAAGAGCCAACGCCTCTTCTCTGCTCCACTGCCTCTTCAACCGCTTAGACGCCATTTTGATCATATGACGATGTGAAGCAAACATTCCGGTTCGTAGAAAATACAACCAACTAGAAACTCCTCCTGTGGCGATTTTATTGCTGTTCTGATGTGAGAGTTTTATCACTGAGGAGACACGTAAAACAATTTTTATTACAGACATCCCGTTGATGAACTAATCCAATCCGAATAGGGCTACAGACTTACTGACCTCGTTAGCATAATGCCAACAACAGAATAAGGTAGCTAGGAACAGTGGCTCAATCATATTAGAATGGCTAGATAACTGCAAGATCACAGATAAGGCTTGGACCAATCAGGGATTGACCCTGCTGTGTTTTCCCCCCACTCATCTTCCACCACTGAGTAACTGTGTGTTGCAATAAGCTTGTTGTGGAGTTACGCCATGTTTTGCAAATGGGTCAGGTTCTATCTTAGGGAGCAGCGGGACCTTCATAAAAATGAGCACATCAACAGCCTAAGCTTTAAAGCACACCAGGCCAAACTCTAAACCTTCGCTTTAGAAGACATCACGAATAATAAACTGTGATTAAGATACACTACCAAGTAATACAGGAAAGACATTCAATATACGAGCAGAGCACAGCTCCCAGGAAATGAGTTTCCAACGTGTTGTGCAGCATGTGCTCCGAAGCTGTGACCGGAAAGGCCAAAAGCGGTGCATGCCAGCTGTGGCTCTGTATATTCCAGTGCCACTTTCAGCCTGACCTTACGTCTAGCACCACTGAAACGTTTTTAGACACCACTTGCTCTTTCTAAGAAAGGAGCAGCCTGTGTAAAGCTCACTTCTACGGAACTGGCGCGCACAAATTTAGCAAGTAACAGGCTTTTTCTTTGCTGCTGAATGATGAATCTCTCACACGCAGGAAAGCTCTCCAGGAAGTAGAAAGGAAATCAAACATAAGAGAAGATATTGATCCGAAGCAAGCAAACAAGCTTAACGTGTCTCAGACCTTTGGTGCAGCAGCTAAGAGTTGCAGGAATTACAGACCATAAGCCTGCCACGCCTGCAATAATGCAAATTAGTTTTAAAATTGACTTCTTTAAAGTCCTGATAATAATCGATTGGTCGAAGTCTGTATAATCCCAGCGGACACCTGTCAATAGTGTCGCCTGCACGGAGTTATAACAGGAAGGCAGATATTTAATGCAGAGAAGCGCCTTCGCAAGCTTTCAAGCTGTCATGCTCTCTGTGGATTGGTACTGGCCATCAGTGGTCGGGAGTCCATCGCGGTAGTTTTTAAGGTGCTGCTGTCCTTCTTTCTAACGGTGAGAAGTACAAGTAGGTAGTTGCAATGAGTCAGTCTGGGCCTCATGTGTAACAAGCAGTCACAGGCTTGATCTGGTACAGTGTTCAGCCAGCTGCAATGCCAGGAAGATTTCACCGGACATCCGTTTGCTTCGCATTTACGTCGTATCGTTTGTGAAATCCAGCCAAAAGTAATCATCACAGAAAGTAGGCCGAGGTCTTAACACTGTAAATACGTGGAATGGAAACTGCAGTGATGTCTTTGTTCAGCATGGAAAATTTTCAGCTTCATGCACAGCTAAAGCAAACATATTAGGAAAGACGTGTTTGCGGAAGTGGGGATTAATCTTTCACTTTCTTACACTGGGTTCATTTTATGCCAGTTTGACATTAACATTCGGTGCAATTCCTCACAGACACTGACATCCTAGTTTAAATTAATTTTTTTATATCAAGGTGCTCCTTTTTGTAAAATCCAGACAGATGTGCTTTAACAGACTGACAAGCTGGGATTCAGCCTCAGATGAGGAAATGTTACAGTAAAACATTTCAGTAAATCAGCCACACAATCTCGTGGTGCTGCCAGAAGAAGATGCCACATGATATTTATTTGAAAGATACAGAAATCTGACACTAGTAGTATCAGATGGTAGCACTAGAGCAACAAAAAAACCGTCATACACATCTTCTTTGTCTTTTAATGTCTATTAATAATCATTTCGCGTTGCTTGTAAGCTACTGATCTGGCTGTTGCCTCGTCCCTGATTGTTTACATCTTGTTCATACAATAATTTGTCAACTTTAACACATTTCTTGCTTGCATTTCCCTCATATCTTTTTGTTTTCTTCGGTAGACAGAGAGAGAAAGAGTCGATGAAGGTACAAAAGGAGCGGTTTTTGTGTGAGAATGTAAAAATTGTTCCTTGAGCTCACATTGTTTTAAAGTGTGTCTATTATGCAGAAATGCTGTTCTGTTTAATATCAAGATGGACATACGCAATTAGCNCACACACACACACAACTATTCAGTGCGCTAGCTACAGCTACACAATGCAGCTGCGTGTTCAAAAAAACACATGACACGTGTGTGTGCCTCGTGTGGTTTACATCCCTTTTTTATTTACTGACTTATTTAATTATTTATTTATTTCGAAGAAAATGTCAGCCGACGAACAAAGAAACTGATTAACTGGCAAATGTGTCCGCGCGCACCGTTATCTTAGCTATCTAGCTGGCTAACTTAGCTAGCTACTGATAACTAGCTAAATAAACCGCCTTGCTTAGCATACATCGTCAGTTAGCCAGCCACGTTGGTACACCACACTGTTTGGTTCGTCAAAGCCATTTACAGCAACAACACGTTACCATTTAAGAAAAATGTAACCAATCTATCAATCTGAAACCCGGAGACGCCTCAGACAACAAAAGCTACAGCACGCTAAAAGCTATCGCGCTTGTTGTTTATGAAAGTATCTAGCTAAAACGCCAGAGCGCTACAGCGAATCATATGGTGAAGAGCGCTACCCCCACCCCAGGCCTTCCCTACTGCGCGAAAACAATACACACACTCGAAACACAGCTGCATACCACCCCAAACTCACACACAGACAATGTTTTGCCTTTTAATCCCATGTTATTTGCGCAAAATCTGACATTAAACAAATAAACACGGAAAAAACTCACCCCAACAGCTTTCAGCACTGTCACCAGCGCCGCCATAAGCAGCACGGCACATTACGTAGTGAGGATGAGTGGGGAATATCGCGATATTTCACACTCGCGCACGAGCTTTAATGAGATTGTGCTGTACTGACGGCGGACTGCTCACTAGTAGGTTCACATGACGTGTATCATTTGTATCTTTTGCGTGTTCGTATATGTCTGAGTTTATCAGTGTGTTTATTCTGTACAGTAACATTCACAAATATACAAACAGACTCATATAGTCATACATACTGTACAGTAAAATGTATCAATATACATACAGACACAAATAGTCACACAAATACATGTACAGTAAAATGCACAAATATACTTACAGGCCCAAATAGTCACATAAATAACTAGAGTAACACTCACAAATATACACACAGTCTCAAATAGTCACACAAATAACTAGAGTAACATTCACAACAATACACACAGACTCAAATAGTCACACATACTGTACAGTACAATGTACGAGTATGCATACAGACACAAATGGTTATACATATACATGTGCAGTAAAATGCACAAATATACACACAGGCTCAAATAGCCACACAAGTAACTGTTCAGTTTGATTTGCAAATATACACACAGACTCAAATACCCACACAAGTAACTGTACAGTTACATTCACAAATATACTTACAGGCTCAAATAGTCACACAAATAACTGTACAGTAAAATGCAAAATTATACACACAGACTGAAATAGTCACACAAGTAACTGTACAGTAAAATGTACAAATATACATACAGACTCAAATAGCCACACCAATAACTGCACAATAAAATGTACAAGTATACACACAAATTCAAATACTTATACAAATACATGTACAGTAAAATGGACAATTATAAATAGACATATCTGATTCTAGATGATAATATGTTGGGTCAACACTGGCACAGCATTTTATCTAGGGGGCCAACATAGACAGCCAAAATAAACAACCAAAGAGTGAGTTTTAATAGTGAAATGTTCAAATACAGTTCCAACTGTGTGTGTGTATATGTGTGTGTGTGTGTGTGTGTGTGACCTGCGTCCAGTGGGATGTGTCTTCATACGGCTCTCGCAGGAACCAACCAGGGAGCATCCTTATATGTTGCTCCAACTGGCTCCTTTCAATTCAGAGGAACAGCGGCTCTACTCTGAAGCTCTAGACCCAACAGCTCAAGGAGTGGGATAGTGTCTCGCTCGGACACCGTATTAGAGTAAAGGGGGAGGACATTAATGCTAGTTATTTTTTTGGGCACTACCCACTGCTCGCACCGTTAGTGAGGATAGGGACTAGTATATGTATGTATATGTATCTGTATGACTAGTATACAGAGAGCTTTGTCCACAATCTGAGCTCCTGCTTCACCACCACAGCCCAGTGCAGGGATTGTAACACTGGTCTTGATCATCTGATCACATGATCCATTTGTCAAGCTCGTGGTTTGTTTTTCCATCGGTTGTGAATAAGAACCCAAGATACTTCATTTCCTTCACCAGCGGAAAGCAGAGGCAATTCTATAAGCTGTTGGAAACACATTTGTTTCTCTGTAACAATATACCACAGTAGCTTGAATTTTAAATTCTTATTTAGGTTACTGTATCGTCATCAACATCAATGTTTTTAAAAAGGAATTTTTCTATAGGGGTGTCACAGCAGGTAGCATTGGTACTTCACACTTCCAGCATCCTTGCCTTGGGTTACTGTCCAAGCAATGGTTCTCCCCATGTCCATATGGGTTTCCTCTGGATTCTACAATTTCTTTCCACTTCCCCAAAAGCATACAGTAGGTGGACTGGCTACACTAAATTTCACTAACTGACCTAATTAACTGCCAGGCCAAAAACTTAGTAAACAGCCCTGAGTTCCCCAAACACATCTCAGCACAATATTTGTTAAATGGTAGCACAAACATTACATTAAACATACACATTAAACACTTTCTCTACCACTTTTAACAAAAATGAATGTGTGAATATATATTATATATAAGTTGCAAGTTTTAATTTGCTACCTACAACCAGTAAAAGCCACCAAAAACGCCTCCTCAACTTGTAATTTCAGTTTGACAACTTGCGGTAGTCTTCTCAGCTACCAGTTCCGTCAAATCAGCATGGCTGCACAGATTGCTTAATTGAACTGTAAAATTGCCTTGGTTCTAATTAATAAAACAACAACATTTATCTTATTTTTTTAAAGTACTATTAATCCCAACCCTACTAAGTAGACAACAGTTTCTGCTCATAAGATGAAGATCTGTCACTGTGTCACTGTGTGGGAGTTATTCTGAGTTATTATGTGAGGAAACCCTGCAACAGTGTGTGAGTGTGATATTGCTTTTATTCAAGAGTTCTATAAACCAGAAATTAATCATGAGTAACTGACATTTCACACAATATGGTCAGATATTTTGTTTAATTTTTCTCTGTCAATGAAAAAATGTCCAAATAAGCCACAGTCACACAGTTAGCCATGCAACGCACACCCTGTCTCCCAGCCTGTAGTAATGTGTAGTAATGGTTTTAAATTAGTGGACCAGAACTAACTGTTGTATAAAACATAACAATGAGTTCATTGTGATATGTATAGACCTCTGTGTAATACGTCACCCAGCTTTCTTTTAATTCAGTGCCGCAATCAGTTAAACACTAGCTCTCAAAGAGCTTAAAGGTATTTCGTTCGTGGACCGGTTAAGATTTTGACTATACGTAATTGATCCTGTAATTTGTACGCACTTGGATTGAATGTCCTCTAACTAACTAACTAACTAACTGCAAATAATGCTTAACACTAACAAATCATGCATAGGATAGGAAGAAGATTACTTTGAAATCAAATGTAGTGTATTGATTGTATAGAGTTTTGGTGATCATGTGTGACTATCCATTCCCACTTCTGCTGTCCGTGTGTCGATTTGAGAACTTTTCAGAGTTCATGTTTAATGGAGATAAGCCTGAGCGAAAAGCTGAAATGTAAAGCAATATGGAGCAGTGCGTTTTAAAAAAAATCATATCTTAGCAAGTAAAAATATCTTGAATATGGGTCAATTAAACTAATAATTTTCTTCACTAGATTAAGCCTATAACTCGTTTCAAACTTGAAATTGTCTTATTTTATTGGCAGATAATTTTGCTTATGTGAAGTGTTTATTTCTAGAAAGAAGCAAAATGATTCCGTTCTGGGCTGAGAACAGGTGTTCCCAAAGGTGTTCAGTGGGGCTGAGGTCAGGGCTCTGTGCAGGCCACTCGAATTCTTCCACACGAACCTTGACAAACCATGTCTTCATGGACCTTGCTTTGTGCACAGGGGCATTGTCATGCTGGAACTGGTTTGGGTGAAGGAGCATGTAGTGCTACAGCAGACAAAGACATTCTAGACAACTGTGTCCTTCCAACTTTGTGGCAACAGTTTGGGGAAGACCCACGTATGGCTGTGATGGTCAGGTGTTTCACATAATTTTGGCCATACAATGTAGGTTAAATTCTTCACACAGCAGAAAATGATATCTTTATAGCATAAATAGCATCACTTGCAAAGATATCATTTTCTGCTGTGTGAAGAATTTAACCTACATTGTTTGTGGGTTTGAAAGACAGGTTGCTCCCAAGTTTTTCTTCCTTTCCTTACCCTAGGAAATATTTGCTGGGGCAAAATCTCAAAATATGAAACATCAGAACCACAGTGGATGCGTGCACCATTTATTATCTGCATTCCATCCACCTTATATATACAACCTCATAAGTTTGTGTGAAATGTTGAACGTTTGCATATACAATATTTCACAGTATTTATCAATGGATTTCTGCATATGTTCACACATCTAAATGTGGCATGTGATCCTACTATCCATGTGTTCCTCTACGTACATATCATCTGTTTGAGCATTGGGCTTCATGAGTCCTTAAATACGCAGCATTACCAACCTAAAGCTGCAAAATCAAGCACATCAAGGAAATTCGCAGATGAACCATCATGTTTTATTAGAAAATAATAAATACCTTTACACATCTGTAAGCTTTTTTTGTTAAAATATAAAAAGTTGTAACAGAACCTAGGGCATTTTAATTATGTCTCATGCCTACAATATACAGTACTTAGAGAATTTAGCAGTATCAGAATAAAGTACGAAAGCAAAAGGAATGGCAAATTTCATGGCATCTCGGCAACTTAAAGGAGTGAAAAAACAAAGAAAAGTTTCAGGTTGCCGAGATATTTGTAACGACGATGTTCCACGTTTTCATACATCGCTTTAAATGAGCCAATAGAAGACCCAGCAGCCTAGCATCACCCAGTGGCTGGCCCAGTTTAGCTCTGACCATTTCTGAATAGTGTGACTAGCCAGGTATCCCTGAAAGGTAAAAGAATAAAAGATCAGACCTTTTAAACAATGTAGGATCAATGATTTACATAATATTTCTCAATAGCTTGGTAGCGATTTATCCTTCTTCCTTAATTAAATTCGCAATGCCGTATTGCAGAGTTATTATAAAGAAGACAATAAAGAAAAAAAGATAAGAAGGAACCTTTTCATCCTCAGCATCCAGATCAAAGAGTGAGCCCAGATATGTCAGGTGAAATATGGACAATGCGCTGAAGAACAGATTAATCCCATACACCCACACATTCTAGATAAAAGCACAAACACACACACAGCTGAAGCGAAATGAGGTTTGAAAAAAAAAAAAAAAAGGAAGGCATTAATCACTGTCACTTGAAAAAACTTCATATCAGATTCACAGAGGAAGCTCAGGACTTTAAAATCCATTTGAAACCTTTTAAGCTACAATAAAAACAAAGTCTTCACATTTTCAAAGATGACACATTTAAATAAAAAAAAAAAAATGATGCAACAAATACAATGCAAGTTTAAAAAAAAACCTGGTTAGGCAAACAACATAAATTTTTTTATGCATTTTTTAATATTAACAAATCATAAACTTTTCCATTAACTGTTAACATAAATGTTAACATGTTAACACATCGAATTAATACTCGCATTAATTGATATTTTTCAATAATAAACAAGATAAGTCAAACAATGCTATTCCATCTATGAGTGAAAATAAGTTTAAAGTAAGATAATATTATAAGAAGAATAAGAAAATAAGATCCATATTAATGAATGAATGCAAAGCAGGTATAATTCATATAGTCTAAACAAAAGTTGGACCCAGCCAGCTTTTATACTGATGCGTGCGTGCAAGAGGACACGCTCTAGACACGTAGATAATGCTCAAGGTTAAGATAGCAGAAAAACATGAGCAAGGACAAAACATCAACACCCAAGGAAGAGACAAATGTACATTATGAGTGAACAAAGACAGTTACAAAAATCACCTTAAACTGAATTGATCTTAAAATGAATAAATCATGTATCCATTGACAATCATGGAAAAATAGAAAATTATCCCACACGGTCTAAATGGTGGCTTCGAATGTTTACACAAGTGACCTGAGTTTAGCTGAATATTAAGATTCAGCAATGTTGTATTTTGTTTACAATAAAATATGTTATGGGGTTCATGTATAAAATGCATATTAGGTAATGCACGGGTATTTATTTAACATCACATTATATATATATATATAGATATATATATATACAAACCGGATTCCAAAAAAGTTGGGACACTTTAGAAATTGTGAATAAAAACGGAATGCAATGATGTGGAGGTGC
>CM074952.1:12831341-12845682 GCA_037577455.1 Pangasius macronema | reverse complement strand
CCTGCACATCTTTGCATTCAGTTTTTATTCCCAATTTCTAAAGTGTCCCAACTTTTTCGGAATCCGGTTTGTATATATATATATATATATAGATATAGATATAGAGATATACACACACACACACACACACACACACACACAGTTAACATACAGATGTATATTAATGCTATTATATAGTATATTAATGCTGAGGTTACCAAATGTTACCAAAACCTTGTACGAGATATAGCAAAATGTTTTAGATTATATAGTACACTCTCAAAAATAAAAGATCCTAACTGTACTGTTCCTTGTTGCTGGGGTGTACCTTTAATATTTACTATTATACCTTTAAAAATAATGTACTCATTAAATAAACAAATATATTAAATTATTTGGATCGGATTAAAAAAATAGATTTAGATAAAAAAAAAATTATGATATATAATTGGAATTTACTCTAAAAGCAAATTAATTACCACAGGTAAATGATACCTTATATTAAAATTCCAAAAAGATACCTCGCTGGTACCCAATTTATGGCACCAGCCAAGCAACAAGACAAAGGACAGTTTGGTATCTTTATTTTGGAGGGTTTATGCAGTCATACCCTGTTCCTAATCCATACTCCCAATCCACTGCACCACTCACTATCATCAACATTCAGGGTTTCAGAACATCACTTTACCTTTTTGTTCTGATGCTGGCAGTCATTTGGACAGCGCTTCGACAGTATGCAGGCACTGAAAATGGCTGCTAGTCTCTTTCTAAGAACTGAAAGGAGGACAAGAAGTAGCAGTCAAGTTGGTGTATGGAGCATACTCTGCATTAGATTTGCATGAGAAGGAGTAAAGCGGGTGTATTACCATGCTCCACATAAGTGATAAATCCCAGAGACAAAAGCACAGCTCCTAGATGAAAACTGAGGCCCTGAAGAGTAGTAAAGCAGGGTAATGATCATGGTATTAAAGTCATTCTGGTGTTCGCAAATTCTGAAAATTCACCACTAGGAGTCTCTAGCTGCACAGCTGTGAAGCGTAACTATGCATCACACAGTGAAACGTTAAGTCACGACTCCTCAGGAATCCTCTCTTTCATGTCATGTCATCATCACTGGTTTCTTATGGATTAAGAGACTGAAACCAGCCATAATGCCATTTATCAGTTACTTGAACTGTTAGCTAAATAGGCACTCTTCTCTGACCTCCCTGTTGCCATAGAATATATCTAAATTCAATTAGCAGTGACGGCTGGTGGTGATTAAATATATAACAACATCTAATATCTATCAATGGCTCGACAATTAAACTATTAGGGTTGACCAGTACATTATATCTGGATGTCTCATTGATAACAATAATACTATTACTACTACTACTAATAACAATAATGATAGTAATAAAAGTAATCTGTAAATCACTGTCGAGTAGAGCATTTGTTAAACGCGGCATTATTAAAATTCATACTGATTCCATACTCACATGTAGTAGAGCACTAGCAGTGTACGTCACCAAAATGGCAGGAAAAGTACCAAGTTTCAGTGCACTCTTGAAGACATCTATGCAAATGAACATCAAATGGTCAATAAATGAAAGGCCCTCTTTCTAAAGCATCATCAAGTGTCTCCATGACTCAGGGTGATGACATACATCTCACAGCTTTTAAAAAAGAAATCAATCATGAGCTTATTGGAACACTTACATTTGTTCAGCCAACGAGACATAGGCAGGTTCCAGGAAGTCACCACTTCCACCATAGATCTAGGCAATTCAACATTGAGAGGCTTTGCCACTGTAATATCCCTACAAATACAATGACCTTATTTTATTGGTAAAAGAATTTCAAAATTTTGTATCATTGTGATTGTGATTATTAATTGTGATTAACCAAAAGCACTCAATTTCAACTTACAGCCATGCAAACATCACATGCACTCATGTAAACTTTCGAAATCTTTTATGAGAGTATTTTCTGGATAGTGCTATGTACAATGTGGTAGTGTAACAATGACATGGAAAGCATCAAAAGAAAAAATTCAACCAGAACAACTTAAACACACCGATCAGCCATTACATTAAAACCACCTGCCTAATATTGTGTAGGTTTCCCTTGTGCCACCAAAACAGCTCTGACTCATCAGGGCATGGACTCCAAACGACTTCTGAAGGTGTGCTGTGGTATCTGGCACCAAGACGTTAACAGAAGATCCTTTAAGCCCTGTAAGTTGTGAGGTGGGGCCTCCATGGATTGGACTTGTTTGTCCAGCACATCCCACAGATGCTCGATCGAATTAAGATCTGGGGAATTTGGAGACCAAGTCAACAACTTGAACTCTTTGTCATGTTCCTCGAACCATTCCTGAACATTTTTTGCAGTGTGGCAGGGCTAACTGTCCTGCTGAAGGAAGACACTGCCAATAGGGAATACTGTTGCCATGGAGGGGTGTACTCAGTCTGCAGCAATGTTTAGGTAGGTGGTACGTGTCAAAGTAACATCCACATGAATGCTAGGACCCAAGGTTTCCCAGCAGAACATTGCCCAGAGCATCACCCTGCCTCTGCCAGCTTGCCTTCTTCCCATAGTGCATCCTGGTACCATCTCTTCCCCAGGTAATGCATACGCACTCAGCCTTCCACATGATGTAAAAGAAATCATGATTCATCAATCCAGGCTACCTTCTTCCATTGCTCCATGGTCCAGTTCTGATGCTCACATAGGTGCTCCTGGTGGTGAATGGGGTCAGCATGGGCACTCTGACCAGCAACCTGTGATGCACTGTGTGTTCTGACACCTTTCTATCATAACCAGCATCAACTTTTACAGCAATCTGAGATACAGTAGCTCTTCTGTGGGCTCGGACCAGACGGGCTAGCCTTCGCTCCCCGTGTGCATCAGTGAGCCTTGGGTGCCCATGAACCCGTTGCAGGCTCACCAATTGTCCTTCCTTGGACCACTTTTGGCAGGTACTAACCACTGCATACCGGGAACACCCCACAAGGCCTGCCGTATTGAAGATGCTCTGCCCCAGTCGTCTAGCCATCACAATTTGCTCCTTGTCAAAGTCACTCAGATTCATACGCTGGCCCATTTTTCCTGCTTTCAACAATCAGCTTTGAGAAAGCTGCTGTCTAATATATCCCACCCTTGACAGGTACCACTGTAATGAGATTATCAATGTTATTCACTTCAACCGTCAGTGGTTTTAATGTTATGTTTGATCGGTGTATATTGATAAGATTTAGTCCTTTAGTCAGTTCAGCTCTCTCACCTCCTCATCTGTACACTCTGCTCAAACAGATATGAGGAAGCTGAAGTGCTATGTCTGCTGTCTCCACTAACGCTACATTGGATTTCTCATTAACATGACATTGAGCATCACTGGAAAATGATAAGGTAAAAAAGAAGCTCTTGCTCTTTTATTTTTAGCAGCTAACAGCAAAACCTGTCTGTTATCCCTTACGTTTGAGTTTGCTGAGGTTTTTTTCTCCTATTAAACATCATTGTAAACACACATTAATATTTCAGGCACTAGTTTTCCTTTCACTGCCATTATAGATCTAGAAGCAGTCCACAGAGATGCACTTGGTGTTGTAAAAAGGGTTGAAAACATAAAAAAGAAACAGTTTTCACTGACCATTTGAGGTTGTCTTTATGCTCAGAAAATCCAGCCCCAGCCATAACCATGGTTGTTTCACTCAGATAGCTAACAAAGTAGTTGCTGAAGTGGAAGGACACAGCGTTCTCATATGCACGAAGCCATCTAATGACAAAAACAATATTTCTTTAAACAGCTGTTCTTCAATATCTTGTCAGTGCTTTGTACTTTTACAAAAACACAAGAACTGACCTATGAGGTAGTCCATCGACATATATTGGAATGAAGTAAGGGAAGAGATATGGAGCGATGCAGGTGGAGATGACGAGGCAAACCTGACTCTTTATAAAGCTTAGGGCGATTTTTGCGAACCAGGCAAAATTCTGCAAAACAGGGATTTAAAAACCATATTACTGCCAATATCCAAAATCTTCACACTTTTCAATATTAGCACAACATTCATGCAATAGTAAATAAGCGAGGAAGGGAATACCATTTTACGGCCATCCACAGCATCTCTGTAGCTGCTGAAGCTGATCCATGGGCCAAAGATAACTGTTCCCGCAAAGCATATGTACCCAAGGAAGTCCAGCATTGTAGGAAAGGAGGACACTGCCCCTCTGTCAAGGTCAAAGGCCAGAGAAATGGCCTTCATGGCCACCACCATTTGAGAGCCTGGATTCAGACATCATAGGGTATTAAGGGAAAAAAAATCACGGGTCCCTGTTTTCATAGTCCAGGCAAATTGCATGAATTGATTTAACTATAGTGCTCCAATAGATGCAACTATTACTCACCTCTCATCTTATGCCAAGTTTCTGCATCTATCATATGCAGCTCTCTATGAGTAAGAAAAAAAAATCATTACATTTCAACAAAAAGTAAAAGTAAAAGACATCAAGGCATTGTGAGAAATTGGCAAAAACAACACTCTTGGCCATTCTAAATAACAGAGCATAATAAAAGCTCCAGCATAGAATAAAGCTCCAACAAAGTCTCAGAACTGAGAATCCACATGTAGTGGCTACTTAGCACATACCCCATGAGCATGTAGATAAGGATAGCCAAGGAAAGAAAAACTCCTCGGTTGCTGGACCTTCGGCAGAGGAAGAGGATGAGGTAGCAGACGAGGCTGAGTGCGATCACCCATATCATGTTTAGCTCAAAGAACACATACAGCACATAAAGACCAGGCCAGTCACTTGAGTCTACGAAGTGTACATGACTTTTTGGACGTCTTTTTATGTCAATCTCAGATCACGAGTGGGATACAAATTAATAATCGACTTCTCAACACAACTACACCACAATCAAGAAAGCACACACAATGGAATCATTTGTCAAGCTGGAAACAAACATTTTCCATAGGCGCATTTACACAAGCAATGTGGTATGCTAGAAAACCCAGTATCTCCAGAAAAACATCTGTATCCTACACATGCTCCTGAGATTTTGTGGATTTATATATAAGGAGACTCACCAATGTAAACCTCTTTACTGTCCGAAGTTTACAATGTTGACCGTACTCAATGAGGTCGAAATATACCTAATTTTGAAATTTGTAACAGTTGTATAAAAATAGCTTATTTATTTCAATTAAACACATGAAATTAAGGAAAATTTTGCGAAAATCAGTCATTTTACCTACCTGAAAAAAAGCAATGCAAAAGAAATCCATAAATTAAGACAAATAAGCTAGCTATTCAATTAGGGCAAACGCAATAGCACCAAAGAGTTAGTGTGTGCCTGTGGTGGCCAATGAACTGCAATGGCTGAGTTGCATTATTGGAAGGTTTAGCGCAAGCCACGCATAGAGCTCTTTCACATTCAGTCATCATTTGCCATTTTCAGCTCTCATAGAAATTAATATATGCGTGATTAATGTATATGTTCTGAATCAGCATTTTGAAAGAGAGTTTAATGCAAGAAAAAAATAAAAACAGAACAGTCAGTCTATTCAAGTCGATATGGCAGTGGTGGAACAGCTGTGAATTTTCTGATCTAGTAATTAGAAGATTAGGAGTTTAAAGATAAATTGTCTCCAAAAAGAATAAATATAAATGCAAATATAACTCACCCGGTCTGCAGATGATGCGGCAGAGGCAGCAGACAAGCAGCAGCTGCCACACCTGTTCCAGGCCTTGCCAAGCAGTAGGCACAACACAACCCTCAGCTTCTTTGGTGTTTTTGAGGACAGACGGTTTACTGAGGTACCGTTGGACGTCTCTTAAAACAATGAATGCGTGTGTGTCAGAATGTGAGAAAGGGGCAGAGCAGCCTGCTTTCAGTGGTCCTCAGCGGTTCAGCACAAGCCAAATACTAAAAAATAGGCATGCCAAGCCAGGCCAGTCATATCGTAACATTAGCAAGCACAGAATGTTTTTCTTCATGCTTTCTGGTTTAAATCTATGTTTTATAAGCCCATTCTTTGCATAAAAGTATCATAAGATGTTGGCCAGAACAATTCACCATAACTGCTTGAATGCACATTTTCATAGATTCTACAAGGCTCTGGAACTGATAACAAAGACCGAATTCATCTATTATATTTATAACAAAGATGGTACCAGTTGATATTTCACCATATTTTGTAATCTATTCTCAGGCCAAAATGACTTGAGACATAACCTGTGCATTATAAGTATGAAGGGAAGTGTAGCAGATAAATGTGTCGCTTTTCATGTTCAATAGCAATAAAAGCATATAAAATTTCATGTTGTAAGAAGAAAATTTTAGTATGGTTCCATTTTAAGCAAAAAAAAACAAACAAAAACATTTAAATGTTTATATTTAATAGAAACACAATGGTTATGTGGTATCACAATGGTATCCTAAATTTTTCATCATCTGGATATGGGAAGCATTTTAAGCCACCATTTCATCCACTAACATGAGTCTGTCTCAATGATCAAATACACTACATGGCCAAAAATTCGAGGACACCTGACCATCACACCCATACGTGGGTCTTCCCCAAACTCTTGCCACAAAGTTGGAAGCACACAATTATATAAGATGTCTCTGTATGCTGTAGCATTACAAATTTTACCTTCACTGGAACTAAGAGGCCCAACCATGTTTCATCGTAACAATGCCCCTGTGCACAAACCTAGCCCCTGAAGACATGGCTTCCCAAAGTTGGTGTGGAGGAACTCGAGTGGCCTGAACAGAGCCCTAACCTCAACCCCACTGAACACCTTTGGGATGAACTAGAATGCTGACTGCACCCCAGGCCTCCTCACCTGACATCAGTGCCTGACCTCACTAATGCTCTTGTGGCTGAATGAGCACAAATCCCCACAGCCACGCTCCAAAGTTTAGTCGAAAGCCTTCCCAGAAGAGTGGAGCTTATTACAACAGCAAAAGGGGACTAAATCTGGACTGAAATGAAAAAATGTTCAAAAAGCAAATATGAATGTGATGGTCAGTTGTCTGCAAACTTTTGGCATACAATGTATCTTAAATATACTAACCAAACTTTATATGTATAATAAACATATACCCTTAATGGATAAGGCAGTTGTGGTTTCCAAATGTTCTTTAAGCTGGGGATCTGCTACTAAGCAGAAGGTTGCAGGTTCAGATCTCAGGGCTGCTTGATCGTTGCCTTGAAGCCTGGACTCAGCTCTGTGGACTGGATTCTGCCTAAACTGCAGGTCACTTTAGCTAAAAGTGTCAACCAAACTCAATTCAGTAGGATCAGTTAAGATAAGAGCACTGTATTGACCAATTTATAGAAGTTGCTTGAGTTTGGAGGAACAGGACCCCTGTTTTCTGTTGTGTCCACTGCAGGAATGTCCCTGTGTGAAACTTCCAGAGGCAAAAAGTGCCATTTGTGGTGTCTCTACTCTTCCAGCCTGGAAAAAATTCCTTCTTCTACCGAATAAACGTTTAAATAGCAGCACAGAGACTAGACAGGACATGCAGTGTATTCATTTCAGCCGCTTCTCTTAGGTGAAGTCGCCGCGTCAGGTCGGTGCTGCAGTTTGGGCCTTCACTTCAGTCCTTTTGTGCAGTCCTAAGTCTGGTGGTTAACCAGCCAGTCCGGATAGCCTTTCCATGCTGGTGGCACAGCTGTACACATCTGTCTGATTTACAGATTTGAGAAGAAAGTGAAGCACGCGCGTGAACCTGGTGAATTTCAACCGAACTTGATAGCACACGTCGCGGTGCAGCAGCCAATAGGTGCGGGCATGCCTTCCCCTGTGAACAGCACAGCTCGGGTTACACACTTTTCCTCCAGTGAGAAACACACCACATCCCCAACACTTACTTTTTCCTTTCATACTGTTATTATGCTGCAGCAGCTTTAAAAAGACACGGCATTCGAGGGTAAATTTTCCTAATAAATAATCCCCCTTCCATCCCCCCCCCCGTGCTGTCAAGGCACAGATTGAGGCCTCTATTATTTTGTAATATTGAATTTTTTTTAATGATGTCCAACCTCCTGTGGCCTCAATTCCATCTTTACAATGAACATAAAGTAAGTAGAGTGTTAACTTTACGAGCAATACGCACCCTTCTCAATCCACCTATCAAGCAGAGAAGACACAGGAGAAAGAAGGACAACAACAACAATAATAATAATCATAATAATGAACACAGTATAGTCCCTTCCTAAACCAATAGCATCTACACATCAGACAGACAGACAAACAGAGACAAGGCAGAGAGACCAACAGACAGGCAGAGACAGACAGACAGACAGGTATAGACAGAGACAGACAGACAGACAGACAGGTAGAGACAGATATACAGAAACAGACAGACAGACAGGTAGAGACAGACAGACAGACAGAGACTATACAGCAGACAGACAAACAATTCTGAGAGCAGACATAAAATGTGGGCTTATTAGTCTTGTATCATAATGTAATGTCCTACTGAGATATTTCTCCTTACATGTATGCTTTAAAAACTTTGAATTTTTCAGTTCCTAGTATCCATGTTAATTATATTAACATGAGGTTCTGGTATCGTGTGATATATATGATGCGTCCAAAACATCTCACCTGCACCAAGAAGTACTTTGAGGTATCAAATACAAGGGTATAAAAGTATAAAAATTTGTAGTACATATAAATATTATATGGTTTCAGGCCCACCAGGTGCAATAACACCCAATTCTGGGACTAAACGTAAATTTATATCTCTATCCCATGCGGTGCCCCTATTTATAGCATTTCTCCTGGGCTTAGGACATTTTGCCCAGTTGTTGGCAGGGCTGTATGGCTTAGTGAGGTACCTTGGCATGGATATTTTTGGTTGTGGAAAGCTTCATCACATTGTATTTCTCTCGGGGATAATGTGAACCAGTGAAACCTGGCATACCAATGTGGGAAACTGTGACACTTGTTTCCATGGTAATTGCTCATATGACACTGCAAGATTGGTCTATATTTAGTCACTCTGTGCAGTTTAACAGGGCTTCTGATGCTCTTACCCTGGACATTTTCTTATGTTCTGGAACAACTATATAAAAACATAGAGTGGACAACTGCGTCCAAATATTGACCATTTAACCACTTGCTCATTGAGTGGCAATTTAGGATTTAGACATCCACATAGGAATAATTGCTTATCCACATAGGCCTGTGTGCAGTAATAATGAAAAATGTGCACTGCTGAAGTCTGAGATTTTAATAAGGAGGTGTGTTTTGCAGTGTCAGCCCTCAGGAGGTCTTTAGTGGAGAGACTGCAGTGGCACTACCTCATTGCATGGTGTCACTGTAGTGTTGCAGAGTGTAAAAATCACTCTACTGATACATCGTCTGGGCTAGATCCTTACTCTCAACTCTAGCTATTTATCCATCTAGGGCTTTGTACTGAGGCAGGGTCCAAGAATTGAAACCCTCCCCCATGGTGACCCACATGAAACAGACATGGGATGTGATGAATTAGGCCTGGGTTTCCAACATTTCTGTTCCATTTCTGTGCTCAGAGCCTGAGAGAGGCTTAGCTCAGCATTAATGGCCACCACTCATTGACAGATTGTGTAAAATATTAATCATGATTGAGTGTGGTGTGTCCGTGAGGTGAGGCATGTTTAGTGCATACAGATGCACCGGTCTGGTAAATTGTTGGGTAATTAGACAGTGCTGCCCTTGGAGAGAGGACATGGTTCAAGGCCCTGGTTTATCTGGTGTGGAAATGCACTAATGCATCTACTACATAGTCAACGTAACAGTGTTAGATGTATACAGCACCGATGTTTCCTGAAAACACAGAAGTAAATATATTCTAATTTAAGCAGTAAGATTTTATTTTACTGGTGCTTTATGATTTTTTTTTAAAAAGATTTATCAGATACATTTGCCAGTGAGAACCAATTTTAGCTGCGCAGGAGTGAAATACACATCAACCTGTCTCTTGAGCCACCGTACAGCAATTACACATTCATTTCACCACTTCTCTCCCTCCCCCCATCCTCTTCTCCTCCCCCATCTCTCTCTCCTTCTTCTCCATGGACATTCACTCTTTTCCTCTTTGATTCTCTTCTGATGCTCCCCCTCCCCCAAAGTCTGCGCACAAGATCTTTGAGCTATTTACGTGTCTGTATTTCTATAGCGTGCAGTCTGCCATTGGGCTGTGTTTCATTACCAAGTGTACTGTTGCGCTGATAAACAGATCCCGTGTTCAAATCTTCCACATCCTTAGAACAGACGGTAAACACTGATATCTCTGTTGTACAAGTGTGTGACATCTTCTTCCAGTCTAACTGACCTCTTCCTGAGTCATAAATCATTTTGGAGGACTTGTGTCGGGGTACAGCAAGTAGTATGTTCTGCCTGTGGATACTGTCGGAGAAAGAAGTTATGCAGCAATTAAAAAAGCATTTCCAGACCACAAATGACTGATTTTGAACATTATGTTATATCAGGGTATACAGAGGAAAAAGACCAAGTGCTTTTTAAAATTAAAATAAATAATAAGGAGAATATTTGGATATTGCAGACATTGCATGGATTTATCAATCCTTAAAATCAATTTGGCCAGCCTGTATTGGATGATTTTTTTTGTTTCTCTCACATAAATTGTAAACATAAATCCAGAACATGTGAATCGAATGAAGCAAATTTCAATCTTTTTTCTTTTACATCTGCATTCACTATTTGTTTGGCTCATTATATTTACTATTGGTATCCTGATAAATTCTCACTTCTTAACAGGAGCCATTTTCCCCTTCCACCATCCTTTTAGATTTAGCAGTCTGAGTTGTATCACTGAAATTGCTCTCTACATGGGATGCATTTTCTCATTGTTGGCAATTTACGTTATCTAATGAATTCTCCCCAGTAACATGTATCTCTGAATCAATCAAATAATTGATATCAATATCAATTTAGAAAAGTCTCAGTGGGGTTTCAAATGTGAAAACAAAACAAAAACCTAAGTCGAGTTCTGTATATGTATATTTTACACCAAACACACATGTTAAAAGAGAATATTACAGAAAGAGTAGAGCCAGTTGGTCATTTCTTGGAAGGAAACAGGAATATGAGGCAATTGGTCAATTTCTTGTAGTCTGACAGTCTTGGACTCGGGCTAATTGGAACAAAAGGTTGACATTTTCTTTTCTCTGTAGCCTGAGGGACTTAATCTATAACCCTACGCTCCTTTTGGTGAAAGCAATCTCTTATCTTTTGTAGGTCCAGCACACATGGATGTGCCACTCTTATCCCTCCGTAACTGACATCCCTCTCTCCCATCCAGTCAGTCCACTCTGCTGCAGGGACTGTTGCTTTTGCCTCCGTAATTGCTTGTCAAATCCCATGGTGTGTGGAGCTTTGTGACATCTTTTATTAAAGGTCCCCAGTGAGGACATGCACTGCCCTAATGACCCCTCTCTCCCTGTCTTTCTGTCATACCACTGCGTCCTGCTCCTTCTCGTCGTTTCTTATTTCCTTCAACTCAACCAAATATCAGGTTTGAGGTTTGGAAAGACTGCTGGGGGAAATAACACAGTTTTCATTAATGGAACCTTGAGAAGTATATAGAATTTAAATGCACATGTCTGAATGCACATTTAAGCCCGTTTAGGTTACTCAAAAGAATCTCCAGTCAGTGCCTTAAGATTTTCAGAAAGCATCACCCTCATGTTCTAACCTGAAAATAAAAGCAATTCTCTTATGCATGAAGCTCACATATGGATCAGTGACAGTTCAAGCAATGCACACTCAAGGTCGTCCTGAACTCAAATGAATAAACAGTAAACAGAAAAAAAAACAATTTAAGAACGGTGGCAGACTGAGAGGACATCTGTAACAAATGCCTGCTTCATCTCTCTAGCTCTCTGGCACACACTTTTTTTTTCCCTCATGGAGCAGTAAATTAGTAATGAGCCTATTGTTAAAATTCATGTAGCTGTCCTGCACTCTGCAGTCACAGTCTAACTCCCTGCCTTAATGCATGTTAATACACCTGAATATTAAACCAGTTATGTTATTCAAAGTGCACAAAGAACTCGAAAAGAAGGCACATGAAAATATGTCGTTGGCTGTTATAATGAAAAAGTGTACATACAAAATGCCTTCATCTATCTACCCGACCTGGCCCATCCTCCTCTATTTCCAGTTCATTCCATTGTTCCACACCACAAGCTAAATTTAATTATAATTTGCTGGAAGCAAACAGGGAAATTGTATTGAATGGATCTTTCACTATCTGCCTTTTCTGATACACCCCAAGCCTTGCTATTGACTCAATCATTCCAGGCCAGGCAACCTGTCTGTCAGTTGCTCCTCTTAGTTCATCTTCACATACCTGTCTCACTGTAGTCTACACACTAAACTGAAACTGTTACAGGAGCCAAAACAGGGTGATTAGTTTATGGTAAGGTATAGTTTGGTAACATTTTCTTTTACAATCTTCTAAGATGATAAGTGCAGTAGAGTTTAACTAAATTTCACTGGAACATTGGACATATTCTGGGTATTATAAAGTACAGATATAGTTCATAATTGGAGAATTATTTTGAATAACACAGTAACACATTTGTAAGTAGAAAAAATACTCACTAAATTTCACATGTTTAAGCAGGAAGATAAACTAGAAAACCCTCAAAGTACTGGCAAGTTATTCACCATAAAAATGGTAAGTACGAAGACATTATGTAAGTATGAGGATGAACAATGGTTTCTTTAACAGTAAATGTTTATACTGTACACTGACTATGACTTTGCTTTCATTAGTGACACTGTAATGTCTACTCTAACAGCTAAATTAAATATATAAGGCTAAGCATTGCTGACTCACAGCTTCAGGGTCCCCAGTTCAATCCTGAGCTTGGATTACTGTCTGTGCTGAGTTTCTGTGTGGGCTTCCTCTGGGTTTGCTGGTTTCCTCCCACCTCCTAAAAACATGTCTGTAGGTGGATTGACTACTCTGAATGGTGAATGGTGCCCTGTGACAGACTGGCATCCCCATCAAGGGTGTATTGCTGCCTTGTGTCCAGATTCTATGGCTATATATAATAATAACAGTGAAAGGAAATCTAATTTTGAAGGCAGTACATTTTTAAGTATCCTCTCTGGCAGAATTTTTAGACCCTGACCTACTGTATTTGTACGAACATGGGGTTAGGATTTTGATAGACACTACGAAGCACTTCAGTAAGTTATGCTGGATAAGCGCATCTGCAAAATGCTGCAAATGTAAATGTAATTACCCACTATTTTGGAGTATGAGCAACACTTTTCAATATGGCCCACAAATAACCATTGCAACTAATGCTATCATAATGATAGCACTGATCTCACTAATGCTCTTGTGGCTGTATGGGCAAATCCACACAGCTACACTCCCAAATCTGGTGGAAAACCTTCCAGAAGAGTGGAGGTTATTATAACAGCAAAGGGGGGACTAAATCTGGAATGGGACATTCAACAAGCACATATGAATGTTATGGTCTAGTTTTCACCTACTTTTGGCCTTATAGTGTACATTAAAAGCCAGCTGAGTCATATACAATCCCCTCCGGATGTATTAGAATTGTCAGTGCAATTCTTTTGTTTTTGTTATACACTGAAACATCTGGGTTTGAGGTCAAAAGATGAATATGAGGCAATAGATGGGAATTTCAGCTTTCATTTCCTGATATTTATATCTTGAACATCTTAAACAACATTAGAACATGGCACCTTTGGTGGCAGACTACCCAATTTTTTTAGGTGAGCAAAAGCATAGGAACATAACACTTAATATTTGGTTGCATATCCCTTGCTTGCAATAATTGCATCAAGCCAGTGACCTACTGATATGATCAAACTGTTGCATTCATCTTTTGTGATGCTTTTCCAGGCTTGTACTGCAGCTTCTTTCAGTTGTTGTTAGTTTTGGGCAGTTTCTCCCTTCAATGTCCTCTTCAGGAGGTGAAATACATGCTTAAATGGGTCAAGGTCTGGTGATTGACTTGGCCAGCCTAAAATCTTCCGCTTTTTGCCATGATTAAGTCTTTTGTTGTGTTGGCAGTGTGTTTTGGGTCATTGTCTTGCTGCATGATGAAATTTTGTCTGGCAGACAAAATGTTTCTGTAAACTTCTGAATGCACTCTGCTGCTAGTTACATCATCAATAAAGATTAGTGAGCCCTTTCCAGAAGGAACCATGCAAGCCCAAGCCATGACACTATCTCCACTGTGCTTGACTGATGAGCTTGTATGTTTTAGATCATGAGCAGATCCTTTCTTTCGACACACTTTGGCCTTTCCATCGCTTTGTTAGAGGTTAATCTCAGTTCTAGAACTCTTGTGGCTCATCTCTGTACTTC
>CM074952.1:12793060-12831241 GCA_037577455.1 Pangasius macronema | reverse complement strand
GGTGCAAGTTTTCATTCCAACCAAGCAGAAGCCACACCTTATGTCTATTGAAAGCCAAGATCAACTGATTAAACAGGTGGAATCAGGTGTGGCTCCTGCTTGATTGGAATGAAAACCTGCACCCACACTCGTTTCAGAGGGGACTGTATGAATAGCCATTAATAATGGTAATATCTAACAATTAAAATCTTGTTATCTTGTTAACTTGTTATCTTTCTGCTAATTAATATCATGACCTATTTAGGATTAATAGTCATTCATCTCTTGATCAAACAACTCTTGATCACTGATGATCTTGCAGGAAGTTGATCCATTCAAAAACACAATTAGGAATGTGGCATATGCTAATCAATGTAAGGTCTAAATTAGACATGTGCATAGATATCATTTTAGAACTGTAAAATGATGAAATGTAAACTGTATGCTTCATACTGCAGGTAAAAATGTTAACAATATGTATATTTAATTTTTATTTATAGTATATCCTGTGTTAGGGTTTAGTGTAGAAAACAAATAGCCTATAATTAGAGTTAACATAGATTTGATTCAAACAGATCTTACATAATGTAATTGATATTTATTAATGCTGCATACGTCTGGATATTATTTAACTATACTATTCATTATTTAATGAAATTAATACTTAACTGTTACCATTATCAATGGCTATTCATTCTGTATATGACTAAGCTGACTGTTAATATATATGCTTTATTAGTTCCTGGTGTGCTAATGATTAGTGCGTATATTAATTTATCATTATGTAACATTAGTTAAATATTAATATATTGTTTATTTCACCTTGTATAACATTACACAATGGTCTCAAACATGATTTATGAATGGGTCAATTATAAATTCAATTCTGAAGCCCAGCTGTAAAAAGAAACAGGGTTACAATTTTAGCTAACAGTAGAAGCCAGTATATTTATACATTAAAAGTAAATATTCCTATGTGCAGTAATGCTCATCAGTGCTACAGTGAAGCAGTGTGCTACTGTAGATTACATTTCAGCATAATATGCATTGTGTTACTGGGCCTCATGAACACTAACACTCATATTTAGATAAGGAAGTGAGCACAGATTTCTCCCTAAGCCTATTGAGTGAGCCAGTCAAGCAGAGCTGCCAAGCAGTCATCTTTTTTCCACATAACATATGTGTGTGTGAGCCTGAGTTTGGTGTTCATTTGGGGGTAGATTATATTTTATTCATAGTGACAATGTTATGACACAAATGCTGGCTTACTGATGCTGAGTTTGTTAAGAAGTATCACAGCAACGGTGCAGAATTGGTGTGCCACTTGAATAGGATTACGTTCAAATCAATTTGATTAGATGTTAATTGAAGCTGTGGGTTTCTGTTGCAGCAGGTGGGAATGACCTTTAATGCCAGGTTGACCAAATGTCTGTGTATTAAAAATGATAATTTATTACATTGCCGTGTTGTTCAGTGAGTTCCACACCAGCCTCATTTCCTTACTGTTGCCAGTTCAACTGAGGATGTAGCAGCACTGCATGATATTTCTATACACATTTTTACATTTACATTTTATAGCATTTGGCAGATGCCCTTATCCAGATCGACTTACAGTTATCTCAGTTGAGGGTTAAGGGCACAGCAGTGGCAGCTGGGCAGAGTTGGGATTTGAAGTAACGACCGGACGATCAGAAGTCCAATGTCTTAACCACTGAGCTACCACTTCTCCCATTGGCAAGGGCTCTTTAAAGATTAGTTATGACTCAAGGTGAAACTCTATCTACCAACACACTCACTCTTTTTCTGGTTTACTGACAGATGTAGACATACTGTATATGTGTGAGAAAACCCTTCACATGGTCAAAGTTTGACGTGCTTCTGAACTGAATTATGTTTTTTTTTTCATCTCAAATACAAGTTCTAACAAGTCTGGCTACCCCAAAAATGAAACGTTTAACAAAAAAATTAATTTAATTAAAATTCCATTCCACTCACTGAAAGACACCATGCATAGCTCTACATTTATAAAATAATCTACTTATGGAAAAACATTACTGGCAAATGAAACTAAAATGAGTAAATAGGAAATGAGTTCTCACTTTGATTATTAGCATCATCCACATCAGTCTCTGTTTCATCATCTGAGGTTAAAATCACTCTTGGCATTTAAACACAAGTCTCATCTTTGTCTCTTCATTTAACTTATCTCTGTTTGCTCTTGCATTGATGAGAAAAAAAATCACTAATTAATTCAGTCAGTTCTGTTGGCTAAAATTCCTGTTATTAATGTATTTTGATTGGGTCATTTAAAAAACGTTGTCTGCTGTCATCTGTACAGAGTGTAAGCATATTGTAACTGCTCAAAAGCAACACTGACATTTTGACAGTCAGCATCTGAACTGATTACGCATATGTCTGTTTAACTATGGCATGTAACCTGATCAGACTGTGAGAAAATCACACTTAGGTTGTGAGGAATTTGACATCTTTAGGCAGACCGCCTGTTCTTACCACTGTGTTTAAGAAATATAAATAAATATCTCCTTATTCTTAAGACATGATCTTTGCAGGCAGACTGCCAAGGCAAGGTTAGAAATAACCAATCTAAATAAAACCACTTCTGTACTGTTGGGAATCTTGGGAAGATATTTTTATGTTCTTTTGAAGTAAAGATGTCAGTGTGTATTATTGGCATAAAAACAACTTTTTTGTTTTCTCTGAATATCTGAATGGTGTTCCTGGCTGCAACACATATTATATTAACAGTCATTAAAAGCAAGATATGCCATGGTGTTGCAACCATAAAAATACACAAGTAGACAGAAGAAAACTTTCTCTCTTTCTCTATCACTGCAAATTGAAATTGATATAAGTGATATCCAGTATTAACATATTTATTAAAACAAGAAGGCAATGACCGTAAAATGACACTGAGTCAGAGTGCAACAGAAATGGAGATCTCATTTTATTTGCACGATGGAACGCCAGATATCAAATACCAACCCCCTACTACCAATAACAACAAAAACCAAAGCAATCAAAAAATAGAAATGATGTTCAACTAACCGGTCACCCAACACCAATATAAACTCAGCCGTGGGCTCTGTGGCCTGAGTAAATTACCACAAAGTGAAGGAATATCAGAGAAATCAATACCCTATGATACTTTATATCAAAGGATGTACAAGTGGTGGGAAGATTGAAGATATGATACGAGTTATACTGTGAGTTAAAGGTGAGCGAGTGGGAGATGGAGCGAGAGAAGGAGCGCACCCGGGAGAAAGGTAACAGGGCTGTTTTCGTTTTATTAGTTTACGCGTGATAATCTGTGTTCCTCTGCACTAAGCTGCTGCAGGGATCACAGTTGGCTCAGTAAAATGGTTTTACCCAGAGTGCAGTGGTGCAGAAGGGTGGCATAGGGATGGAGCTAGATAACAAGATATCTGCAATTCACAGGGGGACACCATCACATCTAATTTACCGTGGCATTGCTGTTGGTAGACAGGGCTCTGTGAATAATGCTTTGCTTTAGTGGCAAGGTGGAGGTGCAAGATATCATCAGTTCTACAGCCTCTACCCACACACATCCCATATGATATGAGGACACATATTTACTTATGTTTTTATATTTATTTATTTTTACACATACTTCTGTTCCAATGTAAAATATCTGCATTGTTTTAGTCTGCGGCCAATTGTGCCCTGGTTCCTCATGAGCATGCAGGTCTGGCATGTGCAGCAATAAAGTGCACTGTGTGTGTGTGTGCGTGTGTGTGTGTGTGTGTGTGTTTGTGTGTTTTAATATATTCTCCTAGCACACAAGCTCCTGTTCTGGCAAACAGCAAGCAACAAAGAGTTGGAGTGCCACACGGAGGCACAGGTGATGGATAGAGAGAGAGAGAGCAGTAAATGTGGGAACGGTAGAGAAATGTAGGAAGGGGGGGGTAAGGAGAAGAAGGAAGGTGGGAGGGAGAGAGAGAAAGAGAGAGAGAGAGAGGGAGAGACTGAGAGAGAGAGAGAGGAAAGGAGCAGGCTGCTGAGTATTGGCTGGTACTGCAGTGAGAGGAAAGAGAGAGAGAGAGAGAGAGAGAGAGAGAGAGAGAGAGAGAGAGAGAGCTGCTGGAAAGCCATAATGGTCTCTGGCGCGTGCAGCGGTGCTGATCTGCACACTTTATGTCACCGAGCTGCTCTGCCTTCCTCCCTTTACAGACACACACACATGTACACGTCGTCAGGGCTGCTCTAGCGCAGCCTAAGAGGATCCGTCTTGTGGATTACTGCTGGACCGTCTGTCTTCTGTCCTGATAGACTGAACACTTGAGCCTGTTTTTTTTTCTCTGGATGCGCTTCATTACTCTACGCTGGATTACATTGCATTTCAGATCTGCATAAGGAAGAAGGGAGGACGAGAACGATAAAGAGAGGTGGAGGCTCATCACCAGTTGCCTTTTCTCTGCCTAAAGGGAACCGGCTTTCTTCCGTATAAAGGAATACACCCTGGACTTGGGTTTGTCAGGGCTTGATGGAATATGGATACATCTCACACATCTCACATATCTTGTTCATTCACTAGTAAACCATGACTGAGCTTCAATGACAATCTTGCTATAAACACCATCATTCATTCTCACCCACTGCATCAAATCATGCTTTTCATAAGACTCTCTGTTCCACAGTGAACTGTGTATGTGTTGCCGTACACACCAAAGGAGTCAGTCCTAAATCTGTAGAGCCATAAAAAGACAGGGAGTGAAAGAGATAGAGAGGAAGAGTGTGAAAGAGGGAGTCAGGGGGAAGCAGTGGGGGACTGCCTCAGACGTGCTCTGACAGGTGCATTCACTCATCCAGTCTCTAGCATGCACACTCTGCAGTTAGCGAGAAGGAGAGAAGATGTGATTGCTGAATGACAGGGATCTGTATTGAAGAGAGTCTGAGTGTGGAACAGAGAAGGCATTCCATATTCTTAGTTTAGAAAGAGACCATTTTCATTACACTATTGGCACTATTGGAGATTCCACTATTGGAGATGTTTCATGAAAAAAGCTTCTGAAACATTAGTACGTGTTCCTATCTCAAGAGAAATGTCTGGAAAAACAGACAGCATATTTGCAAAGGATAAGTAAAGCAAAGGACTAAGTAAGTAAAGCAAAACTCAACAGGTCAAGTGCTATTCCACTGACAGGTTGTAGGACGTCATTGAGTGAAAGGTGACATATACATGCTATAGAAACATAATAGACTGCACATAACTGGACTTTCTGATAAAAGCACAATGAATTCAAGACAGCAGTCATTTCAGCTGGGAATTCAGAGATCTGGCTGGTAAACACAGCATATATTGCAGGGAGTATTAATATCTTCTTTAATAAATAGATTATGAAGTGTGAGTAAATGCACAAGGGACTTGATATGGATGCAAACAAAATTTATAACCAAGATATAAGTTGCTTGAAGCATATTGTTATATAATAAGGGTTTGCCTCAAGGACTTCATTTCATTTCATTTCATAGTATTCAATCATTTACATTGCTGTGTTGAGAGAAAGAGACAATAAATCATGACATAATGGCAAAAGCACAAATATACTACACAACCACAGTGTTTTTGAGTGCCTGGATTTAACCATTCCACTAAACCACAAACCACTGCTTCCATCCTTCCTGTCCAGTCCTTTTACAAGAGACTTGACTTTCTCACTCCTGGACTTTTCTGAAGGCATTCTCTCATCCTGCCTTGCCATTTGGTATTCTGACTGAAGAAGAGGAACAAACTGAGAACAGAACTCCAAAGGCTTTTCATGGAAAGCAGAGTCTTAACCTGTAGGGAGAGATCTCCAGAACTCAACTAAGACCTTGTTCCTTTTCATATCAGAGAATCAGAGGGAAAAAAAACTCAACTTGAACCAAGATGGGCTGTAACATGTGTGTAGTAAACCGGCCAGAGGAGCAGTACAGGATTATGTTCCAGGTGAGAATACACGTGCTTCGTTAGCGGTACTGCCTTTTACAGCCGTATTCGCACTTGGCTGAGTTTCTTGAGGGAATAATGAGGTGAAGCTGGCTGGTAAATAGGGGTTTATGGGCTTTCTCTCACATTTCTGGATAACACAAACACCATTCAGCATTGCTCCAGGCTTGATACATCCAACACAACACATTTCATTCAGTGCTTCCTTTTAGAAATGAGCTTAGTGATTATGATCATGTGTGAAATGTCTATGCAGTAATGGTTGTTGTTTTCTTGCTTTNTATTCTCAATACTATGTGAAATGAAGGTTATTGGTAGGGTATGATTTAAACACTTATCAAGTCCAAAAGTCCAATTCTAATACAATACTTTAGAAACATGCTATACTAAAACAAGAATGGATATTTTGAACATATTACTCTCCATTTCCTCCATTTAGACAAGCATTATTCTAAAGGCTAGAGTTGGCTGTTGATTTTTTTTCCCCTGACAGCAATTTTCACCCTCGCCAGCCCATGATGTTTTGGTGGAATTGTGCTATATATAATTTGAGGGGGATCTGCTGCTTGATCTCCAATATCTGTACAATTTCAAGACCCTTATACTTCCATTCCACTGCCTGAGGTGCCTCATGTACTCCGTTCCATAACTAGTTTTTCAGCATGAAACATGGAGCCCTCAGCATGTAAGCCCTGTTAAAAATGATGCTCACTGATGGGAGGAAGTGCTCAGAGAGCCCTTAACTCTTTCCAACCAGACGGCAACAACTCTTGGAGGCATTCTGAATCAAGGAAATTAATGAAATACTGCATGTATATCACATATGTGTGCTCTGAGGTATGGTGGAGAATGATAAATGATCTCTAGCTGAGACTGCCAGGACCCACCGTGTGTCTTTATCATGTGGATGTCTTCCTCAGTGTTTCATCACAATGTTTCTATTCACATTTCTGTTCCAGTTGAAACCATTTTAAACAAAACACATTGGCCTGATTAGATAAAATTGCGTTGTCACATACAAGTTCAATGACGTGATCAAGCATGGAATACAAATCTGATGCCAAAAGCTGAAAACCAAACATTTTTCATGCATTAAATGCTTTAATAAATCAGGTTCAGTGTATTCATGGGTAGACAGCCACATCGTTAATCATTCTTTGGATACATCACTTATATAGTTCCAGGTACCATGAAACGCCTCAGTGATCAAGGAGACAGAAACTTCTAGCTTTGCACCTTTTCATGTCCTTCAGGGATAGACATCAGTCACGTACACCAGCTCACACTCTACAGACATCACTCACATCTCCTCATCCTCTCTCTGTCATGCTTTGTGAATCTAGCCGACTGCTTGCTCTTCTCTCTGACCCATAGTGTGGCGATATACAAGACCAGAAACTAGCATGGCCTACTGTTATCATCAAGAAATGTGACCATCTGGGTCTGCTAGCAAAGCTCACAGGTTACAGCAGCCAGCAGTGAGGCTGATGTCATTTATTTAACAGCTGTGTTTTGTGCTAACAAGCTAAACTAATTGCTGCAACACTTGAGGCATGTAATGAGGTTTAAATGCATGTGTCTCTATTGAAATCCATTGAATTGATGTTGAATACTGAGCTGCTCCAATATGCGTCAAGTATGCTCTTACTTTACTAATCTTTTATGCGGCCCCACCTTCCGTGTCTAGTCGGTTTCGCAGTTTCTCTCTCTCTCTCTCTCTCCCCGTCTCCCCCTCCCCAACAACAAGTTCTGTCAAATGCATCTCTATGGGATGTGGTTGCCATGGCAACTGGGGTAATTAAGAAAGACTTATATGCTTTTTCACCGTAGTGTTCAGGCAGAGATGCAGCACCACACATCCAAGACTCCTTCACACACACACACACACACACACACACACACACACACACACACACACACACACACACACACAATAATACAAATGAAGACAGTCCACTCATGCTATAGAGAAATATTTACCTTTGACTCTGCTCACCAAGGCCAGAAGAGAAGATTCAATACTCTTTTCCACCCTAGCACTGTTAAATACTAACTAATAAGTAAATGAGAATAAATAATGATATTACGACATCAGTAACCTTTGTTTACAGCCCTTCCCCATTCCCAACACAACTCCTAGCCCTGTACAAATGCAGATAAAACAACCATCAGATTCACACCTGTCTGGTTCAAAGAACATCAATAGAACCTCACCATTAATGGAGGTTAAGGTTCATTCTATGCTTGAGATAGTGAGAGACACAGAGAGATAGAGATTAAAGGCGAGAGAAAGACCGGAATCTCCTCTGAATTGGCAAGGCAAGAAAGGTTAAAGGAATGAGGGAGAAGCATGGTTTGTTGAACAATAAATAGTGATTAGAAAAAACATGACCTACTTAATCAAAATGTGTCCAACCTTTATAAAAATACATGCTTGACATATAACTGGGTCAAGAGCACTGTGAAGAGAATGAAAATTAAAAAACGAAAAAAATGGAGCATCATCCTTTTCAATAACTAGAAAAACCAAACTAATTTTTTTAGCACCTACCACTGGAAATGATAACATAGCAACTCTTATCTGCAGTGTTGTAGATAGAAAAGTATAAACAGAATCCAGCCAGCAATGGAACTCTTCACATTGTGATTTTGACACTGACAGTAAGGAATTAGGTGAAAGCTGTTGTGAATGCTAATGTCTGTATTTGGCAGTCTGCTTCATTAGAAATGCAGTTATTCCGTAGGGGTAAATATAGTGGGTGAAGGTCAATAAAGTGTATTAGGTGATAAAGAGAGGTAATTGCTGTCTCTTGGCTTTGTTTTGACAAACAGCCTTGTCCTGGAGTACACTGTGTCCTATTTAATAGAAGAGAATAAATTTCATCACAGTGAATGTAATTTGCAGATAAATATATATCTATCGATCTGGCCAAACACCTCAAAAGAATGACTGCTACGCTCATAAATTCACACCTTTAAAAAAAAGAAGGACATGCCTAGAATTCTAAAATTCATATTGAAAATATTCATATATTCAAATGCATATTGACAAAGGGAGCTAAAAATACCTGTTCATCACAAGTGTCACAAGAGTATATATATATATGAGAAAACTATACCGTGTCTATCTGTGTCTTCCGCTTCATCATGCTCCAGCAACCGTGTGCAAACCAGCTATTTTTAATCAAGAACCAGTGACATGATCGATAATCCTACATACACACAGGGATAATAAATGGATTACTCTCTCGTTTGGACAGTCAAAAGCATCGACTCAAATACTATGAAGGACTGAGATGAGGTCCAGTCTCCAGGGGTCAGTTATGGTGAGCATGAGCAGAACCAGAGAAATGAGACGGAGGTCATGGCGAAAGTGTCAGCACGATTAAGCCTGTATTGATTGAGGACTGCACTCCTGCAGTATAAATCGGCTGTATGTCTGAGATATTTTGATCGGGACTGAGAGAGGATGTTGGGGATGAGGGCTTGCATCACTGAATTAGTTAATGCATATTCCAGTTGGTTCTTCTGTAGAAAACTAACAACTTGGCAAAGAGTCAATGTAGTGAAAAATTGACAGATTTGAAACAATGCTGAAGATGCAGTTTCACTGGATGGTATATATGTGGCCATCTTTTCAATAATGATTTGTTCAACAGAAATCTATATTAATTATTAACATGTAATTATAATCCCATATAAATTATTGCAATGTATAAATGACCCCCCCACCCTCCACCACTCCCATTTCACAAACATTAACGTGGGTTTATCTGTTCTTTCCAACAGAAGGGCAACATGATGCGTCCCATTGATGCTGAAATAAAGGTTGAAGTATAAGATTTATATTACTAATATAGAATTGTAAAATAACATTTTCAAAATAGGGATCATTCAAAACTACCTTATAGGTAGTTTAATACATGTATGAATGATTAACTCAATCTTATTTAGAAATTATAATATAATAGAATGTCTCAGTTTCTCTTAGTCATTCATGGTACTGACTATTATTATGTGGCTTTTGCTTATTAAAACCTGACACCACGGGCAGAAATGGTGATTTTGCTTTTAAATGTTTTAATCTTCATATTAAATCCTGTATTGTTGGAAAGCTTAGTTTGTTATGTATTCCACATTTCCTTAGATGACATAATTATTTGTCCTGAAAGACTGTTTCCTGGGACTCTGTTGTCTACTAATGTTACTAATGTAAACTATTGTTAGTAATGTTACGTGTATCAGACGTTTTCTCAGAATGACCTATGTTCCATGAGCCAAGTGATTTTTCTTATTCTATAAATGTGAAAAAGCCACATCATTTTACACACGGATTTATAGAAAATATCTGTCAAAACGTTAGTTTTATGTATTTTGTTTTCCATTTATCCATTTAGCCAATCATGTGACAGCAGCACAATGCAAAAAATCATTCAGAGTTCCCATAGACTTCCTTTCTGATCATTCTTCTCTTGTTTTTTTTTTTTTTTTGCAACTTTCTGTGTCAATTCTAGAGACTGTTGTGTGTAAAAATCACAGGAAGTCAGCAGTTTCTGAAATACTCAAACCAGCCCATCTGGCACCAACACTCATGCCATGATCAGTCACAGAAATCAGACTTTTTCTTTATTCTAATGTTTGATGTGAACATTACCCAAAGCTTTTGACCTGTATCTGTATGATTTTATGCATTGTTATGCATTGTGCTGCTGCCACATGATTGGCTGATTAGATAACTACATGAAAGTGCAGGTGTACAGGCATTCCTAATAAAGTGGACGGTGAATGTACATTTTGATATAGGTAAAAGAGAATATAAGCCTAGAAGATTGTGGTACCTGGCCTTAATTTTTATTATTATTATTTTTTATTTAATTGTATTGCTTTGTAAAATGTTAGATCATTATATAGACAGCTACAAATGGTCCTCTTAATCACACATACCTTCTAATCTTTGTTTGTTAGCTTAAAGGTAGAAGAACCTCTCACCTGTCCCAAGATAAGGATGGCCATTCCCATGATCCTCTGTTGCTTCAAGTGGTCCGGAAGGGACACAGGAGGAAAGCAGGAACTGCCACAGGAAGTGCCAGACTTATGGCCATCACAGACTGTGTGGACAACTCCACACAGACAGACATCAGCTTTCAGAACTTTCTGGGTGCTGGTCGAGGGAACTACACCGGCTGCAGCTCACCGAAGCCCCCTCCATCTCCTCCACTGCCCCCAATGGTGGAGTCATACCTGCTGAACGACCTGTGAGTGCATTACATAAATATTGCTAAATGACCTTTAGTTTATGGAATGGAAACTGTGGGCATGCTGACCTGGAGGTCTGGAGGATGCAGAACAGATGTAAGCACAACTGATTTATCCAAGCCAGCCTTTCTATTGTGAGCATCATTCTAGAGCTATTCCAGCTTTGTATGTTTATAATGTACTAATTAAATAAGCAAATAATATGCATCCAGATTGGGTAGGGGATCTGATTAAAGAGAGTTTACTGTCCATCCTTTTACATGGCTCAATTTAAGAATGGACAATTTAATTTATTTTGGTTTAACCTGATTTTATCTCAGCGAGCACAGACAAACTTTCATTTCTGCTCATGCTGCTCTCAGGAGTAATCTCAGTTTTATTACTTCTTTCGATGGCTCATGTTCTTTCCCTTGCTTGCATCGTCAACCATGACACAATGTTATCCAGCACAAAAAAAGTAATCTGCATAACAGAAAAACGTGGGATGATGCAATGAAAAATGCAGTCTGTAGAAACATGGAATCACAGACACATTATAAAGTATATTAAATCTGCAGAGAACAAAACTGCAAAAAGCATATTAACAGCTATTCATAGTATGCCTTTGTCTCCAGTGGCTTCGCATTTATGAATTTTAAAGCAACAACTACAATGTAATATCTTCCTTTATCAGCATACAGCAGCTACTGTGTCAACAAATTACCATAAAGAAACAGCTGTATATGCAGTTAAATCAGGTATTTCTAATGCAGTTCCCAAAATCATACCATAAAACACTTCAAATAAGGCTGTTATATACTAAATGCTGTTTTGAGGGCTCTTCTGTGACTTGTCTCCTGCAAACTCCTCTAAATTCTGTCCTAAATAGCTCATTAAAGAGAAAAAGGAGAAGCAGCCTACAGTAACATATCATTGTTAAATTCAGGTGGGTTACAGTATTAAACGACTCTCTTTATAGCACACTGGAGCATGATTCTGCTGATCCCAACGACTACCTTGATGTTGCAAACCATGAAGTGGATCGCCAAGAAGAGCTGGAATATGAGGTTTGAATATACTACAAATACTACACCACAGCGACCAAATATTCAATTACAGCCTATCAGCATGAGATTTAATTGCTTCTTTAGATATCAGTATGTGAAGCAGTGTGTTTGATCTGTGCCCTGCTATGAGCTTCTCTTTTCTCTCTGTTAGGAAGTGGAGCTTTATAAGTCCAGGCAGCAGGACAAGCTTGGCTTGACAGTGTGCTACCGCACTGATGATGAGGAGGACCAGGGTATCTACGTAGGGGAGGTAAATGACAACTCATTTGTAATGTGTTGACATCCAACCTGCAAGTATGCAGTTTTCACTTGACTGATCATTTCATTGTCCCAGGTCAATCCCAACAGTATAGCTGCCAAAGATGGACGCATCCGAAAGGGTGACAGAATACTACAGGTAGGTGTGCACCAAATGCTAGATGTTCAAAAGTATTATAAATCAAAGAGATTGGTGAAGTATTAATGAAGAATCGTACACTCACAGGATGTGATAAACTTTTACAGGTTCCCCTAGTGGGAAGGTGACAGATGTATTTTTTTTTTTTAAAGGATTTGGACTACATTACCCCAAAATATATCACAGCTCCAAGGTTCCTAGTTTAGTTGTGAGCTCAGGTTACTGTCTGTGTTTGGTTTTTGTGCATGTTCTCCCTGTGTCTACGTGGGTCTCCTCTGGTTCTCTGGTTTAATCCAACTAATCCAACAAAAAACATGCCAGTAGGAGCTCCTGGCATAGCCTCTGGATCCCACATGACCCTGACAGGATAAAGCAGTTACTGGAGATGAATGAATGACTAAAAATTAATTATGAACACTTGGAACACCTGCCACAAATTGCCAAGTTTTAATCATCAGCAGCTCCTCTATAGGTCCATAGCACTGTTGGAGCCTATTTTTAGTGTGAACATGTACCACACTGTTCAGTGTAATTCTCAGCTACACTGAAGACTTTACTGTATATGATGTTAGGAACACTCTATTCACTCTGTGTTGATGATCCCATGTTTTCCAGATAAATGGAGTTGATGTCCAGAATAGAGAAGAGGCAGTGGCCATCCTTACCCGAGAAGACAGCACAAATTTTTCACTGCTACTGGCCAGACCAGAAATGGAGGTAAACACAAATATTGATACATAGGTGGTTCAATATTCCACATGTATGCACACATACACACATTACACTCACAGACACTCAAACTGTCCATGCCAGATGCACAGCTAATACATCTACTCCATCGACTACTGACAACAGATCCCAAAATTAATGGCTTATTTTGCTGATGGGAGGGAAATGAAGCACTCACATCAGTCATGACTGAATCATGTGATCACTCTTAGTGATGTCTGTCAAGGCTTTAATGCAGTTCCATTAACGCTATTCCACAAGGAAAAGATGAAGAGAACTGTAGAGAGAAAAGGCAGATTTTTAGTACAGACTACAGATAGAGTCATTAAAAAGACATGAGGAGAGGACAAAGAAGAAAAGGAAATGGGATAGATGTAGAATATAAGACAAAAGATACAATGGTAGCACACAGTGGGACAGATTTTATCCTTGGTAAGTTTTTTAATTGAACTTTTAAGGGTATGAACCCCCCACTCATATTTTAAAATGATGGTATAGCTGGAAAATAACTAGAAGTTGTAAAATAAAAAAAGGGGCTCTGTTTGTAAAACTAACCTTTCTTCAGGACCTAGTCTACACTTGAGTGGCTTTGCATTACAAAAGGCAAATAATTAACAAATACTATAAAGCAAAACAGTGAGGTAATGTAATGCATTAACAAGATTTCAAAAGAAACAGATCCTCTCCTGTTTTTATCATCTCCACCAAGACAAAAGAACAAGTAATTATTGATGGGTGGGGGGTAAGGAAGGTACTTGAAGGGGAACGTAGTAAGGAGGTGATACACAGAGAGACTGAAAGATTGGAGAACATGTGGAGAAGAAAGAAGGCAGAGATTAAAAGCTTACTAAATAAAGATTATGAGAGAGAAGGTGCAAGTGCTTGAGACATGGCAGATAGTGAAGATAATCAATGCCTCTTTTCTTGCAGATCAGAGTACCAATCGGATGGTGGTGCAATCGATTACCACTTGAACAACCTCAGAGAGAAATAGTCAATCGATTCCGAGCCACACGATTCCTTAAATAATCAAGTTTTCGAACAATAATGTTTCAAATACGTTTATGGACCTATATTATCTGTCAGAACATTTCTTTGATATTGAATACTTGAATCCCAATATCTGTAGCACTGTACATTGATATTGCCATCTAGTGTTCAAATGTGTTACTGCATGCATTCGCTCAAAGAGCTTAAATAATATTTAAAGTTTTACATCTGTTCTGGTGTAACAACCTTCTGCTTTGTTCCTCTGTTCTTTTTTCTCTCTCAAACTACATCACCGAAATCTATAAAATGTGCACAAATTATGGGACCACTGTTATTCTGCTACCATTCACATTCCTGTGACACATAAAAATGTAAGATGGAGACTCAAATGGACCCTGAGGACCTGGATTTCGAGTTACCAGTAGGCATGAGTGTGGACACTCTAAACAGCTCGCACTTATCCAATCTATACCATCATCGGCAGCAAAGAGCCCAGATGGGCATACATGAGGTCCCACTACACAGCGAAACACCCTTGCTAAGCCTGACCACCCTCAATAACAGCCAGGAGCTGGACAGTGGCGTGGGCCGCACAGATGAGAGCACCAAGAATGAGGAATCATCAGAGCACGATATACTCCTTGGTGATGAGCAGACCAGTGCCTCCAATACCAACACCACTAATACACCACACAGCCTCCGCAAGTTCAGGCCTGGCAGGGGCAGTGGAGGTGGGGGGGATACTCCATCACCATTACTTCATATCAGAGAACTTCACATCAGCACAGACTCTCTGGATTGTGGTGGTGCAGGGGGAGGATACATCCATGATTCAGCGAGTGCCATGATGATGCCCGGCCTGACTGAAGAGGAGTGTGAGAGGTACCGAGAGCTGCTAGAGATCAAATGTCGGTATGAAAGAAATATGAAGAATGGCAATGCAGGGAAAATCGCTGAGGAAAGAAGGGAGAGGGAAGGGGAAGGAGAAGGAGAAGGGGAGGATGAGGAGGAAGAAGACAAAGAGGTGTCTTTGGATGAAAACTCTAATGAGAGCCTGACTCCCCATGAGATGGCACTCCTGGAGGAGGAACTACGGCACCTTGAATTCAAGTGTCGGAACATTCTTCGTGCACAGAAGATGCAGCAGCTACGAGAGCGCTGCCTGAAGGCATGGCTGCTGGAGGAGGAGGCTTCAGCGAGGGGGTCTACTGACCTACAGGGCTCCTCACACCATGAGCTATCAGATATCAAGGAACTCCCTGAGAGAGAGCGATCAGACAAGGACACCAGCAGTGCTTACAACACTGGAGGAGAAAGCTGCAGGAGCACACCTTTGGTGAGTGATCACCTCTCTCCTGTTGCTCAGATAGACGAATCTGGTTCTCCTCTACATGTAAGGCACAGAGACCGACCCAGCTGGAGTGAGAGGGGTCGTGTCACACTCAGTTATTCACCCAATAGCTACAAGAAGTTCCCCATGAACACCAATATCAACCAGAAGTTTCACTCTTTGTCTCGGGAGGGGACCACTCGCTCATTAGCGGATGGTGATACACAGGGCAGGAGCTCGAGAGCCAACAGCATTCATGAAAGAACTGGTGGCCGTAGTGCTGAATCTAGTCCTTACTTTACCCGACGACATCACTCAAACCGACCTAAGCCTGAGCGCTACCAGAGCTGCATGCAGCTAGGCTCCTCATTCACAGAGACCACTATGGATAGAACTGTGGAAGGGGAGAGTGAGGCTCCAGTTGGCAGTAGTGGCCGGGCAAGCCCTATGAGTTTAGCAAACAGCACTCTTAGCCCCATGCTTCACACCAGCCCAGCAAAACACACCCTGGATTTGCCTCTGCCACTTCCACCTGCCTCACCACGCATGGAGTGGAAGGTGAAGATCCGTAGTGACGGCACACGCTATGTAGTAAAACGACCTGTCCGTGATCGCCTACTGAAGGCCCGTGCCATGAAGATCTGTGAGGAGCGTAGCGGCATGACCACTGATGATGATGCTGTAAGTGAAATGAAAATGGGGCGGTACTGGAGCAAAGAGGAGCGAAAGCAGCAGTTGCTGAGGGCCCGGGAGCAACGTAGACGACGCGAGTTTATGATGCAATGTCGACTAGATTATCTCCGTAATCGGGGCCTTGACCCAGGGAAGGATGGCCAACAGGAGTCAGGTCAGGCCACTACCTCCATTCTAGAGATAAGCCAAAAGAAGAGTTCAAAGAAGCGCAACCGTCGCATCTTGGACAATTGGATCACCATCCAAGAGCTCCTGGCTCATGGTTCTCGCTCTCCAGATGGGACAAGAGTCTACAACCCCCTTCTGTCTGTCACTACTGTCTAAGAGAAAAGCACAGAAAAAGCTTGAACAATCTCACAAAATTCTCTGTAGCACATCACCATTTACATAAAAGCAGCATAAAAGTAACAAGCACAATTTTTACATTGCATCTCTGGTGCTCTACCAGTGTTGATTTCAACCAAGCCTTGATTTGGGGTAAATGTGCTTATTTCCCTAACATGTAGATGCTCTGGTTTTAACATCTAGCTAGCTGGCTATTTTACATATTTAATTACTAACATAATCTAACGTAAAGCCTTACAGTTGTGCTTCCTTAGGACTAAGAATATGCTTAGCTAATAGTCTGGATCATGTCTTTTATGAAACTATCAAAAACGCAGGAAATATTAGACATCAGCAACACTTTTGTCTTGGTGCTACCTTCTAAGCTAAGTTTCTAAGCATCAACTCCAACCTCAAAAAACTGCAAAGTGATAAAACATGTAGTAGCGTCTACACACATATATAGCATTGGATATGCTGGAAAACTGCTTAGCCAATTTTATTACCCATGAGAATTGTAACAAATTAAATTGTAACAAATGCTTGTAGCAACTAAAAAAATTGTTTATTAGGTTCTTGTTTTAGTCATATTTTAAATGGTATGAGGGAACCTGGAATCTAGGCACATTGGTCTGCTAAAGATGGCATCAAGTGCTTCTAAAAGAACTTTTTTTCAAACGTTGCCATTCTTTGGATGGCAAAATTACTCAAATTTTATGACAGCACAATGAATACCCAGGCACAGAACCAGTAACTGTGTGTATTCTACATATTACATACTCTCACAAGTAAACTGCTAAGACAAAGTAAATTCGGGAACTAGACTGTTGTTTTGATAAATATCTGTAGTTTCCATCAAGAGAATGCTAAGTTACAATAGAAAACTGTAGAAAAGCACACAGCAAGAAAGATTTAAAATCACTCAATGTTTCGTGTCATTATCCAAACAATTACAAAATGTAGCTCCGTAATACTGCAACTGGAGAATCCCGTAATGGTTATTTAACTACCCTCAAAACCCATAATAGAAAAAAAAGGAAGTAAATACCAGTTCTTGCCAGAGACTACATTTGAGAACCACTGAGGTTGGTGAGGCAACATGGTGCTAAATCGGCATGGTGCATGTTGGAAAAAAATACAGCCTATACCCTGTAAACTAGGACAAGGTGAATGTGCTTGAAAACACTAAGACCAGCACAACATGGACACAATGGAGCAGCGCCTTTTTTTGTTCATTCAAACTAAGGTTACACAATATGATTATATACACAAGATTATATTGCTACATATTGTGACTGTGGTATGCCTTGCAAAATGTTAAAAACACTGATGAACCCTTAATGTAACATGGTTTAAGCCTTGAAACACTGGTGTATAATTAATTATTTATGATATTGGTTGCTGTGATTCTTCACACTCGAACAGAATAGTAATATTGGTTAAGATAATCATAGCACACAAATAAAATAGTAATTATAGGGATAATTTAAATATCAGTGATATCTGTTATATCAGTATAGAAAAAGGCAAAGATAATATTAACAATGCGATACACTGTGAGTGATACTCTCACTGGCCACTTTATTAGGAATACCGATACAACGGCTCATTCTTGCAATTATTCAGCCAATAGTGTAGAAGCAGTGCATAAAATAATGGTATGCAAGTACAGGACAAGAGCTTAATGTTCACCGCAATTGTGAGAATGTGGAAAAAATGTGATCTTGGTGACATTGACTATGGCCTGGTCTGAGTATACCAGTAACTGCTGAGCTTCAGGGATTTTCCCACACAGAATTTACACAGAATGGTGCAAAAAAACAAAAACAAAAAACAACCACATCTACTAAGCAGAGGTTCTGTTGGTGGAAATGCTTTGTTGATGAAAGAGGTCAGACAAGAATAGCCAGACTTGCAGAAGCAGACAGGTAAGACAAATAAACACTCTTTACAACCATACTGAGCAGAAAAGCATCTCAGCTCACTGAATCTTGAGGCAGATTTATTAGCAGAAACTGAAGACCAGGCAACCATCTTCAGCTGCCCAGTTTCAATGAGCCTGTGCCCACTGTAAACACACAATGACACATTATTTTCCACATTCTGATGTTTGGTGTGAGCATTAACTGAAGCACTTGACCTATATCTGCATGGTTTATTGCATTGTGCATTAAATCATAACTGGCTGATCGGATAACCGCATAATCGTTCAGGTGTACAGGTGTTCCTATTAAAGTGTCCAATGAGTGTATATTGTGCATCTCTAAATGTAAGGTGCTGAGAATGGGTGTACAGCCATGTTGTCTAATACCTACAGCAGACATGACCAGCTTCAACAGTTAAAGCACAAGACCAAAAAAAAGGCCAAATCTGTATTTATCCATCTGAGTGACGCCCTACCAACTGATCACCTGAACTCTGAAACACAGTAAGAGTTGGGTGTTAATTTGTAAATAATTGTGTGAACAAACAGAACAACAGCTTTGCTTATTATTCTGACCACTCTCAACCTATCCACTCTATGCGTACAGAGTGACTCTTCTGACTTTTGGACTGTGAAACATTTTTGCATGATTTCAACGAGAACACATTAACAGAAATATTCTATGGTTTATATTGATGTATATCCATTGCTCAATATAGTATCTATGTGATCGGTGTTTCTTACTTCAGTTTCTATTGATTTGTTGGTGTGTTAGTTACAAGTAGAGTTCTATTATATTGTTAGCGCAGTTGGTATCTGTTGATTCATATCAGTGGTCCTATTTACACAAGCTGTAACATGCATTCGATCTTAAATGGTCATTTCAGTGTGCTGTTAACATGGTCTTAATCCATGACATTTTAGGGAAATAAAACCATTTTGTATTGCTTAGTATATATGAATTTGTCACTCAAGATTATTTTGATCATTTCGCAATTGGGAATTTGAGGCAAACCCACTCATACACACGCAATCACATACACAAATCAACGCACACATGCTCAGTAAGTATCATAGTAACTGACTCATACAGATGACTAAGCAGAAAAAAAACCCCCAACAATTTCCAACAGCAAGAACATATTTTATAGAATAAGAGCAATAAATAATCACATAGAATTTCTCTGAATTAGGTTGTGATGGAAACGTCATACATATATACAAATAAAACTTCATACAATGTCATCTCTTTAAATATAATTACTGCTCTGAAACACATACTGATACACTTTACAGTTACATTTTGTTCCCCAATCCCTAAAGTGTAAACAATAGCTCATCTCCCTGCTCCCAGCCAGTTATAGACATTATAACACAGCCCATTCCAGAGTAAATACAGAGTATTTATATTAGCTTATATGTACATTCAAGTTTTTATACAGCGTCATTCAGTTAAGTGCAGTAGAACATGCAACACATTGGCACACTGGCGCAAGACATCAGCATATCCAATCAGGAGTAAAGACGCTTTCCAAAACTACTGGATCTACTTTAATAGGTCTGTTAGTCGTCTGTGATTTGTTTTTGAACCTGTTGTCCTTCAGGTCTCATGACACTTAATGCAAGCACAAGAGTGAAACAAACTAGCTCACAGGAGGATCAAGAGTGATGGGAGAATGCTCAGAGTTGTGCTCAAAATTTAGACGCCATCCTACAGCCACATAGTTCACACTCTGTTGAACGTATGTCCTTCGCTAAACAGCCCTGTAATGATTAACTGTATCGTATCCTACATTAGATGACAGTCTAACGTTAGGCTCCCACACAGTGATACGTAATATACTATGAAAAAAATTAACGTTAAAAAAAAAACGTATGAACATGGGTTTGCTGGTTAAATGTTTTTCAGAAACGTCTAGAGCCATATTCAGAGTTGCTGCTAAGTAAAAAAAACAATACAAACAAAAAAAAGATACACAAGAAAAATCCTTATACAGACTTCATCTAAACAGGTCCTTTACTTGATTTTTTCAATTCACTGAAATGACCTGTTTAGTGTTAATGCCTGGGAAGTTCCTCGCTTGTGTCTTGGTCGCTTCCTTAAAAAACACGTATAAGCCTTTAAGCCCATAGAAAAGATATAAATCCCAAAAATATAAAGGCAAAGTCAAATAAACCTCAAATAAGTCAAATAAGCTGTAGAGCAAAGACGCCTTCAAAAATAATGAAATTAAATGTTACATTAAAAAAACTATAAAGAGCAATAAACAGTAATACATAACAAAGTCAATATTTGGTGTGAAGAAAAAAAAAAGTAGCCTCAGGTACAATCTGTGCAGTTTTATAAGGAAATGAGCTGTAAGTGTTACTGCCTTCATGATGGTTTTTGTCTGACAAGGCTTGAAAAGTCTTAGTATGCTGCTTTTTTTGCTGGAATATTTATGTTTGGAAATCTAAATCTTTTTTTTTTTTTTTACAGACTTGATAATGTAGGAGTCATACAATATAAATCTATAATATATAAGGTTTGTAATAAAAAAAAAAAAACTAGGGTGCCTAAGACTTTTTCACAGTACTGTATATATATATATTTGTCATATTTGTGGGTTTAAATTCCCCCTTAAATCTGCATCCCATATTATTTTGGTATGGGATGCTCTGATAAAAGCACTTGATAATTAGATGATTCTGAAGTCTGACTATCGCTGTGCTCAATTTCTGTATTAACTCCTTAGCACACTAACTCAACTCTGAATATGGCCCTGTATTGAAATAAAGTGTCTCTATAGCGACAGAAAGCCAGGGAGGACTGGGGAGGTGTACGTGCTGTGTGTGTTTGGTATATGTGTGTGTGTTTGGTGTGTGTGTGTGTGTGGATGTATTTGGTGTGTGTGCATGTATTGGGGTGCTGGAGACGGGAGATGATCTGCTAACAAGGCACTGCACTTTGTAGGCCTTGAGTCTTTGTGCGCACAAACTAAAAGCTCTTGTTTTGCACCTAGAGCAAACACTAAAACGTAAAAGCAGCATAACAAATAGATGCACTGACAACCAAGTGCGAAATGTATTAGCTGGTGTGCACAGATGCACCACTCATATTAGCATGCTTTCATATCGAAACAAAAGGGCAAAAGATATGTAACTTGATGTAAATTCACATTCTTTAAAAGAGTGACTGGCTTAAGTACGAGATTATGGCTTCTGGCAATGGGTTTGGTGCAAAAAATACCGAATTCTTTCCAAGCAAAACCAGTTCCTGAAACAGGTAGCCCAGTTAAGATCCGCTCGTACACATGAAATACCACTGCGTCAGACTGAAAAAAGGCTAAGAGAAAACAAACCAGCACAGAAACGATATTCATATTAGTAGTAAGTGTTACATCAAAATATCAAGGATAATATCAGTAATATTTGACATCATAATATTAATAACGAAAAACACACTTGAATCATATCATTCTTGTAAATTGTACTGTACAATCAATGCTAAGAGAATGTCTTTATCTATTTATGCTTAGAATTCAGTTCAAATGACCGTCGAGTAAAAAATAAGTATTTATACAATTAATACTGCAAGATTTCAATTAAATAAGTATACAGTGTTCGCCTTGCAAGCACTGTAGATATAGCCATTTATTTCTTTATTTATTTTTTTTTGGGAAATTCAGTTGCTGCACATTTAGGATCAGCTGATCCTAAAACCTTACATCAGGCACTAAGGCTATGTAATAAGTTGCCAAATACAAGTAATTAGCAAGTCATATGAGCCTGTTTGAGTTCTTGCTGATAGCTCAAAGGTGTGTTAAAAGAAAAATAGTTAAAATAATTCAAGCAGAATTACCGGACAAGTCAGACTTATCAAGTAATTTCGACGCTTATATCACAATTACCTAATTATTTCATTCTGGAAAAAATAAATATAATTGAAATATTATATAATAATAATACTACTTATTATATAATAAAAATATCAAAATTTTCACCTACTTGTAGACAAAATCCATGTCATCGAGAAAAAAAAAAAAACCAAAGCAAAGCAAACTGAACGGAAAGAACTAAAGAATATTTACGAACTGAAACTTTTTTGGTTTTTAAATTAGTGGGCTACACCTAGATTTTTGCAGATTTGACATTCAGAACACAACTACATACTATATATGATGTTCTATATTCAAATATTTCCCCTTTTAGACTCCAAACAGAGAATTAAATACTGGAATGCTGCCTCCTGAATGGCTCTCTCTCCTATAATGGTCTCTTTCCACTAAAAAATGTTTTATTACAAAAGAGCCTTTAACATAAACAGGATGTGTTATGGTTCAAAGTGTGTCGCTGAGTCTTTTAAAGCTGTGAAGCTGTAGTCCAACACTGACAGCCATTTAGTCCAAGGCATGGGAAGGAATGTGGAATGTATCACTAAATTCTGTTAGAAAAAAAAACCCACAAAAAAAAAAAACTAACTTGCCTCGACCTGGAATGATTGTCATTTGACATTAAAAATTAAATTCTGAAGTGGAGCAAACAGGATTTCCATGAAACCTCAGTTGCTTTAATTGTCCATGCTTTTCTAGTACTGTTCATGGAAGCTTGATGCTTCTTGTGTGTTCTGCACTCTCCTCAGGCTGGCTGGTAAAGCTCGCTTCCTGACCTCCTCTGTTGCAGAACAGTTGGATCCCTTAAAATTTGGAGTCTTTGTCTCTCGCACTGTAGATTGGCACAATTTCCACCTCTGGCAAAACTGCACTTCCAGCTCATATGTCAACTTCCGAGGAATAAATGAATCAGCTCTTCCTTCAACTCTTATCTCCTTCAGCCTCCTGATTTTGCATTGATGAATGGGTTTGGATGGTATGAGTACCAGCATGAAACGACAGCATGCAACTAAATGCGTATGCATTTAGTAGCCCATCTATAGGTTAGCCTCCATCACCCTCACTCTACACATGTGGGAAGCGGATGTGGAAGTAGCAAAGTCGGACCACAGTGTGTTTCCGCTTACGTGGGCTTCGACTCCTCCTTCTGTGAACTCTTGCCCTGCGAGGTCTGCCGCGTCTCACACCACTGTACTGATGCGGCTGATGGGCTTTGACTTGGAGCTGCCGCTTGTGCTGGCGCTGCCCCCTGTGCTTCCTGCTCCGGGCCCCTGGCTGACCATCTGTGGTGGCAGCGGCGAGAGAGGCGTAAGCGGTGTAAGAGGGGTGAGGGGGGAGGTAGGAGGGGGTAAAGGCGAGTGCGGCGGAGGAGGCGGGATGGAGGACAGGGGCGGGTACTGAGGCAGATAGTGTGCGGGGGCCTGGGGCACGTGACGTGCTGTGATGGCGGAGGGGGCCTGTGGAGGTGGGGCGAACACAAAGTGAGTTTGATGGCCGGAATGGTGCAGTAGTGGATGCGGACTGTGGATGTGGCCGATGTGACTGTGGGTATGAGAGAGAGCGTGGGAGTGGCCGTGCGGGTGGAGGATGGGCTGGGAGTGAGACAGAGTCAGTGGCAGCTTGGCGGGATGTGGCAGTGGGGCATGAGTGTGGAAGAAGCTGAATGGGTTGATGGGTGAATGTGGTGAGTGAGGAGACAACGGCGGAGGGGTGCAGCCCATGCTGGAATGGCGGCCATGCTGATGCACGGCATGATGAGAGTGTTGCTGCTGAAGTGGAGCGTGGGAGGGTATGGGTGAACCACGGCGGGGAAGTGAGCTGCGCTGCAGAGTGTGATGCATAGTGTGTGGATGGCCAGTGGCTGAGTAGCGGTGGTGCTGATGGTGGTAGTACGGAGGTGGAGGTGGGCCGATATTGTTGTGGCAGTACTGTGCGTGCAGCGCCTGGATCTTGGAGGGCCCGCCGAGGTCGGACTGACTGAGGGAGGAAGGTGAAGGAGGAGGTGGGCCCCCGGTAGTAGGCGGGGCTACGGGAGCAGGGTAGGGCGGCCCTGGGGGAATAAGTGGGGCCGGGGGTTTGGCACGCTTGCTGCCAAACAGGGAACCCAGGAAGGAGCCCGAGCTGCCCCCTCCGGACCCTCGGTCGCCAGTGTTGGGAAGCGCTCCTGCCCCAGCGTTCCCTACGGCGTTGTGTAACTGCCCCGGCCCACCCCCCACCCCTATTCCGGGGCTCAGGATGGGGCGGTGAGGCCGGTAGTCTTCCTCGGGTATCGTCGACCCATCTCGCGGGGGGTATCCGTCTGCGACTACTCCGGCACCCGACAATTACTACCTAGGGATTAAACAAAGTTAGCAGGCCAGAAATAAATAGTAAATAAATTCTGATTAGATTTCAAAAGTGTAGCAAGTAAGAGAATGTACTAATACATGCACTTACACTTACATATTGTACACATGCAGTTTTCAGATGGAAACAAATCAACAAATAATAACCATGAGACCCTCAGAGAGGACACCATATTATGAATTCAGGATGCCACTACAAGTTGTTTGTTTTACAAACAGGAGACACAGTGAGGACAGATCTGTGTGTTTCACTCAAGCACAGAGACCAGTACAGATATCAGGCAACGTTAAGGGAAAAGTGGCACAGGACAACGTACACACAAAACTCAGGCAGTGCCGTTTTAGGGGCCATACAGGAAATTATAACATTCGAATGTAATAACGGGTAGAGGACAATAATTTCGGACACCATCAAAAACTTACTTCAATGGTACTATCCAAAGAGCCAACACTGTTTCTGCGGCCCCGCTTTCCTGTAGCCAGTCAAGAAGAGGAAAGTTGTGTGTCAAAATTATAGTCTGCTTTTTTATGTATTTATATATATTTAAATATATTTTCACACTAAATCAGTATTTGTCTTTTCAGTAGTTGACTTTTCTCTCCAGGGCTTAAAGCCACTTGATCGCTATGTACTCATCACAGTCTCTATTTACTCCTGATAACACACAGCATTTTTCACATCCTAATTTTCACCCCTAAAAACAGATGAACAAACACCTTTTCAAACACCTTCTGAAAAATCAGGATGCCAGGTCCACTAGAGTGTAGTCTGAACCACCCTGTAATTTTATAGCTGTGTGTATGATAGAGAGACGGTGTATCTGTCTATTAAAATAAATCACCATTTAATTATTTATCACAATTTTATTTATAAGGAAACCTGTTAAATGCATGTTATTTGTGTGCTTTACCCGTCTCACTCTCTAGAGACTCACTACTCGACTCGCGACAAGCGAATTCGGGTAGGGGACACCGTATACACAGTAGCTCCGACCCCCTACCCAGGGTGCCATTCACTGCCTCAGTCTTTATTCCATCCACCCCACCACTCACATCTCCACTCATGAGTCCAGGCCGCATAATGCCTTTCTGCTTCTCCAGCTCCGCTGCAGATTCACAGAGAGAGACAGAGAGAAAACAAAACTTACAAATTAGTATTCCCTAATATTCTGCAAATGTTAATTCAGAACATTTTATGAGAATGACAGCAAGAACCTGGGTACATAAGGACCATTTGGAAAAGCAGGGAAAAAATTCTGGCTCACACTCTACTCGATATTTTTCCATATCTTGCACTTCAGCAATGCTCTCTCTCAGGTCACTGACAAAACGTGTCCGATCTTGCTGACTCGGTGCTGTGAAGACAATCAGGACTTTACGCTCCCCTCCTGGGATGGCTGAGGTTAACCGAATACCATGAGGATAGTCTGAGAGAAAGAGAGAGAAAGAGAGAGAGAGAGAGAGAGAGAGAGAGAGAGGGAGGGAGAGAGGTGGTGTGGGATGTGAAAGATGATAAATCATGAGTATCATAAATAAACCACACTCCATACACTTGAAAGCTCATCTGAAGAGACAGCATGATTGATAGCAATGAATATACTGTGGATTAGAAAAAGCATAAATGCTTGATGAGCTTTTGACTGTATTCCAAGATGCTATACAATATAACATTAGACCATAGACCAATGAATTCAGTCCAAATAAAACATGCCACCCAAAATGTTTTCCTGTTATACAAACTGCACAACACCGTGAACTAATATAAACAATAACAAGACATGATGAACTGGGTCTTTTTTTTTTTCTTCTTATCTGTCATCAGCAAATGCACAAGGGCCAAGGGAGTGTGGCTAAATGTCACACTGAAGCACGGAGCCAGAACGAAGTGATAACATAAATAAAGAAGGAGGGACAGATGGAGAGACAGATGGAGTAATGAATATACTTACAGGAGTTTTGGAACATGTGAACCTGCATCTCCACGAGAGGAAAAGACTGTCTGAAACTGTATGTCACTGATGTCTTCTTCTTCTGGAAGATCTTTGTGACCTACAGATGGAAACATGTAGGTTCAATTTAATAAAGCCATTAGGTTTAGCTTTAATAACTGAGATATTTGAAGGGATGTGTCATTGATTGTTGGAGAATAATATGGTGTTGGGAATAATAAGGCTGGCTATATAAGCTGGCATAACTACCAGCAGATTCTTGTGCCTGTTTCAGACGGCATTCTTTGTGAAAAGCCTTACTACCTCGTAATGTACAAAGCTGCCAATCAAGCCTAAATGCCCAGATTAATCACCATGTGACTCGGTGTTTTTCCCCTTCATACATATGCATTTGAGGAAGAATTCTACAAAATAGTGGTAAATCAGTGTGAAGGGTGTGAAGAAATAGGAAGTGATTGCATTTTCCATTTCTTGTACTAAACATGTAAGCAATTAGAGGCATCCAATTTGAGAGTGATTCTGTTCACCTCCCAAAGCTAGCTGTAAATCAGTGCTATGCATGTTGCTTGGAGTTAGTGTATTCAGGGTCGCCAGGTGCAGGTTCTGGGCAGATCTGGGCTAATTATCAAATGCCATTGTGGGACTGTTTTATTAATTCCAATTTAGCACACTTCTGAAGGAATTCTGACCTGTCCTGCAGTTATTTCTGTTTGTACACCCCCATGATACTTTCTAATGAACTTGGTTAGTTCATAAAGGGTTTTGTATTTCTGCATTGAGTAAATTTGGTGTCGCCGGGACTGATCATTGTTCGTCAAAGACTTCTACAATGAAAGATGAATGCATGAGTGAAGTCCAATTTACTCCAGATGTGGTGCATCACAAGAGCACCGCGAGAGCACCGGCCCACATCCATTACGCTCCCATGTTGATCAAAGTGGCCTTTCTCAGGCTGTGAGCGACGCCTCAGAATAACGCTTCCCCTATCGATGGTACATAGCATGTTCAAATCTCGACGATGCCACAGCCGTCTGTCAGGTCCTCAGGTTCTCTCGTTTTGACGGGTACGAGTGACTAACCTTCTCCACCATAATCCTTACCTCAAAGGAAACTAATGTATGTGTGTACATTTATGCATAACTGTTTTTTCCCCCAGCATTGCATCTGTAGGCTATAAGAAAATTCATACAGAGTTCGTCACTCTATGTATTGATTTTTTTCAGAGAAGTAGAAAAATATTCTTACCACCAATAGGTCATTAAAGAGAAAGACTTCTCTCTGATGAACCCCACTCCGCTGTGGCCTGTTAGGATCAGGAACCTCATAAAGCTGGCAACAGCACACCAGTCTGCGGTGGGGCAGAGAGAGCACCTGACCACATAAAACACAAACACATCCACAAGGAAATGGGTAACTACTGTATAAATACCGCAAAGCATAATCAATTAAAAGAATCCTAAACAAATTCAAACTTAAATAAGTGTTGTGCACTTATTCACACAAGCGAGATTCCTGAACTCACTGGTTTTTTGCCCACAATCACTCTCTCCACTGCCTGCACTTGAGACACATGATCATCATTGGTCCTCAGCTCCCATTTCTGAATACGATGGTAGATTCCTACCAACAGGTCCCTCGGGATGTCCTGTCCATTATCCACTCCTGGCATGCATCAACAGAGAGAAAGATATTGAGAGCACAAGAAAGAGGGGAAAAGTTAGGTAAGACCCTTCTATTTTAACTTTACTTTTGATTGCCACCGATCATGATTCTATTTAATCATATTTTAAAAGTCCATCAATACATAAAACACTTAACCTCCTTCTAAAGTTGCTCTGAACTCAAAACGTGACAAAGTGATCCGACTCCTTGTATGTAATTGATTCTACACCATTATGTGTTTGCGTCAAAAATGTAAACTTTGGTTCAAATTAAATTCATGCAGTTATCCGATCAATCATGTGGCAGCAGCGCAATGCATAATATCACGCAGATACAAGGTCGAGAGCTACAGGTGCTGCAGTTTGAGAATTTCAGAAACTGTTGATCTCCTTTCACGCACAACAGTCTCTAGTGTTTACACACAGAATGCTGCGAAAAACAGTTCTGCAGGTGGAAACACCTTGTGAGAGAGGTCAGAGGGGAAATGGCCAGACTGGTTCCATCTGACAGGAAGGCTATATAATAATGATAATTCAAATAAGCACCCTTTACATCCATGCTGAGCAGAAAAGCATCACAGACTGCAAAACATGCCTCAAGGTATGGAACAAGAACAGGAATCTGAGAGGCTACAGTGGGTACAGCCTCACCGAAACTGGGCAGTTAAATATTGGAGAAAGACCAGGCAACGTTTCCAGTCTTCAGCTGTCCAGTTTCAGTGACTCTGTGCCCACTGTAGCCTCCGATTGCTGTTCTTGGCTGACAGGAGTGGAAGCCGATGTGGTCTTCTGTTGTCGTCTATCCGCCGCAATGTTTGATGTATTGTGCGTTCTGCGTATTATTAAGCAAGTCAAAATGAGATGTTTATTGTTTTTATAAAGAATTGTGAACGGCAACTTAATTTTAAATTAAGTAAGTAAGCAAGTCAAGTCTCAAGTTCTAAATAACAATTTCCATTACAAGTCAAGAAAATCACAACTTCAGCTGAACTTAAGGCCAGGATTTGAGTACCACATCACTGCTCTCATTCTGAAATAAAGTCCACCTTGTCTTTAGAGGCAAACAGTAAACGCTGTACATATGAAAAGTTGTTGTTCTTTTGAGGAACTGGTACCTCTTAAGTTCTTGATGAAGTCATCCAGCTTCATCTTCCTCTCGGGTTTGACGTTAGGGCTGTACATGTCTGTGTTCAGAAGAATGATTGCGAAGGCCAGGATGAAGATGGTGTCAGGGTTCTGGAATTGCCGCACCAACGCAGGGTTACACACACAGTACCTCTGACTGATAGAAAGAAAGAAAGAAAAAAAAGAACAGAGAGTTAATAATATGCCCCCTTAACTATTAAAAACAATTATACAGGCATTTAATAACGCAAATTGTAACACTAGACTGTTTATAAAGGATGATCTGAGGGCACCTGAAGGCTTCCACCAGCCTCTCCACTTTCTGCGCTTCTCCTTGGACCTTAATCTGAGCCTGGAACTTGCGCAGAGCATCATCCAGATCCATTCCGGAGAAATCCATCTCATCCAGCACACAACTGAGGAAGACAGACCACTTATTTATCTTGTTATTTAACCTATTGCATGCATTTCAATATTTCATACTTTAGCATATATTCTCTCTTTTTATAACTGTGCAACTGAATTGTATTTCAAAGGCAGAGGAGACTATGGAATTATGGCTTCCTATGAATGTTACAGCCTAGTCCACCACCTGCTGTCTCTCCATCTATAGGTCCGAACCCACAAGGCTAGCTGCTTCATGCCTGTGTGGAGGCTAGCACAGCTAATGCTGCTCGAGCCATCACACTCAGCATGACCCTGTCTGAACTGATGGGACTCCACGAACTCAGGGTGTGAACATGGTAGCACTCACTCCAGCACATCCTTGTTGAACTGCTTCTGTCGGTTGCCCAGGAACTCCCCGATCATCTGACGACTCAAGCCTTTCCTCTCCAGGATAAAGCGTGCAATGCCCACAGGGGTGTCGGACATAAAGCCCCTCTCTATCAGGTACTGGATGCCCTTCTCTGGCTTCCTGAGATAGAGAGAGAAAGAAACAGAGATAAACAGAGATACAGAAAGGGAGGAGTTAGTGACTGGTGAGAGAGAAAACTGAGAGGCATGAAAACATTGCCAGCCAAAACACACTTCACACTGAATGCCTTAACACAAAGACACTGATGAAATTGTTTTGTGTGTTTTGTGTCTTTATCCCATCCCTCTTTCTTTGCTTTCTTTGACCTACTCTGGTAGGTCTGCTTAGTGAGGGTGGGTAGCGGTTCCCTCAAGCTTCCCTCAAGCTGTCCAGGAAGGATGCTTAACTTCAAATTTTTTAAAAATTACCACCCAGCTTTTCATCTGCAAATGCTTTGATATTGTTTCTGCAATATATATATATATATATTACTAAAGTGGTGTGTTTAGTAATTAATTATTCCTGTAAAAACTGAAAATGTTTTAATCATTCATATTAGATCAGTACCAAGAGGTTATTTTGCTGAAGGGGCTAACACAGAAATTACAACGCGTGTTATGTGATCATGAGATCACAAAGGAAGCAAAGTGTAGAGCCATAAGCTGTAAAGTAAGAATACCATAAAACTAAAATCTTATTGAAATTTAATTCTGTCTGGAAAAACATATGATACCAAAGTCTCTGACAGACATGATTTCACCCATGCTCCACTGCCCTTACTTGTTGAAAAGGTTGAGACCGATGCGGTACTGCCTTCTCTGCACCACGTCGTTGTTAAATGCGGGCGAGTCCCAGCTGTGGCGGCTCTCTCTCTGGTAGGTCTGCTTGCTGAGTGCGGGTAGTGGTTCCCTCAAGCTGTCGCGGGAGGATGAGCCTGAGCTGCAGTTAATTGTTTCATTGGAGTTGGTGGTGGAGTTAAGGGAGTCATTGTCGCCATCAGATGGCTCCAGGCCAGTAGAGGGCAGCGGCGCTGATGAGGTGGAGGAGAGCGGTGTCAGTGGAGGTTGGGTAGGTGATACAGATGAGTCAGGGTATGGGTGGTGAAGATGGGCCAGTGGGTGGTGGTGGTGATGGTGCTGCAGCGGGTGATGGAGGTGTGGGTGGTGCTGTTGGTGCAGAAGGATTGCATGGTGTGGTGGTATGTGTGTGGGGAGGGGTGAGGGAATAGGGCGACCCATAGGGCGAGTCTGGCCCTGAGCTGGGTTGTGTTTGAGAGTTCCCTGGGGTGAACCCCCACCTCCTCCCCCTCCACCTCCTGCTGGTTCCTGCTCATACAGCAGCTGCCTGCTGAGGGAGCCTCGGTCCGAGCGGTCGCTCATGTCCACAGAGCTGTCACTGGGTGGCTCGATAGTCAGAACGGGAAGGTGGGCACCACGGAGCCGATGGTCACGACACTCGGTGCATGGTGTGCTACGCCGGCTGTTGCTGCTGCCTCCACCTTCTGCATCTCGGCTGTCCTCTCGTCCTCCTGCTGTGCCGCCTATCCCCCAGTACTCGGTGTCAGTGCTGCTGGGTGCACGTTCCATGGAAAGTGGAGATGAAGGCATGCCGTCTTCCATGTAGAGAGTTACGTCACTGTAGGATGTTGCTGTGCTGTCCTCATGCATGCCCCCGAGTGTCCCCGCTGTCCGCTCTCGCTCACTCGTCGGCACTCCACGCCGAGATGGGACCTTGCTGCTCCAGACACACTCGCTGAACTCCTCACCATCGCCTCCACCATCACCCTCCTGGGAGTCGCCACGCCCAGACTGACATGTTAGAGTGTCATCCATGGAGTCTGCCAGTGATGTCACCTGAGACACACATACACATGTAACATTTAAGGTAGAGGAAACAGCATTCCAATTTTACTCTGCTTTTATCCTGTATTTTCACTTTTTTAATGAATTTTGTCCATACTAATTCTTCCTTTTTGGAAGACCCATAAAAACTCCACCTCACCATGGACCCTTGCTCCTCCTGATCATTATCACCTGCACTTGATCTTTGCTCATTATTTACATTTTCATTTATGGATGCCAGTTGCCCTTATGCAGAGCAACTTACATTCATCTCTTTATACAACTGAGCAGCTGAGAGTTAAGGGCCTTGCTCATGGGCCCAGCAGTGGCAGCTTGGCAGTGCTGGGACTGGAACTCACGATCTTCCGAGCAGTAGTTCAACGTCTTACAAACGTCTGTGCCTGTCCCTCCTACCACCTCATTACACATTTAAACATGTTAATTTCCCTTGTTACAACACTGCTCCATAATACTGACATCATTCTGACTGGACATCACATAAGAAATCCCACAAGGTTCGAAAACAGCCAAATCCCACTGTGTTTCACCCTCAATATCTGATTATGCCATACCAACAAATGCATTGTTATTGGCACTATCAGTGGTCAGATGTCTTTCTAGCACCGTACAATCTTTTTAAACAATAATCCTCAATACCATATCAGAAACTGCTCTCATAAACCATAAATGTACTATTTGTCTGATTTAAATCCTGTGTTTAATCTACACCACACATAGAGCTCTCACTTGTTTGGAAAACGCATCGTCTGGGTGTGAGTAATCCTCCCGGTCAGAAGGGCAGTGTGAAGGTGATTCTGTCTCCTGCTCTGTGTCAGCCGAACTCTGCTGGCCGGCCATGGCCAGGGAAGAGGGATGGCGAGGAGGGTAGAGCTGCTGCTGTTGTTGGGGGGTTTCAGGCTGCACCTGTGATACCAGCAGAAATAATATCGTATTTGTTTTATAGCAATGTATTGACTGTCATTATATTGTGCCATAGCAGCTATGGCTATTGGTCAGCAGCAAGCAGGAACATTTGGGAGCACTTTGGCATCTGCAAGATTATCTGTGGGGTTGGAAATATTTGTAACTGTAATCTCAAATTGCCAGTTTTGGATGAATGTGTTTAGATTAGGTGCTCTCTTAGTAACAGGGGAATTACTGTTAGACTAAAGTTAAGCTCCTGATCATGGTGCATAATAAATTGGCCAGAATGAGGTACCTGCGGCTGACGCTCGTCAAATGAGTACTGCATGCGCATATTAGAGAGGATAATACGGCGCGTCATGCGGTTTTCTGAGGCGGAGCTACGCAGCCGCTGGAAGTTCTTATTCATGCGGTACTGCCGGAAAGCGGTCTGGATGGTGCGTGCTGCTCGTCTGCTCAGGAAGGAACCACCATATTTCTTCTCCAACATCTCCACCTGGCAGAAAGAGAAGAGAATCAGAAAGGTTATTTCCAAATGACATTTCCTGTCCTCACTACACCTGAAGATGTCTAAGAAGGTTTCATCTGTAAACTAATGTGAGTTTTAAAAAAAATCTTGTAACTTTCTGTAAGACAATTTTACATTCTGAGACAACTCACACCATGTAACTGAAAACACTAACTGTACTGATTTTTCCATAATTCCTTGTTTCCGTGTCTTAATTCCTTGTTTCTTGTCTTTTTTCTCATATTCAGATTTGATGCTCATATTACTGAGGACCAAAGCATGTGCGCAGAACTGAGAGAACTGAAAGTCCACTCAATGATTGGCTTGTCGTGTGTTTTCAAAGCTCTAGGAAAGCAGAGCATTCTGGGTGTTGTTGGAATGCAGTAGAGCAGTCTGGAGTGGTAAGACTAATGAATCTCCTTGATGAGAACTGACAGTTAGAGTCAGCAGGCATAAACTGCCAACTGCTGTGTAGGGATGGGCAAAAACTGGTGAAAACTGTGAGTAATTAAGGCATTATTATTTCAAGGTCAAAACTTATAAAATGCTAGCTTAACATGGCAAGGTTTGCACTGAAGGTCATAGAATTTATTTTTCTGTTCATATTCATACATTTCTCAGGTGCGTTACTACTAAGTAATATTAAAAATTTCCTAATTTACTATTAAGATTTGACTTCGTTGAATAATTAAAAATATTCATTGGTTGTGAGATTGAATGTAAGGTATGACAAGACGTAACAACTGTCAGTAAACTGAGTGCATTAAATAGTATTTGATTGCATTAGATAACATTTACAGTTAGACTGCATTTGAACTGCTTGAATTAAAATTCACTCTGAATCTAAGAAGCACTACAAGATCTCTCATCAAAATAAAACTGTTCGTTCTGAACACACAAACACCTTCTTATCTTGCAGGTCTGTGGAGAGCTCATAGCTGTCTGAGAGTGCTTTGCAGCGTTTGTTCTCCTCCTCTTCCTGCTTACGCAGAGCCAGGCTGGCAGGCTGGAGGCGTGTGCGCTGGGCCCAGGCCAGGCTCGCTGGGCTTGGAGGGGCCACAGGAGGTCCCTGGGGGCCCAGAGGCTCTCCTGTAGCCTTCCCGTATCGGTCCGAAATGGCCAGGTACGGGCCCTGATTGAGGGAGCTGTCTGAGAAACTGCTTGTGTCCCCACAGTGAGGATCCCCTTCCACACTGAGATACATATATACAGAGCGAGAGAGAGAAATGAAGAGAGGGAGAGAAGAGTATAAACAACACTTTAAAAAGCTTAATCAAATTGAGGTAGAAATGAAAACAGAAACAGAATGACTACATGTGTCAATTATGCCACCATATTGCCATAAGTTCCACAAGATCAAAACAAGACCAGTGACGAATCGCAGTGTGTAAACAGCCATATTAGCATGCTAACACAACATTAGCCCCACAAACACCCAGAGCTCCGCCATCTGGCAGATGAAAAAATCAGAGGAACCAGAGGAACCAGAGAAGATGCGGGAGAGCGCGGAACAGGAATGCAGGGAGGTCATGGTGGACAGCAAGAGAGAAACTGAGACAAAGAAGAGAGAAGAAGGCAGGAAAAAAAAAAAAAACAGAGCACCATGTGTGCCACTCTGTCATGTGAGAGAAGTCAGGCACCATGGGTAGCGACAGCTTTGCAGCTCTGAGTCACTCGGCGATGAGTCAGAGAAAGTGCGAGTAGGAGAGAGGAGAGTGAGAGAAATACTGGACAGAGTACAAAGACAGCGTGAAGAGCCATTCCACTGTACCTGCACCCACTCTGCTCTCTGTATTAGCTAAAACAGTGCAGCATGAATGATTTCATTACTAAACACTGGTCCTGCTCAGCAGCTCCCACTTTCATTACAAATCACCTACATAAACACACCCAAACCACATACTTTCACAATGACCACATCGCATGTACACACACAGGCAAGTAGTTACTGATGTTGGGTCAATAATTAATATTATCTTCTTACAAAGATTTAAATCTATATCTGTACTCAGAGTCTGTGACTTGCGTCCAAAAGTTACATGAGGGAAAGTTCCTTGTATTCAGAGATGGGTTAAGCACATGCTAGAGTTAAATGAGAACACTGAAATGAACACCTAAATCTTGACAATATATTATTGAATGAATAGTCTTAAATGTAATTATCAAATTAATGACTACATATCTGGAGTAATTTAACAATATAGCTTCCATCTTTATTATTCATATAAAAAACACTTGATCCAGCATACCCTATTATTTTGCATTTTATTTTTTAATGTTGTGTGCCGGATATCAATGTGCACAGTTTTAGTATTTAATCCTCACTACGCCAGTTAACTCAACTCTTAATATGGCCTACAGTGTATAAGTTAGGGGACATAACACTCTATATCAAGATGTTTATGAGCTGTTGTGATTCTCCTTGACGATCCTGTAACTGTAATTCACAGTCAGAGCTATGTCAGGGGTGTCGGGTCAGATGTCAAACAACATCCTGCCCCAACTACAGGCATGAAAACTGTCAGACTCCACAGTGACAGCCAGGTACAGAATCAAGAGCCTGAGAGTGTCCAATATAATCAAGCTCTTATTGCAATTTCAGGTTTTTGTTCTCATAACACATCTGTAATTCTGAGGAAACGGCAGCAGATAATTGTATCCTCAGTCTCAAAAATACTTGGAAACCATCCCAAACTGCATACTACCATATTAAATAGTACACAATTGTATTGCACAGTATGCTTTTTGGAACACAGCCCTGAATTCTTATTGAATGTTTATTGACTTGGCACTCACAACTAGGAGGCTAATCCATGGAGTGGAGAAACACTGCAAAAAAATATCTCGAATATAGTCATTTACTATTATAAGTTCACAATAAACCAAATAAGATTATTAAAACAAACATGAGATTTTTTTTTTTGCAGTGAAGGTACAGCCAGTGAACATGCAGATCACTGCTGTATTATATTTAACCTCGTTTAGCCTATTCATTTTTACAAACTGAATTATTGTCACTCTTAATGAATTGTGAACAATTTAACAAGAATAAGAAGAATGACACAATCAGTAACTGAATTCTAGATCTGAAATATACAGGAACTATGCATAGTTTTATTTATACATGTATTTTCAGAAGCTTTTATGAGTAGTGCAATTTTCTTCTACAAAACAAAATTCTCACCATCCTTGCAATTAATATTTTGTGACCCCTGGCCTGTAAATAATAACAGCACTGAGTCTCTTCCTACAGTATCTAACATGAATGGAAACACTTACAGAGGATCTTATTCCACCCCATGCAAAACATTTTAAGCTACTTTTTATTCTAATCATGATTTAATTATAGCTGTCCTCATAAATTATTAACTGATATTGGAATCTAGTCTAGGATGTAATTATATCACCATCATAAAAAAGCTATAATCAACATAATAAGCATCCACAACAATCAGATATGATCTGATGTAACTGAGTTTCCTTAATCTTTAACTGCAACGATTTAACCGATGATGAATATTTTGTTAAACTCACATTATCATCCCATTCTATTGCAAGTCTTTGTTTCTCTCTCTCTTTCTCCTTCATACTCACATGTAGGCTTGCGCCCTACGTGGGAGTTTCTTCTTCCGATGGAACCACATGGCTCAGGACACACACACACACACTCAAACGCAGTCACAGCCCTAGCTACCTCTGTGGCCTGGCATGCAGGTTAGATACGGATGTATAATGCATGGTGGAAGTCGCAGGACTTAAAGTCTTGAGCCGTGCTGGATATAGGATCATGTTGGATAAAAAGGTCCTGATGACTCGTCAATCAGCAATGATTGTAATGTGGTTTACCTGCAGCTTCAACGCTCTCTCACTACTACAAAGCACCAGTAGTGCACTCAGAAAATAGCTCCCCACAGTTCTCAACCTGTCTTTATTATCTGATAGTCCTCCTCTCTCTATGTCCTTCTTACAGCATTGCAAATCTCTCTGCACAGCAAGCGGCTGGTAACCACCAACATAGAAGCACGGCATTAGCAACCGCTAAATGCTTCAGACAGCAACAACAAACAAAGCATTAATAAACCCAACCCATTTAAAAGGGAGGTGCAAAAATCTCTACAGCAACTGCACTCTACTGGTATGCTTAGCCTTCTTCTCTGATTAGAAGTCTAATGAGTTCCAATCTGAATTACATCCAGATTCATCCGCAGCTACATTCTCTGTCTCTCTCTGTCTCACACACACACACACACACACACACACACACACACACACACACACACACGCATGCACACACAATTGCATGCATCTGTGCACGCCAATGACACCAGAGCAGCTGCAGCAACCAATCATATGGTTGGTGTGTGTGTGTGTGTGTGTGTGTGTGTGTGTGTGTGTGTCTCTCCATCCCTCAGGGCAGCACACGCTGAGATAAGACCTAGGTCAACTCCACACACACAACATGCACAGAGTACACAATCTATTTCTCTTTTCAAACACCCTGATTCTGTCGTCTAACACAATGAT
>CM074952.1:12753196-12787159 GCA_037577455.1 Pangasius macronema | reverse complement strand
CTAGCTCTGACTCCTGTCTCTTCCTCAGTGCCACTGTCTCTAAACCATACAGCATGGCCGCTCTCACCACTGTCTTGGCCATATAGTGTATCTCTACAGAGCAACTGCGTCTGATGACATGAAAAACTGATTACAATCAAGTTCAAAACCAAATGAATAGGAGATTGGATGCCAAATTGATAACAGGTAGTTAAATAATAAACAGTATATTAAACTAAATCAAACCCCTGTAAGCCACAGTGAACAGTTTGAGTCAGACCACAGTGCACAGTACAACAGCACAGTGTGTGTGCAGGAATATTATACCACAAATCCTGAATTGGCTCGTACAATAAAAGTGCCTCGTTTCGTTTTTGGATGACCTCCATGGAAGAAGAACATGCAGATCATTTGCATAGGACAACGAGGTTGTATTTCACCATCCTCATGCAGTCACACACTAGCTAACAGTCTGTTCAAACATGCAGTGACTTGTCCTTCTATATCATTCACTACTAATTAACCACACGGAAGAGATGGAACGCATATGATCAGCTATTGATCCTGCTCCGGTTTGATTTTGTTTCTCTTATTTCTAGCGCTTCAATTATTTGTTTTTCCTGTTGTTTATGGTATACGCGCTACAGTCAAGATTCTGTTTGGAATTGAAAAGGGTTTTTTTTTGGTTATTATTCATTTTAATTAATTTATTTAAAAAAAGAAGTGCTTTTCTACCAAGCAAGGGAAATTAATTACAGTACAAAACAAAGTAAAGACGAAAAATACCATTTTATACCATTGTATATGTACAGTATATACATGATATAGTGCACATATTGTAATGAAGAAAAGAAGAAAAGTAGTGTTAGCCTTTTGATGAAAGAAAGAGTTTATTTTGAGACGTGGGCTTAGTCTCAGCTCATTTGTCATGTCATTTCAAACACGTTCGGCCCATGCTGTGAATGAAGACAATTCTGGATCGATACATAATCAATCTCATTAGCAATAACAGTAACTTTTTCGTGCCAGTGCTCCAGCGGGTGCTTTCTTTCCATTTCGTTTTATCTTCATTAGCCCACATCCCCGCTGGCTCATTTAGCAGACTTGATCATGTCCTGTGGTGTATTGAAGAAATGACTCAGAGAAGTCTAAAAATGCTGGCTTATAAACGGAAATAAGGAATAAATACCTTTTCCCACCAGAAAGCCTCAAGACACGTGTTCGTCTCCCTAGAGTCTAATTTTAGCTCACATATTTTAATCCATCCCCTGCTTCAAAAACAAACCTGTGGGTGTGTGTGTGTGTGCGTGTGACAAGTAAATTCTATATTGTTTCCCAGCAGCACTGTTTTTTTTTTAGAGAGAAACAGTTAGGTATGCCTTTAATAGCAGGAAATGCTGCATCATTCCAGGAAACAAATCGGACTGTTTTTTTTTTAATTCAATATATTTTGGAGAAAATCTGGAAAAGCAACTGATGACATCACCACACCTGTATCCATCTGATACAGCCAGAATAACTGGGCAGCATGATGATCTGCTAGCTCGTCCTCTTCAAAATTACAGACAAGTGTAAAAACGGCATACCAGCCTGGAGCGCAGGACCACACAGTACATGCTGGAGCGTAATATAAGTCTACACGGCTGAGTCGAGGGACATGTTTGTAAGAGTTGGTAGAGGAAAGAAGATTTTATTTTAGAGTGACCATACGTTTAAGAGGGACTATGGCACACACTGACTGAGACAAGCTCAGAAGCAATACAAAGGCAAATGCACTTTGACATATTTCAGGTAACTTTACTGACCAGGGACAACAACATCTTTTAACATTACACTGGAAAAAAAAATAGTTTTTTGGTCTGGATTTATTTGATCTTTTTCTATTTTCAGGACCAAACCCAGAGGTCACTGGTGTTATGAAACAGCAACGTTCCCTTCAATGCAAACATCCTCGAGAGATTTTATATCATAAATGGAGCACGTTAATATTATGCGAATTGCTCACACTCGCTCTACATAATTCAAACTAGTAATTAGAAACTTGTTTAAATTAAATTTAATAAGCAATGAAATCATGTTTTGATGAAATGAAATTTACATTTACTGTACATAAGACGTTCTCTTAAATCTGACTGACTACATATTCCCTTTTTTTCAGTATATCAAGCTGACATTATTCATATTTGATCATATTTAGTATTTGCTATACGTTAAATTTCTACAGACTTAACCCCAGGCAGATCAGGTTGTGTTCACTGGTGGTGATACTCCTCTCTAGCCGCAGACCTCAGTAACCCTGAGGGGACCACTGATCCCATGACGAGTATAGGATTGTCCTCTCCTAACCAGGTTTCTACTGTAACACATCATGTTTGCACCCTTGACAAAATCAGCAAGTTGCTGGTCAGTGTTTCAGATACGACATGTACTGTTTTGTTCTCATACAGCACATAAAAAAGCAGGGGTGGAAAAAGTACTGAGAAATTATACTTGAAAGTACAGAATGTGCAAAAATCTTACTTAAGTAAAAGTGGAAGACAAAAAATTGTACAAGTGAAAGGGGAAAGGTTGCTACTTTCATATATACACTTCAAAAGTGTTAAAAAAGTGAAGTGAAGTGACTTTGTGGCCAAGTGAGGTGACCCATACTCGGAATTTGTGCTCTGCATTTAACCCATCCACGTGCACACACACAGGTGAACACACACCCGGAGCAGCGGGCAGCCATTTTTAGCCGCGGCGCCCGGGGAGCAGTTGGGGGATCGGTGCCTTGCTCAAGGGTCTCACCTCAGTCGTGGTATTGAGNGTCATTCACTCCCCCCACCTACAATCCCTGCCGGACCCGAGACTCAAACCCACGACCTTCAGGTTCACCTTCGGGTTGCAAGTCCGACTCTCTAACTAAGCCATTTTGCCTGTAAAATATGATGTAAATAACCATTACTTACCACTAACCAGAACTCAATTGTCAGCTACTGGAATTGATGCTAGGCGAAACTGGCATTAGTAAAGAAAACATGCTAACTTAGTTAAATACAGGCAGTTAATGTTAGCAAATGAGTAAAACTTACCTCAACATGGCTTTTCAAATTAGATGGAGTTCATGAGGCAGGAGGATGAGCAACAATCCTTGACCACCCTACTTTTTTTGTTTTTTTTTGTTTTTTTAAAATTCCAGAGTTATAATACAGGACTTCTGTAACATGAACATTTTACTGTCATATATATATATATATAGTGAATGTATGTATGTAATGTGTAAATTACTAAAATCCAAAGGAATATTGCTTGTACTGTCTCATCACTCCAGCGGGAGGTGTTGAACCTGGCTTATACTCGGGGTGTGGTTTTGCGTGTGCAGAAACAGCAGCAACACGAGCTGCATTGTTTTTCACACACTCAGTCCATATCTTATGTACATCTGGAAGATTTAAAAGCGACATTCACTAGGTGGCACGTCAGATCCAAAAAGTCCTGTCCGTCAGTTTCCAAGCCAAACTGTAAAAGCTTTATCGGTTTTATGCACAAAGATGTCAAACACACTGAGCTCTGCCTCGCTTAAAACTTTCCACCATGGTCGTGAGTGTTGTCATGGGCTGCGTCTTAAATCAAAAACTCTGACCTTAGACTCAAAAGTACTTACTAATCTAGAAAAACCAGAAGATTAGTATTTAAAAACAGATCTTTCGGTAGGTTTGAAGGCTACATGAGATCTTTCTAAAATCTGCACACTAACTGTAACAGGAAAGCCGGCTGGTACTCAGAAAGGGTCTAAAATAGTACACACGCCTAAGCATGAGATTTGAGACGCAATGCTAGTTTGCTTAGCAGAGGTAGATGGACGGGGAGATTTGTCAATTTTTTATTGCTAAATTACGCCAGTGTTGTGTGACAGGATAGTGACAAAAATACTGTACCCTATTAAATTATATGTGGCACTGACAGTGACTTCTAGTTACATTTTCAAATAATATTACACAAACTTTGTCTCCGATATTTCTACCCCATTTGCAAATCAAGTGACCTCACCTGGGGTCGGGACCCCATGATCTATAGTCTCTTTTTTTGTTCTATATTACTTGCCAAGAACCGGAAACTTGGGGACACTATATTCAAAGTTTGCTCGTACCCTGCAGATCGCCAGAAAGTCGATCTAAAAATAATAGCTCAATATTAAATCCTAAATTAAGTATACGTTTGTTCACAAAACTGTATAAAAAATGTTTGTTTTCTTGGCATCTGTTTCTCCACTGAATCAGAGTCACTCAGTGTTGCTGAAGAAACAGTGGAGGTAGATGAATGGAGAAATTTGTTTACTTTTATTGCATGAAAAAGACTAAAATCTCTAAATGTGCACTATTATATAATATACTATAATATAAGAAAACAAATGATTGTGAATTTCTCTTGCAACCCCATTTGTTAAAAAAACGGCCTACTTTGGTAACCCCTCGACTAAAACAATAAACTGTCAGATTAGTTGAATTTGCGGATAACTTAGCTCCTAGCAACTAAACACTAGTGATTCACTTCCTGCATTTGATTCAACAATCAAATTGTTGTCTCACTACAATAGACCCATGCTGGCATTAATGTGGAACCAGACAGAAAAATCCATTATGCTATGATTATGTAACGTATCTGAGCTTATGCTCCCAGAAACATCCAAAATATACAGTGACAGAAATACAAACTGGTAAAAATCCATTATGGTATCATAATAACTCTAGGTCAAGCGTTCAACCGAATGTGATCTCTGGGATGATGGCAGTATTGTGGAGATTTCTAGACCTACTTCTTGTTTGTGAGAGCGTACAGAGCTCCGAGGCCCAGCTTGGAACCCTGGCAACAAATGGAGACCCATGGGGGTTTGTGTATGCGTGTTAGTTGGCAAGGTTTGCCACTGATAAATGCAACTACTGCCCTTAGATTGGATAATATACTGCAGTATTTGTGCCTACACGTGTACTGTGTACATGTCTGTGTACGTGTGCGTGTGTGTGTGTGTGAGAGAGAGAGAGACTGTCTTAATGCTTAATTATGTCTCCTTAATCATGCTGAGTATCATATGCTTTTAATTAATTCTTAAAATAGTACAGTAACCTGTCTGAGTCATCAGAGTGTTTAAATCTGCAGCTGAATCTCTGCTTGCCTGTGAATTGTGTTTGTGTGTAAAATCACACGATGCCAAGTGCGAACGCTGAGTGTTGCACACTCTCTAATGTATTGCAAGTATAAGTGAGAGACAACACACAAACGTGTCGATTGCTCTAATTTTGAAGCGGACGAGCATGTGGCTCACCATTTCCTAATGTCTACCCTTTCTCAAAAAAGCAGGTATGGACTTTTTAGCATACAGTGTCGACTCTGTAATGGAACAAATGCATGTATGAATTTATGGAAAAGAGCTGTGAGAGGCAAGAAGAGGAATGAAGAGTGAGTTGGAGGAAGAAAAGAGCAGTAGGTGGACTGTGCATTTTAGGTCAAAGCCTTCAATTCAGTCTACGCCAAAGAAGCTATTTTAAATAGATGAGAGTGTGAAGCACCACCACCTTAAAATTAAAAAAAAAAAAAAGGACACTGCCGTTCAACAGCCAGTATTCCATCAAGAAGGCACACACGAAAACAAAATAACTGCTTAATGTCATTTTAAACACCTAAGCCAATAGAGAGCAGCAGGTGTGTAACGCAATAGTCTAGATTTGTGAGATCGTGTGCAATATGCCATCGTCCTATCGTGCCCTCAAACTATCACAGACTGATTACTATCGCCTGTGGCTTTGAGGGGGAAAAGAAGTGGGCGTGGCCAGACACCAGTAACATGTGATGAACATGGCACTTCATTACAGCAGAAAAAAATACTTGGAGTATTATGAGTCGGCTGTAGCTGCAATCGCAGTTAGTCAGTTTTTTCAAGTACCTCTTAACAAGGTCAGGAATGCTTGCAAAACTGAAGTCAGGACTGTTAGTAAACCTAACAAGTTAGTAGCTGTAACTAAGCTCATTATTAAATCGAAATAAAATGATATAAAGTACACATGTATGTGCTCTGTGTCGAACAGCAGCAGAGATACTTCTTGAATTCTTGTATGGTGAAGTTGCTCTGATAAACAACACACTGCTATTATCTTAATTTATTGAGGGCGACTACAAAACGTTCACTTCTGTAAGTCGTCGTGCCTCTCCCCTTTGATTCTATGTAGTCTCTTTCTCCTTTTGTTGCTCTGCTCCGAAGTTAAACAGCAGCTTATTAAGCTTCATGTAGGATACAAAAGAGGAGAAAAGGAAACACATATCACGAGACACAACACAAGTTATTTTTATAGCTCTCAAAGCTACAGGCAACACATGTTCCAAGACATTTAACTCATCCAACTTGATAGCCACGGCGATAGCTGGAATCTTCCGGTGATTCCTGATACTATCGTCAATCGTCCCAAGCCTAATACGGCCTACAAATGTTATTTTAAGAGCTTGTAATTGACTGAACGAAAACTGCATGATTGTGTGAATCAAGGCTTTGTAGATGGCATTCGGTGATGGCATTCATTTGCATGATTACACACATTGTGCACAAATGAAACATTCAGGGACCTTAGCCACAACCACTGGCCATTTTAATAGGTAAACCAACCATATAGAACTGCTCTGCATACAATTACTGACTGTAGACCATCCTTTAGCTCTGGACAATATATTAGCCCCGCCCCTCTACTCTGAGAGATCCAGCTAATTTTTCTTTTAGAAAGAGAAAGCCACCTTAACCTACACCATTTTGTTTTCACTGATAGAGTATATACAGGAGCAAAGGTACAGTTGACTGTTGACACTTTTCCCCAAGAGCTCGCCACTGGAGTCCAGAGACCAGTAGAAAAGAGAAAGGAAACTTAAATCAAGCCATGGAAGTAATCCTTAATAATGTGTCTATATTCAAAAGATAAGAAAGACAGTGAAGGAGGAAAAAGAGAGGAAAACGAGAGAGAAGAATTAAAGCAAAATGAGCAGATGAACTATGATGACGAAAAGTAGGAGGAAGATGAAGAGGAGAGACATGGGTGTGATCTCATTAAAGTACACAAGGACCAGTCAACCGCTGTTATTGGCTGGAGCACAGGACGAGCAGACAGGTGGCCAAGGCAGAATGAGCGGAGGATGCCTCATGCAGCGTGCGAGAGAGAGAGAGAGAGAGAGAGAGAGAGAGAGGGAGAGCAAAACACATGCCTGAGATCATTTCTGTATTTACACAGTGGCAGTGAGAGCATCGGAGCTTGTCCATTACATTTTAAGTTATGTAAATTAGAAAACTAAAACCTATTTCCTGCTTGTCATTTTAATAAAGAGATATAATAGGCGATATGGTGGCGCTAAAACACACACGATTAAATTTCCAGCACTGAACCATCAAAGCAAACGATGCAAATGAACGATATAAAAGTCAATGCAACATTTTGTTACACCAAGGAGCTCAGCTCTGAAAACCGCCCAGCACACTGAATCACCACATTGTCCTCTGCAGTGAGATACTCTGACATTGGACTGAAACCAACACTGAGAGCATGCAGACAGACTTGGCAGTGTATCCACAGTCCTGCTGCCCACATCTGGACTAGAAAGAGAGGGAAAGTGAGGGAAAGAAAAAGGGAAATTGAGAGAGAGAAAGAAAGAGAGCCTCTTTGCAATGTAGTTCAGCTACCATAAATGACTTCTTTTTTGTTTTGATGATCTCAGCCACTCAGCATTATTAGGCTCGTCAAATCGGAATATTAAAAAGATTAAATCAAATCCGCGGTTTGGAAAACCAAAGTAAAGACCACCATCGTCTCTGGCTTTGTTGAAGACTAACTTCATTTAGCTTAATCGCAGGCTCTCATTCTCCTGCTGTTTCACTCTATTACCCAGAAAGCATCTGAAGTTCAGTAAAGGTACTGAAGGTTTCACACTTGCACCCTACAATGAACCTGTGCTCTGGCTTTGATCACAATTTCATCATAGATTTCTTTTTTCCTGCGGTCATCAGGGACTGGAATCCCACCACAAACAAACAAACAAAAAAAAAAAGCCATGTGAGATTTTTTTTACTTTACTATTGAGCTTTAAAGAACAGTCAGATATCAGCAAACCTCCCAGCACGACTATGATTTAAAAACCGCAAAGAAAAAACCCAAAAACAAACAAACAAAAACTTCTGGTACTGACCACGCCCACTTTTCAATTTAAATCCGAATATGAAAACAGATACAAATATTAAGCACACAGTTAACATCGGTTACCTATATTTATTTGGGATGCCACTGAAAAATTGTCAAATTGTCTCTTTCAGTCGAAAGAGAAAAAAAAATTCAATAGGCGTACTTCAAAGCGTCAAAGTAATGTTAATGCTGATTAGAATTAGACAGAGATTAAATACAGTAATTTCCTATGCATTCAGACACACTGAGCAGCAGCACCAACAGTAAAGATGTTGACCATGTTGACATTAGACAACCGAATTGTAAAAAGATTGTATATATATATAAAAAAAAAAATTACTGGTATGTTTTTTTTTTCTGTTTACTGCGCATCACTGCAGAATCACCTAAAAATCCACCATCCAGCTGCTGTTTCACGATTCTCGCAGTTCCCGACTGCACAGCTGATAAAATCAGTACGCCCTCTCCTACTCTCCTTAAACCTGAAATGGTGGAAATGCTCGTTTCAGATCCTTAAGCTATATTCTTTGGAAAGATGTGTCTGCGTAATGAATATAAACACATGGACGATAGCTGAACTGCTCCTAGCCTGAGCTGCTCCAGATTACTTACTCCATCTAGTTGACTGAGTTAGTGCACAGATCACGTGTAGAGGGCAATAAGGCTAGACACAGCTGAGCAATCCATATCACACCGTTATTACCTCTGTTAACATCATTTTAAAATGAACATATTTCGGACATACAGATGTGTCTTCCATTATAGTGTCAGTCTTCAACTGATGATGAGGGGTATCACATAGACACCACGTCTACAAGGCCTCTGTTTCGTACTGGCAATGGGCAGAAATACTCTATTAGGGTATAAGGAGTTGCCTTCATGGGTCCTCCAGTTACGTGTTTTAATGGAATTATATTGCAAATCCAATATAACTCCATGGAAAATGCTGGCCTAAGTGCTAAAAGCATGAATGATGTAATAGCAGATAGTAACAGTTGCTAAGCAGTGACTGGTTGGCTAGGAAAATAAGGCATTCAGTCAATAGGTTAATTAGCAGCCTTAACAGGATCAGTGACTAAAATCATGTTTGATCAGCTTTATACAAAGTGGGCACTGATAGTTTATTAATTCATTACCACAGATCCGGTATGAAAGCCATGAAAACCCCTTGCATCATCCACTGATATGGTGTCATCCTAAAATCACTTCAGTAAAGCAGGGTGCGTTATGAATATGACATGCTAGCTCATAAATCATTTCTAAAGTTGCATGATGTGCCTCTGGAGTGAAAATGACAAGGAAGTACTGCAAAAGTCTGAAACATAACCTGGCAGTGCGCCAGCGCACCTTCCATCCCTACAAGCCCTGCCTGACAAGTGCGCTAATTCAGAGCGGCCTGTGAAAGAGAAATGAAACGTCGTCTGCTGTTTGATCACATGAGAAGTCTTTCGGAATCAGACGGTCCCCTGGTAGGGAGACGAGAGAGGGAGAGGGAGAAACACTCCAGGATGATATTTTCAGTATGTGCATCCTGCCTGTAGTCACACTCAGAGCATGCAGTGTCACAGCATTTGCATTTCAACGCAGCGTGCTTCGATTGCAAAGATATGAAACAGAAAACAATGTTACAAAATATAGTGACACTGCACAACAGCACTCGCAAGCCTATGTTTATAATCTTTGTAATGTACAGAGTAGATGTGACATTGTCCGTCAATGTCTTACAAGAGATGGACGATGTTCAGAAAGCACAGAAAGTGGCTGGGTGAAGTCATACGTGAGCGGGGGAAAGAAGAGAGAGAGAGAGAGAGAGAGAGAGAGAGAGAGAGAGAGAGAGAGAGAGAGAAAGACATAAGCCCTAACTGGATAGGATTTAGTTTCACAGGGCGTGTGTAATAAAATATCTGCAGGTCTCCCTCGCATCTAGACAGCGCTGAATGAATGGGCTTCGAGTGGGTTGCTCTTTTTTTTTTTTAATTTTAATAAACCCAATGTTTGTAGAACCTGTAATTACGTTATAGGATTACATCATCATTTATACACAGAAAGTGACAGTAAGGAAACGATGTGATAACAGCCACTTACACTTTTTTGAGACTCTTCAAAAGCATCCTCATTTCGTGACTGCTGAATGTGATTGCCTTCCTTAGACTTTGAGATGGGTAAATATTACATCATGAATAATCATGCTACGTTACAACACTTACATGTACACTATTTATATATTACAGATATCAATAATTCCAAATCCATTGCTATATATATAAAACTAACTCATACTTTTTCATTTTTTTACACAATGACTGCTGGCACTCTGTTAGCAACCTTAATATAAAAACACAGCAACAGTGATGATTCAGACAGAGTGGAAATAAAGTCACTGAGCAACTTAGCAAGTGAAAATATCTTGAAGATAGGCAAATGTATCTAATATTTCTTATTGAGGTTGCTTTAAGTCAAATATAATAGTATTCAGCCTGTTTTCAGACTTATTCTACTGGCAGATAATTCTTAACATTAGAATAATTGGCTTACTGAAACTTGAAATAAGACTATTTCAAACTTGGATTTAGAAAATACAGACATACTAGAACTATGTAATAATCATATTTGGTTGATTCTAATCATATAATAGGAAGACTAGATAAATGTGACTATATTCCAGATATTTCCATGTGCATTTTCTTCGCAGTGTGGACAGAGTGGCGTTGCTTCAGCTCCTAATGTCAAGATGCTGCTTTCTGAACAAGGCTATAAACCCAATATTTTGACATCATATCAGTATTTATACACTTAGTCAAGCCCGTTTATGAAACAGTGTTGGTGCACATTACAGAGAAGCGATCGCTCTGAGATTAAAATACACTCTGCAAAATCTGCAGCACAGAAAAGACACGCTGGATTAACACCTACAGTGTTGGATTAACACCAGTAGTGTTCACTTTACACCTACTGTGTTTAAATCCAGATGGACCAGTGAGACAGAAAAACAGAGCGCCAAAAAAAGCCCTGCAGAACAGCGCAGGACGTGGACACAAAAGCTCAGGCGTGTCTCCCATGCACGGTTACACACATCACCACTTCACTGCCTAGAAGGATTATTCTGTAATCCAAGTTTTAACAGCACATCAGTATTACAGTGTTAGTTCGAGCATGTCCATTGCTGCTACTGCTGAAAAAAGAAACAGATGCCTTCGTGCACAGTGAAGTGAATCAACACTGAAAATTTTGAACTCATCCATGTTTTTTTTTTATACACCATTAACGTTTAGTAGCTGTTTTATCCTGGTCAGGGTTGCAGTGGATCTGGAGATTATCCTGGCGAGAGGACACCGTGCAAGACTCCAGTCTATCACATTCACACACTCAAAGTATGAATACCCCTTAAATTGTATCGTTTAGGTGTACGTACAAAGACCCTCCACTTTCCTTTCGCCTCTGGAGTGACGGACACAGGAAGAACACGCGAAAGACAGCACCTGGACATGTACAGACAGTGACATGTACAGCTCAGGATGCAACCGGGGACCCTGGACCTCTACACCAGCACTCGGATCATTAGTAACTCACGATTATGAGCATTTCTTTATTTTTGTAACATTCCTGTATTGACCCAACATCTAACATGCCACTGATATTTTCACACCTGATTTTTGTTTTATGTGCGCTCTGTTCATGCACATAAAGCTTACATTGTGATTCCAATGTCATATTCCAGTGTCATGTTCCCACTGCATGGATTCTTCATGCTTAAGTGATATGATGACAGCCTGCAGTTCTCCCAGTGTGCATCTGTATGTGAGCTGATTGCACACATCCTGTGTCTGAGTAACAGCAGCACAGTCCACCAGACTAACATCTACTACACGATATCACATGCTGCAAGTGCTGCATTTACATGTGTCAAGGTGTCCTGTAATGTCAGGAACACTGGTACACACACCATCATCACCACACACGCTCACTTGTTTTGCAGTGCGTGCGCGCGTGTGTGTGTGTGTGTGCGCGCGAGAAAACATTGCTGTGACGCTGTGTCCTTTTCCAGCTGCTATTACACCCCTTACACCCCTTACACAGGAGATGCCAAGCCGTAGGATTACAATTATTACCTTCATATAAGACAAATTCTGTTTTCAAATTCTGTTTACCAAAAATAAACATAACGAACAACACAGGCGTCTTACCAGTAAACAAGCTTGTTATTGAGAATAGCAGGAGTCTTATCCGACGCGCAGTTGATGCACCACATTGTTGCTAAAACCGTTCACGCGCTTTAACCGCTAATGATTTAGCATTCATTTGTCTCAGGCGTCCATTACAGCGCGGGTTTGTGATCTGAACTCCTGCCAGAGAGCTGAGGGGAAACGTCAAAGCATGTCTCTCTCTCCATTTCTTTTCCTCTCTCTCTCTCTCTCTCTCTCTCTCTCTCCCCCTCCCGCGGTAAAATCTGGCTCGCGCGCGTTCAGCGTGACACAGCACCCGTATCAGTTGTGATGTACAAAATGATTCTTTTATGAATCAAAAAATCGGTTCAGTTAAATGACTCGACTCACTGATTCGTTCAGGTAAAATCCTTTCGAATAACGCACTGCCAAATGACTAACAAAATGTTTAGAAGCCTTTAGCGTTTAGCCTACTACTCACAGGTACTAGTGCATTCAACAAATAATAATTTAAAAATAAATAAGAAGTTGGGGTCCGTGGAGGTTACTGGAAGATATGATAACACTATATGGCCAAAAGTATGTGTGGACACCTGACCATCACACTCATATGTACCCATTCCAGAACCGGTCACTAACACAGAGTTTGCTGTTATAACAAGCTCCACTCTTCTGGGAAGGCTTTCCACTAGATTTTGGAGCATGACTGTGGGGATTTGCTCATTCAGTCACAAGAGCATTAGTGAGGTTGGGTACTGACGTTGAGAGAGAAGACCTGGTGCATTGTCAGCGTTCCAGTTCATCCCAAAGGTGTTCAGTGGGGTTGAGGTCGGGGCTCTGTGCAGGCCACTCGAGTTCTTCCACTCAAACTTTGGCGAACCATGTCTTTATGGATCTTGCTTTGTGCACAAGGGACATTGTCATGCTCAAACAGATTTGGGCCTTTTAGCTCCAGTGGAGGGAAATCTTAAGACAACAGCATAAAAAGACATTCTAGACAATTGTGTGCTTTCAATTATGTTGGCAACAGTTTGGGGAAGAACCACATATGATTATGATTGTCAGGCTTCCACATACCTTTGGCCATATAGTGTAATCTAGTCCATTTTATAAAGGTACATTAGCACATGCTTTTCTGCCAATTCCTTTCCTGCCTTTTCCTATGGAGAAGATTTCAGACCAGAGCAAAATGCAATCTCACCAGTGGAGAAGATACCCAAACTATACTGGCTTTTATTAGTGACCTACTCTTTTGTAATGTATGACTTTTTGTTTTAGAAGTAACGTAACGAGAATGGAGAGTCACTCCATATATATATATAAAATTAAAGAATGAAATGCTGACCTTGCATCAGAAGTGAATGTAATTCCCCACTGCATTACATTTTCCAGGAGAGGTTGCATTCTATATAAAGTAATGGGCAGTCGTGACCTAATGGTCAGAGAGTCGGATTTGCAACCCGGAGGTGAACCCGAAGGTCGTGGGTTCGAGTCTCGGTCACTCCTGGGGGGAGTGAATGACCAGCGCTCTCCTCCATCCTCAATACCATGACTGAGGTGAGACCCTTGAGCAAGGCACCGATCCCCCAACTGCTCCCCGGGCACCGCAGCNGGGAGTGAATGACCAGCGCTCTCCTCCACCCTCAATACCATGACTGAGGTGAGACCCTTGAGCAAGGCACCGATCCCACAACTGCTCCCTGGGCACCGCAGCTAAAATGGCTGCCCACTGCTCCGGGTGTGTGTGTGTTCACTACTGTGTGTGTGCACTTGGAGTTAAGTTATGGTCTGTAATTGTACATAAAATAAAGCTCACATGTACCTATGATTTAAAGACAAGTTTCCTTTTTACCATGCTAAATTAGGAAGGTTCTTTTATATATGTTCTTGTCTGAGGTGCCATATAAAAGAAACATGAAATCTTTAGCAGCTGACCACCACATGCAGACAGCACAAGAAACTTTTAGCATGCTTGTGGAGACAAAATAGGCTTCTATTTGGATTATTTGTATATGCTGCTGTAATGTTCCCTGATTGCGCACATATGATATACCCTACAGTTCAGGAATGACTGAACATTTTTAAGCAAAAACGGAGACAAAAGGGACAAGCTAATCAATATCACATTTTGCAAATTTGGATAACAAATGTTTACAGTTAATACACTTCAAAAAGTCCTTTAAATAAAGGTTCGGTCATTCGCAGTAAGTCAGAAAAGATCACAATGATGCAGCTTACTACTATTTCTCTATGCTTTCCCTTACCTTGTAAGGAAGATCAATCATCATCTGAGTCACATAGAGTCATAGCTGAACCACATGCTAGTCTGAGTGTTTGAAGTTTTTTTCAAGGCTACTCAAGAAAGCCACGCACACAAATTAATTAATCAATTTTCAGTGGCCTTGTGCCAGTGCACTTAAACCAATGAAGCACATTCAGAACGCACATCCCTCTCAGCAGGGACACAAGCAAAATCACTGCCTCTCCTCCTCACACTGGCATTCTCATTATGACAATGGCCGAGAGGACACGTCAGCCTCCATCTTTCATCCTTGTTCCGGGGTAGCTGTATAATTCTGCATTAACCACCATTTTGCTGATGCTTCCTTACTCCATTAATGTTAATATTTGTATACATACAGATTATTTACATTTCCATGTATTAATTTGGCAGATGCTTTTATCCAAAGCGACTTATGGCTTATATATATCGTTAGCCTCATAGCATAATTGGTTCAAATATGACTTAGGCAATTATGCTATGAGGCTAACGGTATATATGTTATAAGTGTATTGACTACAGGACAATATACTCTGTGTCCTGATATACAGTATACCTAGTGGATTAGCATTTCAAGCAGTAGTCTGTGATGTAGTAGTCTCCAATGAGGTTCATACCTGATATGACAGTCTAGAGTTTCCTGTCTTTCAAGGGTTTTATAACCTAAAGCTAAAAGCAGGCAATTTTATGGAGCCTAATACAAATGTACCTCTACTTTATCACACAATCATAACAGATGTCTTTAAAATGAAAAGCTTCTGAGCAAGTAGCAACTCTGAGTGGGGGAAAAATAAAAGAAAAGGTCCGCTGGCTTTAACCGAACCATGTGCTAAATCAATGGTTCCCAACTTTTTTTTTTTCTTTCAGCTGAACCACTTCAACCTGAATTATTTGCCTCACATATCCACTGAAATGTCAAGCAGGTTAACTTCAAGTGAAACTTTTGCTTGCTGAAAATTTTTTTAGCTGCTGTTCTAAGCAACTTACTTTGAAACATGAGACTGGTTTTGTGGCCAGGGTTACATGTTTTGTTTTCAAATGTTTTTTTATTTTTTTTAATTTTTTTTTTAATAAAGCTGGCTTACTGCTTTCATTAGAACATTAACCATTTCACACACTTGGGCAGGGGTTCGACCTTGTTACTGTCCATGCGCGTAATTCCAAATATTACATATTCCTCGCTTTACTTACAGAACACTTCCTACTTTGGAACTTTTGCTGTCTGATTTGTGCTTGGATGTTCCTCCTCTTGTGATTTTCTTTTACTTATGTGTCCATTTTAGGAGATTTTAAGGATTTGTAAAGATCACCTTTTTAGCCACAAAGAATGAATTAGCTAGCTAACACCATAATTTATGTTTAAGGACTATGATCACATGACATGAAGTAATATTACTTGTTTTAATTAGTTTGTTTTTTATTTGTAAAGATGTACACTCACTGTACATTTATGCTCATTTATGCTATTTATGTTATCCAATCAGCCAAACATGCGGCAGCAGCACAATGCAAAAAATCAAGCAGGTCAAGAGCTTTAGTTAATGTTCATATCAAACATGAGAATGATGAAAAAATGTGATCTCTGTGACATTAACCATGGCATGGTTGTTGGTGCTAGATGGGCTGGTTTGAGAATTTCAGAAACTGCTGATCATCTGGGATTTTCACACACAACATAGTCTACAGTTGTAGACTAGTTGTACAGTTTGTACACAGAATGGTGCAAAAAACAAACAAAATAAATTGCAAAAAACATTGAATGAGCAACAGTTCTGTGGGTGGAAATGCCTTGCTGATGAGAGAGGTCAGAGGAAAATGGCCAGATTGGTTCGATACAGTAACTCATACAATCACTCTTTACAACTGCGTCGAGCAGAAAAGTATCTCAGCATGCACAAAATATTCAACTCCGAGGTGGATGGGCTTCAACAGCAGAAGACCACATAGGATTCCACTCCTGTCAGCCAAGAACAGGAATCTGAGGCTATCATGGGCACAGACTCCACAACCTGGACAGCCGAAAATTAGAAAATCACATGGTCTTTTTCCAGTCTTCAGCTGTCCAGTTTCGGTTGGCTTCTAGTTAAAGTTTACCTTTACAAAGTTTACATCAAAGAAATATGTTACTTAACACCACATAAACTGGACAAAATAATAGCCTATCATATATCAAGTCCTATTTGTCAAATCAGCTTATCAAACCCCTAGAATTAATTTATATTATGTCAAAGCTACTGTAGAAAACTAACACCAAATAAAAATACAAATAGGGCTTGGTTGGTTTGATGAACAATATAAAACAATAACATGGACCATGTTCTCACATCCCTTACTATTTATTTCCTAATATTTATAATTAATCTCTCAGCATTTTCTCTCTCCTTAATTCTTTAGTTTGCAATCATCAATTGTAATTGTAATCTCTTCGTCCTTCCTTCTTGCATTTCTACTTTTTATCTCTCTCCTTCCATGGCTGTCACTCTATCCATCCCTTCTCTTTCGTCCCTATGTTGCCATTCTCTCCTAATCAAGTCAGACTGGAGAAAGAGATAGAGAAATGGAAGAGAGGGGTGGGGTAAGGGGTTGCTTGGTAACGGTTACCGAGTAACGGATGTGGGAGGGTGCAGCGAACCGGAGTCGAGAGTGGTGTTGCTGTGGCAACCAAGGTTTCACACTGTCTTATTGAATTTGTCGCAAGATAGGAGGGCTCAAAGTGCAGATATTCCCATGCACATTCACATACGCTCACGCACACACACAGGCACATACGTGCAAAGCCCCCTCCACCCTGTGCAAAAAAAAGTGATTCCCTCATACTATACACACACGCACACACACACACATACACACACATACACACAAAAACAAACAAGAAAAAAAAACACATAATAATAAGCCACATAATATACAAACACTAAGTGCAGAGTTTCTGAGAAAGGAAATTAATTAAGTTAGCAACTAAATTAATTAATTAACAAAGTTAATTAACCCCAACATTTAAGACATTTCAGATTTTTTCCCCAGCATTTTTATCATGGTGGTAGGTAAATAAAGAGTTACATGCACTGATGGGTAAGATAAATAAATAAAATAAAAATTAAAAAAAGTTTGCTACGTGCTTATGAGGATCTGTCCATGGTGCTGAAGAAAGCCGAGGCGAAAACGAGATCATATTAAACTGGCTATATATACACATATACATTCATGTGAAAAATGGAGCTGGATGTCATTACGATCCTGGCAATATTTTTAGTAAGAAGATAAAAGAATATCTAATAATATGTTAACCTTGCTAATATTAAATGAAAGCTACTTTTGCGGTTAGAGGCCAAGGTTCTACACACAGGGTGGTTAGTTAATATTATAAATGTTATTTCCATGCCACTGAATATATGTGAGAAGTTGTCCAGCACAATATTGCTTTAAAGTACAACAACTTAATGAAAGTCAAAACGTTAAAAAGCGTAAGACCATACTGTTTATTTTTGTGTCTGTATGACCATCAGTGCAAGTGTGGAATAAAAAAAGTTGGGTTTGTGCGTCAGCACACAGAGCGAGGACAATTCAGCACTCAATAAATTAGTTGACAATTATATATATATACTTCTAAATTAAAATATTTCGTGCGATGCCAGCTTTTTTTATTCTGGGATATAGAGTTTGATGCCGATTCTGGTGTAGACATGACAAAGGGCTAACATAAACGATGCACTACTAGATGATAGCATTTATTTTAGCAGCTAAAGTTTAAAAAAAATATACATTAGGGGAAAAAGTAGTGTGGAAATGTTGAGTAGTGCACTATGAGCTGTTTCAATATTAATCTTTGCAAGATTGTGTGGACCGAATGAAACAAGCACAAACCTCCTTTCCACATCCACTTCACCACACCTTAATTATGAGCTGCGAGAAACACTCTTCTTTATCCATTTCTTTTTAACCATGCTTAAAAGTGTCACTTTTACACATACTGCTGTAAAGGAATGTGAGTTTACATTTAAATTTGAAAATTTTGAGTGAAAAAAACTTAAGTTCATATAACTTTATATCAAGCAGGGCTAATAAAGGAAATAAGCATTTAAGAGATGTCATCAATGCAAAACTTATCACATCCCGCACTGCAGCACACTCTCTCTAATCCTCTAGCACTGCTCGACTGGTCCCACCATCTCTCAGGGTACAAGGAAGGCATGCATCGAGACTCTCCTCTATTCTGGCATCTAGGTGGTGGAATGAACTTCCCCTAGATGTCTGAACAGCTGAGTCACTGGCAGTCTTCAAATGTCTTCTAACTAAATTAGCACTTTATTTAAAAGAATTGTCTAAGTGCTTATTACTATATTACATCCCCAAGAGTTTTTGGACTGATAGTACTCTTAGTTTGTGACCTAGTGAACAGGTATCAGAATGTACTTCAAAGCACTTCTGTAAAGCATCTACCAAATGCCATGAATGTAAATGTAAATGTGAACAAATAGTAGTTGCTTCATAATATGCTCTCAAATCAAGAACTGAATATTAAGCTGGGAGTTTAAGGGGTTAATGATAAGATCTTTTCTTGCAAACAAGGGCTGAACACTGTTTTTGTGGTCGCTAATGAAGGGAGGCAAAGTAAGCACAGAAGTGGGTGGCTGGAATCTGTGCTTTCTATTTCAGCAAGCACTTTACAGATAAATGACCCGAAACAGGCAGTGGAATAAAATACCAAAGGAATTCCTACACTTTTCATAGTTAATTAGCTTTGGTGTTATTTGTATATTCAAATATTTAAAAGACTGGATGTATTTATACAGCAAGCATGACAGTTCTAGCAGCAGAAGTTGTGTAAGCAGCCCTTTTGAGTATCTGAAGCCCAGCAAAGCTATTCAAAGAGGGCGGTTCTTCTTTCAGCAAAGAGTCATATTAGAGTAAATGATCTTCAAGCCATCCTTCCCCTACAAGAGGTGATCATTTGAACACATTTCAGTTTGTCTACATTTGTTCTGACCAAAGCACTTTTAATGCGTGTTCCAAATCCTTACCTTCTTCTGTACCTCACACCGTCCGTTCTTATTTTGTCTGATTTCAAGCTTAAAGCATTTAACACCCATTAAAAGCCTTTACAGTGCCTGGAAGGCTGACATCACAGAGAGCTGACCATAGACGTTATACCACTATTGCTGCAAAAAGCACAGCGTAAAAGCCAAATCAGAGTCAATAAAGAGCTTTTGAAATTAATTAGTTAATTTAGCTTATTCAGGTAAGAGTATCTGGAAAACAGCCAAATGGGAGAAAACCCCGTGGCTCAATACCAGGGCTGTGCAGAGACACTTAGAGGGACAAGTTAAAAAAGGTCACATGGATCAAGATTTTAAAACACCAACTACGGCGTAACCTGCTGAGCAATAGCAACTGATATTCAAACAGAACATTACAACCCACACCATATATGATTAGGCTGGCATGTGTGAAGTTATATAATTATTTTTTTGCTACGAAAGCTAGATAATATACTTCAAAAGCAACGGCATGGGACATTTTATTTCTAAGCCCCTCCGCAGTACGCATCCATGCTAGCAATCAACGATGGATTTAGTTAGCTAGCTCTGACTTCACACTGTGTAGCGACCGTCCATTCAATCCACACTGCGTGTGTTCCACATGTACTATGGGTATGACAGCACATTTATTATATCGAGAAAACAAACGCCCAAATGTATAACCTTGTAAATGAAGCAATGGGGAAAGGAGACAGGCAAAGTTGGCAGCTATAACCACAATACAGCTCAATAAAAATGTGACAGTGGGGCAGAAAACAAACAGCACATGCATCACGTGAGTATCATTCCCCTACAAACACTCTGATATGTAAGACCAGTTTGCACAAACGTAACAGCTTGCAGATTATGACGTACACGTGTATGTATGTATATATAAAGGACAAAATCGCAGGTAGTTCAGCACACAGAGGAGCCCTATCAGGACACTCTCAATACCATCTCAATATCATTTCATGTTAAGTACAGCACTGTGAACAATATTTCATTCCTAACATTATATCTGTCTGTGATGAAAGGAATGACAATAAAGCGAACTTGACTTGATTAAAGTGCGTAATATGCGGAGCACATTCAAGGTCAGCACCAGAGTCTCCAGCAGTAAGTGAGAAAATAGATTCATTTTGATGAAGGTAAAAATGAAAACTGAAGGAACAGCCTAAACATGGACAAAATGAGATCCACAGGAAAACACATATGAAACAAGTAATTAGTTGATTAGCCTACCAACTGATTAGCTTAATTACTGCACTATAATGCAAATACATTTTAAGAGATTAAGTTTGTGTTAATATATAAACTCATTTTTATAAAATTCCTTTTTCAAAGTCCAAAGATCATGTTGTAGTGGTGACTTTGCCTTTCTGCTGCACTTTTGTAGAAAAAGTGTACATTTCTCATGCTGGTCTGACATATTTTTTTTTAACCAGAGGCGAAGTATCCCCTTGCATCACTGACAAATCAAGCCCTGCCTGTATTAAAATTCCTCAGAGTTTGCTGATGTGGCCCAGTACTATTTCTGGATTTTCTTCTTCTGCAGTGAGATTGATGTTTTCCATTCATCCCTACACAAACTGGATTACATAAAAAGAACCTAAATAGTCCAGCTCGTAATACTGCTATTTATATACGTGTCCTTACATGCTCTTGCCACAGATATCAGCACTGCTGCCATTTCCTCCTTTTTTCTATATTAGTAGCTATAGAGAATATATACAGATCAGCCATAACATTAAAACCAATGACAGTAGAAGTGAATAACATTGATTATTTTGTTACAATGGCACCTGTCTATGGGTGGGATATATTAGGCAGCATGTGAACAGTTCTAGAAGTTGATGTGTTGGAAGCAGGAAAAAAATGGGCAGGCGTAAGGATCTGAGCGACACTGACAAATTGTGATGGCTAGACGACTGGGTCAGAGTTTCTCCAAAATGGCAGGTCTTCTGGGGTGTTCCCAGCATGAAGTGGTTAGTGCCTACCAAAAGTGGTCCAGGAAGGACAACCAGTGAACTAGCGAGAGGGTCTTGGGTGCCCAAGGCTCACTGATGCACGTGGGGAGCGAAGGCTAGCCCGTTTGGTCCGAGCCCACAGAAGAGCTACTGTAACACAAATTGCTAAAAAAGTTAATGCTGTGTATGATAGAAAGGTGTCAGAACACACAGTGCATCGCAGCTTGCTGTGTATGGGGCTGCATAGCCGCAGACTGGTCAGAGTGCCCATGCTGACCCCTTTCCACAGCCGAAAGTGCCTACAATCGGTACAGACCATAGAGCAATGGAAAAAGGTAGCCTGGTCTGATGAATCTTATTTTCTGTTATATCGTGTGGAAGGCTGGGTGTGTGTGCGCGCATCACTTACCTGGAGACGAGATGACACCGGGATGCACTATGGGAAGAAGGCAAGCTGCCGGAGGCAGTGTGATGCTCTGGGCAATGTTCTGCTTGGAAACCTTGGGTCCTGCCATTCATGTGGATGTTACTTTTACTTTGAGTTTGAGGTACCATTCACCTAAACATTGTTGCATACCAAGTACACCCCTTCATGGCAATGGTATTCCCTAATGGCATTGGCCTCTTTCAGCAGGATGATGTGCCCTGCCACCCTGCAAAAATTGTTCAGGAATGGTTTGAGGACAAAGAGATCAAGGTGTTGACTTGGCCTCCAAATTCCCCAGATCTCAAGCTGATCGAGCATCTGTGGGACATGCTGGACAAACCAGTCCGGTCCATGGAGGCCCCACCTCACAACTTACAGGACTTAAAGGATCTGCTGCTAACATCTTGATGCCAGATACCACAGGACACCTTCAGAAGTCTTGTGGAGTCCATGCCTTGATGGGTCAGAGCTGTTATGGTGGCACAAGGGGGACCTACCCAATATTAGACAGGTGGTTTTTAATGTTATGGCTGAACGGTGTATATCTAGCTCGTTCATCATTGTCTGTATGTCTGGATGTGAAAGTCCTACAGGACTGAGGCTCTGTTGTTTTACAGCACTCCCTGTGGTTCTTCTTATAAAGTTTTATCAAGTGTACAACCTGTTATCCTTGCAGATGTTCCTTTGTATGATCCATACTTCTTTATTATGCATGTACACTATGCCAGCAAGTCTTGGACATACACTGTACAGACACTCCCAAAGGTTTGTGGACACCTGACCATCACACCCATATGTTGATCTTCCCCAAACTGTTGACACAAAGTTGGAAGCACATAATTGTACAGAATGTCTCTGTATGCTATAGCATTAAGATTTCCCTTCGCTGGAATTCAGGGACCCAAAAATTATGTAATTCCATGCTCTGACTTAAGATTAGTTGAATTCAGCATTAGACTCTGTGGTTCAGAGGCTAGATGCTGGGGATTTCAAATACACTGTTTTTTAATGCTATTTTAATAATTTTTGCTCATTTTTAATAATTTCAATAATTCTGGAGGGCACTGTATGATATTGTGGCTTGCACAAATCAACTCAGTAATTAGCTTTTAGTAATTTATTTATTTTTTAGACACAAGTTAATTGAATCTCACTGTCATGGTGGAAGGTTGCTATGGTAACTCTATTAAGGGTAGCTGAGCACTCTTCTACTTGTATCTTGGGCTGCATGTCTCATATGGTAATCCAGTATTTTTTTTAGCCACTAGCAGAATTATATATACACCGAGAATATAAATTTTTACCCCGAACTGAAGGCCATGCTGGAAAAAAACCCCCAGCATGATCTGACCAGCTACCAGCTGCAAAAACACAGGCTGACCTGGTCAAAATGGTAGCTCATCTTTGCCAGATGTTAAATAATTTTCCAGGTTCCTAATTACTAAACTGATCAATAAATGTTTGAGATTTCCTAAATGCCTAATTATTGTTACATTTCCGATGTAGCATTGAAAATGGTAAATCATAAAAGTTTCCTTTTCTCAACAGTTACGAGGTGGAAAAGACGGTCTAACAGCTAGACCAGCTCGGCCTGTTTCAGCAGTGAGTAGCCCACACAGAATTTTTTTCAACAGGGGAAATAAAGTACAGTGTTTCTTCCAACAAACATAAAAACATTATGTTTCTTGGAGCAAAGAAGAGAATAAAGACTTCCCAACATAGTGCATCCTGCATCAACAGCCTCGGTAGCTTTGATGTGTGTTCCTTTATCTGCTGCTTCATTCCCTTTCATGACTGCCTGACAGCCAAGGCTTAATCAGCCGGATTAACCTTCCATGTACTCACTTCTTCCAAAACATATTAACAAATTAACACTTGACAATTCCGTGCACAGCATGGTCTTTTAATCCTAGAGAAAGTTCCTATGCACTTTAGTAGAAAGGGAACCATATAGTGTTGATTATTACAATTACTGACAACACGCTGACTGCTTTTGTGTGTTCTAATGAATAGCTATAAACATGTACTGTCAAAAACGCACTCGAATGATTGTGGAACATTAAAAATTAAGTGAATTGGAGCATTTTTGTGTGTTAAAAACTTATATGGACTTTAGTTCCATTATACTTTTGCTAGTATCTGTGTAGACTCAGGCTCGGGTGGTTGGCCCATAGGTCAATGAGCTTCGTACAAACATTTGAACATGGGGACAGTGGGGCAGAGACCGTATCTCTCTCTCTCTCTCTCTCTCTCTCTCTCTCTCATTTTCTCTCTCACACCCCACCCCCGCTCCACACACACACACACACACACACACACACACACACACACACACACACACACACTCAGCTCTTTCTAGCTCTCCTCTTAGTTGGAACTGACAATAACACTTAAAAGGTTTATCGTTTCTTCCTCTTTATTTGCATGATTGACTGCAATTGGAGTCTAATTAAACAGTTAAACACAGAATAAAACTCAGAGTTTTTCCACTTTTTCTTCATATTAACTACTATACAGTTAATATATTAACTACATAATGTTTCCCCTCTCACACCCATCCCCCTTTCATTTCCTCAAAGACCCATTTACACTGGGTCATTTCCTTCATATCAAACTTATATCTGGATAGATTATCCATATCAAAATAAAAGCTTAAATGCACACAACAGATTTAAATCTGATCGCCAAAACCACTTCAGGAGGTGGTTTAGCCACATGTTATTAGTGTAAATGCATTCGTCTTGTCAAGCTAAAAACAGCCAGAACCCCTCCCAATAGGTGACACACATGCTTCATTACTGCTGGTCTTTGTGCTTTTAAAACATTAGCAAGATGAAAAAAAGGTCACCAAGAATCACTATTTTTGGTTCAGCCACCATCTTATTCATAAAACAACGAAAAATGACAAACAATAGTGGAAGCTGGCCCCTAGGCAATAAGCTTATTTGCATATTAATGTGCAATACAGCTATCAGATCTCAGTCTGCCTGAGCAGGGATGCACTGGTCTACAAGTGTGAATGCATATGGTTAAAAGCTTATCAGGACACAATCCAGATACAAGATGCAAAAAAAGCAGGTATAAATAGGGTCAAATGTTCCTCTTGATTTCTCGTCACTGTATTTCTCTAGGTTTCATTTCATCACTGTCTACCCACAAACAGGAGAAGGAAATAAACCCCACAGTGTCTAAAACCATTATTGATGTGTTTCTCCTTCTTAAATAATAACAAATTTCATTATTAAGGAGATGAAGCTCTTGTTTAAGGGTACCGTCATGACGTGTGCCATCTTTTCTGTGTTCTTCCTACTGTTTCCTTCAGCAAAGTGAGAGGAGGGAGAACATCCTGCTCTTTCCCCTCTACCCTCACAGCAAGAACCAAAGCAGGCTTGCAGCTGCACAGTGCTAGTCCAAACTGGTAAATTATTGAGCGTTGCTTTGCCCTGGTACATTACACTTCACTTCGTTCAAGCCCTGGTGGGTTCAGGGTTTATTTTCAAGCAACATTTACATAAAGCCAGCCATATAAAACTCATATTGAGATAAAGTACTCAATAAACCTACATACAAAGATATAGTAAAAAAAAAATATATATAGTCATTTATGATTTTGTAGATAATTACATACATAGAGATTTACAAGCACGCAAGCTATGATGGTAAAAAAGGCAGAAAAAACAGAGACTAGAGATATAATGCTGAAGGCCTTTACTGCTTTGCTCAGTTAAAGCTGTGCTATTGCTACAAAGCTGCAATCTGTATTTGGAACTGTCCCACACAAGGACACTAAGATATCCATAGAACAAGGCACATCTTGGTGATAAAATGTATGTAGTCCACACTACATACTAAAGTATCACTACAGAACAAATATATGTAAGCAAATGACCAGAAATTTTATCCTACGCTACACTTCTACACGCACACATGCTTAGTGTAAATATTACAGTACAGACATTCTACCAAACACAAACTGAGAGTATGAGCATGGTGTATTCTCAAGCAGCAAACATGCAGTTAGATAATAAATAAACAGGACCTTTACCGTTGAGATAGGTGTCCCACAAAAAAATCTTGATCTTGTATATCAGTATACTGGAGAACAAGCAATCCCTCTCTCAATCCCCTTAACCCACTCATTCCCTTTCTCTCTCTCTCTCTACCTCATTCATTCCTGCTCTGGCACTCTCACCCTCTCTCTGGCGAAATGCATGACTGCATTCCTCTTCACTCTTTTGCACACACACACAGATGTGTGAATGAGCTGTGAGCTGTGCATTGCATGTGAAGGAACTGCAGAAATGAGACGAGCATGCTGTCATGCCACAAATCAGATGAAAAGGCGCGGTGCACATGAATCTGGTTAGAAATGCTTGACCATATTCCTCTAAAAGTCTGCATGCAATTCATACTGTAATCCAGTACTGAGCCAAACCCATATTCTTGTTTTTCATTTAGAAATCTGCAGCATATGCCTCTATTAGGGATGTAACTAAATACAATTACATTAATTGCAATTGAACAGATTCTAAACAGCTCTAAACAGATGAATAATGAAGTTATGAATAGGAGGTGCACTAGTCATTTCCGTTTGCGTTACACAGTTCACTTTCATGCATCAAAGCATGTCAGAAAGGTTCATAGGGAAGCTGGTTGAGACTGTAGGTGTACATAAGGACTATATATAAGGTTGCATGTACATAAGGACTGTACAATGTTAATATGATTCAATGCATTTATAGTATCCTTAGTAACTGCCTGGTCAGAAGTTTAAATTAGGGTGCTAGTTTGTTTATACTTTAAGCAATAGAACCAACTAAACTGTTGCAGGCACGTACAAACAAAAATAATAACTAGCTGTAGCTTCCAGCTTAGGCCACACCTCACTTTGGGTTTAAATCCAAATGCAGACACAGATATAAAAATCTAAACCAAGTCATAGACTTGGGACAAGGAAAGAAAAGCAGACATTGTGGCACATCAGCATTAGTTATCTCGTTTGTCATAGCCCATAACGATTACTAGCATTGTAACAACATGCAATTTTAAAGGCCTAGTTTGCAAGTACGAAAAACAATTAAAGATCTATGTCATATAACTTAAAAATATAGTAATCTGCAATTTTCCAAGCAATTGATTTTGCTAATTCCTTTGTTTCATTCTTCAATTTACATTTTTTCAGGCCTGGAAATTAGCTCTGCCACAAGCTGCAACAAAGGCGATCAGCCATGTCCCTTTTCTGTAACAGGCGTACATATCTCCAACAGATGGACTGGGTTAGTTAGCAGGATGGGAGGGATCATCAGTGTTTTCATTACAAGTGTGATTTACTTTGTAGGTAGCAGAGGACATTGCAAATTAGAAACTGCTCATTTAACACTGATGAAAAGCTGGTGTTATTTTCGGCACATGTGGCTGAAAATTCATGGCTGCAAAGACATTGTTTTCAAAAATCAAGAATTTTAGATGTGTCATAACATATTCAATGCCTTATGAAACCACTGGCTGAACACGAGTCACATTGATATGAATGTGTTGGAAGAAATCAAAAGCACACAATACAATTCCACAGACCTTAAAGCATTGAACAGTTTTGAGATATAGGTACACAACTAGTAAATAGTCAGTAAAATCCACCAGCCAAATAGAAGTTCCATGTACATGTACATTCAGATTGTATGTAAGACCTTGATAACAAATGCCCTTAGAAAGACCCCGTAGGTCTACTTGTTTGTTTGCTGACTGGAGCTCATTCACCAAAACATGGGGTTGATGATCTGCTAGTCAAAATGCACCTGTGCTCATTAGCTTGCATGTTCTTAGAAGATCACTTGCTAATTGACCACTACCACCATAACAAATGCTCGGTAAAACACCTTTCATTAGCTCTTAGTAAATATTGCCTTAATGGGATACGAAACTTATTGCCTGAAATGTGGATCATGAAAACTGTACTTTCTGGAAGTGATTTTCATGCACGTGAACATTACACCAGGAATGTGAACATCACACCCCCTTTGTCCTTGAAGGTTTTCAAAACAGTTACATTGACCCATCATTTCTAAAGGTTTCTGTACATGCTACACCACTGAACTCTCAAAACTGTCTCTCGATCAGAGACTAAATTTGGAGGAAGTACAATAAATACTAATAGAACTATGTTGCCACTGTAATAACTGAACAAAATATTTACTAGGATTATATTGTTTGTTTTTATTCTTAACCTAAGTTCTAGAAAGTAAATTACTTCTCAATAACCTCTTTTATGAATACAGAATATGCTAGTTCTACATAAAAATGTAGGTCTATTAACACCGGGGTGTTGCCAGTGGTGGTGAATATCACAAGGATACCTTCTTGTGTATGTGTCCATGCATGCTGAAAACTTCAATAAAGTAAAAAGTGGCTGTATGATGTAGTATGTGATATATAACTATTGTTGTTATACAGTCATTGTTTCCCTGGAACGTGGAGTTCACACCAAATCGGCACTGGTTCCCAATGACAGGGAACCCTGGCCGTTATTTGGTGCAGTTACAAGCATTCTATTTCACTCATCTTAACCACCAGGAATAATATCATATCATCTGGACAGCATATTCCACAATGACACGAGCAAGCGACCCACCATAAGATGACTGTAAAGGTGTTTGGAGATAACCATCACACTAATGTCACTGGGAGTGGTGATGTTAACCTTACAGAACCTGGAAATGCCCATGGTGATCCTAAAGTAGTAGCAGTAACGACATCCTGATGACTGTAGGGGTTTGAGCGTGCCATATGCCAAGATCTCCTTTAACAATTGAAGTAAAAAAAAAAAAAAAATTGACACTGTGGCATAGTGAAATTGACTGGTGCTGTGCAAAAGAGCACATGCACTGCATGACTGCATCCAGTTCAATTCAGACCCAGCCATTTTGAAATTGACTATCAATGGAAGGAACCACTGAGAGAGGAAAAAAGGGGTGAGTGGAGGAAACCCAACTCCAGCCCTGGTATGCTGTAGGTTTGCTATGTGCAGAGACCTCAGCATGCTAGCATTTATTAGCACCATGCCCACAGGTTGGCTAGACAATGAGACATGTAGAAAGGTTAAAAAAAAGAAAAAACTGAGCAGAGATGCAGAAGAAAACCCTACCTGCAGAGATGAATGAGGGTGTTTTAAGGGAGACTCTTAATACCCACTCCAGTAGTAAGTTCAACAACAGGCAGTATATCAAGAGAGACTCAATCGACCATGTTGGTTGTACTTAGTTAGAGACTGCAGATGCTGTGGGACTGACCCGAAGTGCTAAGGAAGACCTCACTTGGTGGAGATGCACGGGAAATGCAAAGAAATACAACTGCAGCCCCTGTATGTGTGTTTGTACATTCCATGTAACTATGCACACTCAGGATGTGGAGCAGGATGTGGTGAGGGAGGACCACTCAATCATGTGCTCTCAGGCTTACAGCTCATTAGATGGCTGGCAAAGTGAAAAACTCAGAGCGCCAAAGGGAAAAACTGAGAGAACAGTTCGTCTCTGGACAGCACCAGAGTGATACTTAACAAGGCTAGCAAGCTAACTGCTGTAGGTAACCCAACTGAAGCTAGTAGCTAAAGTTCCAAATTGACTCCAACAAGTACTAAATATGCTGTTATATATATAACAAGCTGTTATACAGATAGCTAAAACGGTGCAAATGAGGTCTGGTATGTGCAAGAACAGAGAAGAAAGGGAAACAACTGCTGTATAACCGTTATGACTTCTCATAAAAAAGTCTCAGCATGTGAGAGCATGCGCACAAGAACATATCCTGGTGGTCCTAGTGGTTAGGAGCAGTGAAACAGAATCACAGTGTTTGAATAAACTTTTTCCATTTGTAGAGCTTCAAAATTTATAGATGCTATAACTTGTAATAAATTATAAAATCAGGGATTTAACGTTCTTCTGATAAATGCAGAGACTATATCTCATTCTTTCTCAGGAAATATAACTATTAATGGATAATAATCTCAAGACATTGTTCTATAATGAGGAGAACCATATGTTAATTTGCAGTTATACAAGAAGGATAAAGCAGTTAAGTACATGCAGTTACAGGAAAATAATCCACTCTGGGGTAATGGCTGCATCAACACTGAAATGTGATACGACCTGAGGAGGTTATAGTGCAGAGAATTAGAGAAACAATATTTTTCAATATTTTTCTAGGTGTGAACATGAATGCTTTTCTAGACCTGCTTCAAGATCTGCCAAAAGTCTTACACACAGGGAATAAAGCAGTACAGGTGCACACGTCATTAAGGACTAACACAAACACACGTACAAACACCAGGTTGTTCCCAGGATGACTAATCTACAGACAAGAATTTATGCTGATATCTTTATACTGTATATTGAAGACAAATATTCAACATTTCAAAAGAAATATTTCTCAGCATGTCAGGGCGCAGGCTGAACATAAACTGCATTTCCCTGCAGCGCAGTACAAAGCTGCCCACTGGTTCAATCAACGTAAACACGCAATCAATATAATATGTAATCAATAATAAATCAGTAAGAATAAACAACCCCCACATGCCACATTCGCACACTTGTCCCTCTAGGCCAGCACAAAATATCATTTGTTAATGTGTTATTATAAAATAAACTGTTCTATTGGATTATTTTTTGGAAGTAACTAACTTGCTATGATTTCTCTCCAGCAGCAGTATGGGATTGGGATTGCTTAGAGGCTGATGGATTGAGATAAGCTTGGTTTCATTAACTCAGTATTGAGTGCTTAGAGCCTCAGCAAGCATTAGCAAGGATGAGGAAAACAATATCTTAATGTGATTCACTGATATTAAAAAAATCTAACACAATATTAGGAATGCATTAGCCACAGGAAGTAATGCACTTGACATGCATGTTACAAAGCTTGCTTATTTGTTGGTATCAATGAAAATGTTTGCTGTCATGGCCTGAGATAAGAGCATAGCAAAAACAGACATCTTGGCAAGTTAAAATAACTTGAATATAGTCAGATTTATCTAGTAGTTCCTATAAGAGTATAAGAGTACAATAAACCAAATATACTGTAAGAGTACAATAAGTCAGATATAAGATTATTCAACCTATTTCTGGATATTTGTTACTAGTTTCAAACCTGAAGTAGTCCTGTTCTATTGTCAGATAATTTTGCTAATGTTAAGCATTTATTTCTAGAGGGAAGCAAAAATATGTCAATTTAATAAGAAAATTATAGCTTGAAATTAGTAACATAAATACCTAGAAATGGGTTTAATAATCATATATTTGGTTTATTAGATAGTAATTAGATAGTAGATAAATCTGACTATATTGTCGATACACTATAGGGCCAACAATTTGTGGACACTTGAGCATTACACAAATATGTAGATATGTAAATATGTAAAGTGTTGCCACAAAGTTGGATTTACAATTGTATAGGATGTGTTTGTATACTGTATCATTTCGAGTTCCCTTCACTGGAGATAAGGAGCCCAAACCTCTTCCACCATGACAATGCCCCTGCGCATAAAGCAAGATCCATGGAAACATGATTTTGCCAAGGTTGGAGTGGAAGAACTCTGCCTGCACAGAGCCGACTGGTCAAATCCTCACATTCCAAAATATAGTGTAAAGCCTTCCCAGACGAATGGGGGCTATTATAACAGCAAAGCAGGGACATCTGGAAAGGGATGTTCAACAAGCACAAATGATTGCGATGGCTAGGTGTCCACACCTCCTACTTTTGGCCATATAGTGTATTTTCCCTTTTTAATGTGTCTTGCAACCAAACCCACCTGCATGTCTTGATGATTTTCCCTCTGTAATGCATGTACTCATATTTACGAGTTAAAAAAGGAAAAAACTCACAAGTATCAACAAGAACAGTCTGTTTTCTGCAGCATAGTCTGTGATTGATTAGCAGCTCTTTTAACCTACCTGTGACAGGCTTCATCTGAATGCAGCAATTAAAAAAAAAAAAGTCTGGACACATGCAGTCCACAACAAATATTATTGCTCCCTTTTTCTCTTCTCTGTACAGACACAGCCCCTTGCTGACAAACTGACACTATTATTTCAGACTACTCAGTCCTGTCAACACTCTGCAGGCTATGAGTGACTGAGGCATGCCCAACAGGACTGCAGCATGTCTGTCAAGGCCCTTTTTTCTGTACTTGTTGTCCATCACTCACACGCGCACACACACACACACACTCTCTCTCTCTCTCTCTCTCTCTCTCTCTCTGACTTATGATCCTTGAGCTGAAAGCCTGGGGGTTATAATAAATTACATGCCTTGAACTCAAGGTCCATCCCAATACAGCTCGCTATATCATTTTATTCAGCTCACATGAACTTTTCTCATTTCAACATTTTCTCATTACTAGAATTTTCACCAGGAACGCAGAGCAGCGTTCACCTGCGTTCTGCCCACGACACTGCACAACGCGCGAGGGTGCAATGGGGTGAGGAAATGTGCTAAATATAATCATGCTCCTTTTCATGATCTAAATTGAGATGTGTGAAGCCTTCATGCATCTTGGGTTGATGCCACACAGTAACAGGAGCAGTGATGGGAAGTAACAGGGGCAGTCATGGCCTAATGGTCTGAGAGTCGGGCTTGTAACCCGAAGGTCGTGGGTGAGACCCTTGAGCAAGACACTGATCCCCCAACTGCTCCCCGGGCGCCGCAGCTAAAATGGCTGCCCACTGCCCCGGGTGTGTGTGTTCACTACCGTGTGTGCACTTGGATGGGTTAAATGGGCAGTGGTAGCTCAGTGGTTAGGAGGTTAGGCTACTGATCGGTAGGTCATGAGTTTGAGCCCCAGCACCACCAACCTACTACTGCTGCCCTTGAGCAAGGCCCTTAACCCTCAACTGCTCAGTGGCAAACATTTGTTATTTAATCATTTAAGGCGCGGTCTACCGGCAACCAGTCTCGCCATATTAGCAACCTTTATGACAGTTCCACAGGAAATGATTCCAATAACATGATGACAACTAAAAAAAAACCTAAATCTACTCTTCTTTTCTAAATATGGAAGAATGGTGACGATGACTTTGTTGACCTTCATTTATGAGCAGCATTGTAGTGTAATTATTTGATGGATGTATTTGATGCTGCACTGTATGTGTAAAATAAGCATTCAGAACTGTCATGAAATATTTCAGTTTGATTTATACCCAAAATCCCTTCTTCCTCAGCTGTGCCTCTGGGTGTTGGCCTTCAATGTGATTCACTGATTGATTCCAAAACCAGAAATTTATCGCCCCGTGTCTAAAAATATGTCAGAAGACAAGAGAAATGTATGAGAGATAATCCCATGTGAGTTCTTCTTAAATCTCGTTCCTAATGTTATACATTTCCAATATTTAGAAAATGGATATATATTTAAAAAAAAAAAAACTTTAATCAGTCATAACAGTTCATACATCTGAATAGTTTATACTATCCCTTCTTTTTCCTAGCAATGTCCTATTCTATTATCAGAGCCAAGGTTATTGGCTTCAACTGATATAAATAATAATATGTTTAAAAATGAATAGCCTTAGATTATGGCCCTTCTAAGGCTCACAAAAATGCTGATGTGGCCTGGGCAGAATTTAAGCTGTACCCCCCTGTTTTAAGTCAAGGAAAGTATTGCACACAGCTATTGCGTACACCTGGCAAGAAAAGACCATCTGTCCAGGAAATTGTCCTTTCCCAATGTGCTCTTTTCTGAGTTTGAGTCTTAGTTGTGGACATTCCTAAAGAAAATCAAATAAGTATAACTTTCTGTTATATTAACAGATATATACAGTTAGGTTGATAAATATGTGGACACTGACAAATGTATTGTTATTTTAGCTGTTGACCACAGTATATTGGAGTCAAAATTAAATAATATGTAGTCAAAGGGCTTTAAGGTTTCAGCTTTAAGTTTATCACAAGATGTA
>CM074952.1:12693349-12751657 GCA_037577455.1 Pangasius macronema | reverse complement strand
AAACCTTGTCGTCTATGGGTTCCAGGGTTACAATGTTCACCTGACTTGGAAGTATATACACCCTCTATGTAAGGTCTGTACTTCGAGCTCATATGCATAATTTAATCTCCTATATACATTGGTGAACAGCTAACATAATAACTTTGTCAATGTCCAAATATTTATGGACCTGACTGTATATATTAGAGCCATCATAACCAATTTTATAATTTTTAATTATAATGAGGTAATTATTATCTATGATTAAAACCGAATTATTGTTATCATTCTCGTTCTGTTCACATGGAACCCAATTCAGGAACCATGACTACGAAGAATAGAAAGAATACTTCATTCTTCTTTCCACATTCTAACAGGAACTTCTGCACTGTTATAAAAGTCCTCATCTAGCAGTAGTGCTTTACTCTGCTCTCGCTTCCTCTCCCTTTCTCTCTCTCTCAGTCACTAAGACTCTAATCAAATTATCCCTGCCTTGACCTTGTCTTATAGAGCGACTTGTGGTCACGTGTGCACGTGTAGCTTCACGTGCAGGAGTCTATATCGCCAATTAACCAGTCACCACATATGCAGAGACACACAAATGTCCGAGTTTTGAATTAACATTGTGCTTATATACTTTCTTCAGAGGGTTAATCCGACATGATGCATTTTGCTACAAAGAAACTCAAACAAATGGTATAGCCCACTCTTACATTATCTGAATAACTGGAGCTTTTATTCATTGTCAACATCATACCCATCGTTAACATTCTCATAGAATTCAGTAAATTATATTCTTTAATGGTTCAATATTATATAGCTGTTATCATTCAGGAAATATACAGACATCAATGAATGGTCCACCTCCTTAGGTAACAGGAGTAAGAGCGTATTTGTATATACAGCACTGGCATGACAGATGGAAGGGGAATAAAAATAGTAAAGAAGGACTCTTTCCTCATTCATTCCCTCTGTAAGAATGTGCCAAATACACATAACATGGCAACCCTGCGCTGTTTGCAGTCCAGGCCACGCTTTCCAATTCTCCTTGTAGGGTCCCAGTTGTCTTCTCTTCCTTGGGTCAAATGCCATATTTTTCTCTTTTCATTATCACTACCTGATCCATGAAGCTCGACTGCTAGCAGTGATGTGTTCAGTAGAGGAGAGACGGTTTCACGTTCAATGTCACGGTCACTCCATGAGATTGGTGTTTGATCTAGAGCGCTCTTAGTTTAGTCACCTAGATATGACCTTCCCTCTAGCGAAAAGCTTTAATTGTTCAGTAATAAGTAAGTATAAAACAAAATTGCATTCTGCATTTCCTCTTGGCTTATTATTTTGTAAATCCTATACATAAATCTCCCCAGAATGCTGGAATTAAAGTGTTAAACTCAAATAATCCCAAAGAAGAATCCACGACTTCTACATTTGGGAACATTTCTTATATCTGAGGCGTCATGGTGGCAGTTAAAGCAAGGACAGCCATGGAAATCAGTCATTCATCTAAAATTTGGCTACTTTCAAAATGTATTACATATTATTACTACTGAACCATGAAATCATTATTCCTGATATGAATCAAAAGGTTAAATGGCCAGATGGAGCACAGCAGTTGGGCTGCTGGGCTGGAGAATGGAAAAATAAGTGTCTCTAATAGCAAATAGTGTGTCAATATTTCTTTTTAAGCTCAATTTGTATTTGTAAAAGAGTTCTTAAATGATATTGTTAGTAAAAAAAAAAAATAATTTCGTAACAGAACCCCAACACTGTTCTAAGCACTAACTAAAGGTTCCAGTATCACGGGCAGGATTCTGATGTGAATGTGAAGTAAGTCTAGGATTCCAGCCTGTAGCAATTCAAATTCCAATTCAAAATCCAGTCAAAGATCGTAAAAATACTCAAAATATTATGTCATATGGTCAATGAACTTAGCAAGAGGAATTAATAGCCAGTTAATAAGTTAGTATTCTCTTTTTGCATAACTAAAGAAACGCAATTGACGGATTCATGTGAAATAAAAAAAAGTCCAAAAGTACCTTTTGGTCACCTTATTAAAGATGGTCTCGACAGTTTAAGTATAGACAAGGACGTGAAAAGTCTCCGAAATTCTGATTTCAGGTAACAAACAGACACAGACAGCTGTCAGGGCTGTCTCCAAACAACTGAGAGAAAGATGGGAAATGTGGAAAGTGTCCCTAAACCAAAAATGCCTATACAGAAATATGAATAAATCTTCAGGCTGAGTAAAATAAAGCTTACTGAGAAACAAGACAAGAGCTGGATGCGTTCGTGTTGGGAGACGAGGTGAATACGATATTGCAATTTTTCGTGGTTGTGTTTACAAAGTAGTATTTTCCTTTTTATTTATTCTCAGTGTTAGAGGAAAAAAAAAAGTCACCATGATGACAAAGTCTTCGGCAATGAGTCGGCATGAAAGAAACTCACGTTGATATTTTTGTATAGTTCATTTTACGTTCAGCTACTCATTATGTGCACGTTAACAGTAAGGTCAGTGTTATTCTTGAGAGCTCTCTTCAGTGCTGAACGCAGCCAGTCAACAAGCCTATGCGTGTGTGACAGAGACAAACATTTAGAGACAGACACACGACAACATAGCGATAGAAACAGAAGATGAAAGACAAAGAAAGAGCTCAATTCTTTGTAATAAGGGGTGAGTAATTTTGCAGCGATATAACGGTTTTCCTCTACAGAAACCTCTGCGATGTATGACATCACGCCGCCTATGAAATGACATCAGCAGCCATACCAACGTGCACAGACACATTAGAGTTGATTAGAGAGAATATCTAGCTTTAAAAACGAATGGTTTGATCTACAAGAATGCTAAGTACTGGATTTATGCTTGATTTGTATACCTGAGGTGTGGTAAGCATTATAATGCAGTAAAAACTTTTTAATATTACATCAGGATTACTTTGATCCAAATGTGTGCACAAAAATGTCGACTGTTAAGTAAGATCTAATTCCTTGGTCATGTTGTAAAATTAATTTGTTTATCACTAGGTCTAAAGTTTAATCTAATCATGTGTAATCACTGAGCTCCTCTCAATAATCAGCATATTGTCCTTCACTGTATTATGTTTCTATATCCACATCATACTACATAAAGTACCATATATGTTATTAAATTAGTTTGGATGGTATGGTACTGAGAAGTAGAAAATGCACCAGTTTGGCCTGCTCAGATATACTGTGTATTTCATTCACTCATCTTCAGTAACCGCTTTATCCTGTTCATGGTTGTAAATCCATCATGGTTGTGTCCCAGGAACACTGGGAGACAGGCAGGAATACACTCTGAATGGGACACNACACACATTCACACCTAAGAGCAATTTAGAGTAGCCAATTCACCTACTGGCACATCTTTGGGAGGAACTTGGAGGAAACCCACAAAGACACAGAGGCTACGCTGGGACAGTAACCCAGGCTCAGGATTGAACTGGGGACCCTGGAGCTGTCAAGTGGAAACGCTACCTGCTGCACCACCATGCCATCCTCAGTGTATTTTCCAACATGAAATGCCAACATGGTCACCTGATTACAAATTCATAAAAATTTCCATATGACAAGTTACGCTTAGAACAAGGGGCGGAGTTAGCAATAATGGGTCTTCTTACAGCATCAATGAAAATACGTCCGTTTGTTATTATTCATATGAATTTTGTCTGAGGTCAGGTTGCAAATACATGCCAAGAAACTTAGCAGTGCGGACCAACAGCACAGCAGAAGAGAGAAGAGTGTGTCCAGGAACAGGAGAAAAAGGAGGTAGAGAGAATAACGATGCTAAATACTGAAGTCGTACATTCAAATATGGCTTTAGGAGAATCCCCATGTCACCTGACCCTATAGTCGACCTGAAACACTGCACATCAGTGGTACGAAATATCGACCCCTTCTCTTCGCTTTCAAACTTTTTCTTGACAGTTTCTTTGACAGTGAAGTTGATAGCTGACATATTTTTCCTACTGAGAAAAAGAAGAAAAGTAACACACACGTACACACGAATATTTTAACAAATAATGTGAGTAGCACAGGACAGCACAACACAGATGACACTGCAGCATCACAGTGGCTTGGTGGACAAAGCAAGAGTTTCCAGAGACTAGAAGAAAACAAAAAAAGCAGAAAATACATGAATGGGACGTGGAGGGTAAGGGCTCTACTGTCCCTTTTGTTGCTTTTTCATCCCTTGTTTCTTCAGCTCTGTCACTCCATTGCTCATCCAGCTTGTAAGTCTTTCTTTCCTCCCATTTTTTCCCCTTTTCATCAGCACAAAGAAAGGTATCTGTCCATGTCAGAGAGGTGGTAGGATGCAGGTGGCATGCTAGTGCAAAGAAAGGAAGTGTTTTTGTCGATTTTGTTTCATTAGTTTATGCAGTTCAGTCAAAGCACGTTTTAGAGTCAGCCTGCTGAGCACTGAGTTTGTGATCCAACATCCTGTTGATGAGCGTTTATCCACCGCTTCCTGGTTGAAGTAGATGGTGAGAGAACAAACTGCAGACTAAGGTGCTGCTGGTTACCTAGAGGAAGGGCTACTGCACTCAGAGGCGGGGCAACAGAACTGATGGGCGATGTCATCATCATCGTCTTCTCTACCAACCAACAGGAGGATGAGCAGAGAAAGGCAGAGATTCAGGCAGAGATTCAGGTACATAAAATGGATGAGTGGAGTAATATGGTGCAGGGGAAGATGGACCAGAAATGAATGGATGAGAGAAGGTGACAGCAGAATGGTCAGTGCACTCTGATTTGGCCTAAAGCACCCAACTGGTTTCTTCCTTTTAGAGTTTCTATGATTTTGCCATGGTCAGAGGACACTAATAGCACAAAAATGTCATCAGAATATTCAGACAAACGCACAGTATTTCCCAATCCAGTGCTCAGGGACTTCAAGACAGCACGTAATATTTTAACGTGCTAGAAAAATTGTGTTCTTTTGTGCTAAAACGGAAAAGATAACCGTCATACTGTATTTGCAAAACAAATATGGATGGACATATTTTCTTCCAAATATTTTTTCATGCCTTAATTTTTAATTTACTTTGTGACTTTTGTTGCTCACACTTTGAGCTACCGTTTATTCTGAAGTGATCATGACTATGCCCTACTCCTTCCAAACTCTGGGAACTCTGGAAGGGGTCGGAATTAATGGCCATTTGGAACGCCCCTGAAACATGATTTTTCAAAGTGCTTTATTGTTGCACAATGACGCTGTGACTACGTTTGTTAAATTATTACTTGTTTAATAAATTTTTGGGTCCGACTGTGATTAAAGTAAATCCTCGACTGATTCACTAATTAGCTCAGTTTGTAAATGATACAAAAGATTAAATCTCAGGGCTACAATATTTGTTTGCACATTTTTGCTCTCTCTCATCTCCTAGCACTACTGTAGCAGGCAGTCACCGTGTTTCAGTGAATTGTAGAGGTGGCACTGAGCCGATGTCCATAATCAGTTTGGGGCTGATATCAGTAGAAAATGCTGGATCAAATTTGGGGGTTGGGGGTGGTGAGAAAGAATGAATCTGATTCTGTAACAAATCTAACCTGAAATATCACCAACATTTGCTTGTGATGCAACGTAACAATGGCAACATAAATTAGGACACGCAATAATAACAGTAGCCACCTAAGTTACCATAACAACGGAGAGTATCTCGCTATTTAGTTAAGCATATGTGGGAGTTGTTATTAAATTAGCTGTAGAGAAAAGCAAAACAGTAGACTGCAATGTATGTAAAACTAGTGTATCGTGCGGTGGAAACCTTAACATGACCAACCTTAATAAACTACTTACGGAAGCAAAATGTTAGAACGGTATCGGCTGATACTCAAGGTTTTGGTATCGGGATCGGAGAAGTAAAAGTGCTATTGTGCCATCTCTAATAAACTGACTGATCTACACAGAGGCGTATTTACTTGTTAGCGAAGTAGGTAGCTAACTACAGTGCCTTGCATAAGTATTCTCTGACTAACGCTTCCTTACCTGCTCACTGACTTTTAGTGTAACCGAAGTTTATCAACGTAAACACGGTTTAAGAAAGGTTAAAGATTATTACTTAACACGAGGTACCTTTATAAGTTTGTTTGAGATTTTTAGGGGGGGTCTTCATGATGCTGTTGTTTAGGCATGTCCTCTAACAAACTCTGGAGTCTTCCAGGAACAGGTGTATTTATATTCAGATCACCTGACACTTTAATTGCACACAGGTAAACTCCACCCAACTGATTATGTGACTGCTGATGATAATTGGTTGCATATATATATTATTATATGATATATAATCCCAAAGTCCATTTCAATTCCAGATTGTTATACTACAACATGTGGAAAGGTTCAAGGGAGTGAATACTGATTCAAGGCACTGTATATTGCAAAGTAAATATAACAAAGCAATATCCATCACTAATAAATGGACTAGTTAGCTAAATTAAAGCTCAACATGACAAGTGTTACATTTTCCAGCCGTTAATTATTTAATTGCTGCTTATATTTTTAAGCAACAGTTCCCCTGAAAAGGAAATCGTCATGCTACTCGGTAAGTCCTGCTCCTGAAGTGAAGTTATGTCAGCTTGTTCCTACTGCTCTCTGAGGGCTCGTCTCTAATGCACTTCAATCGAGCTGATACAGTAATGACACAGCCCGTAAGATGAACGCTGGATTCTCCCCAAGGGAGGATGGGTAAGTACATGTGGATGATTGTGTTGTAAACAGTAATGACGCACAAGGGCTGTTCTTGATTGCATTGTTTGATTTAGTTGGAAGGTGGAATAGAGAAAAGACATGGATCATTAGGGATCCCATGGACTGGATTTGAAATCACTGTTAGATGTTAATGTGTTCCACTGCATGGTTTTTTTTAGGCAGCACAAAGCTGTGTTAAGAATCACATCCAGCAGGTGGCAGTCTTACATCATTAGCCACTTGAATGCCACTGAGCTCCCCTACATCTTCCCACAGCTGCTCGAATCTGAACCCTGAACAACTAAAAAAAAAATTCGAGTTAATGTAATTATCAAAATGTTCAAAATGTTTTCAGCTGTATTTAAATATTGAGTACAGTCTCTACCTAAAACACATCTAACACAAATTTATCAATTAGGTCGCATGTTTAGCTCTAAAAAAAATAAAATACATATTTATAAAATCACTGGTATAATAATAGGCCAAATAGAGATGCCCAGTGTGGAAATGATTAGATGACAGAGACAGAGAGGGGATTTATGACTGGATGGGTCATGCAGTGAGTATGTAGGAGAATTCAGAGTGGGCTGGAGAATGTGTGTGTGTGTGTGCGTGTGTGTGTGTGTGGGAGCAAAGAGTATCATGTCTGTTGTGATCTGTATCTGTGTGTGATTCATGCCTGAAGCGGTGGGAGGTATCGTGTTCAAGTAGCTGGTATCAGGATGTAGGCATGTGTGCTCGAGTGTGCGTGTTGTTTTGCAAACTAATTTGGTCCGGTGTTATTTGTGTGTGGATGGAGTAATTGCACGCTGGGGACCGGAGAGACTGAAGTAAAACACTGAAGCGCTCATTAAGAGAGAGGCTCACCTCAGCATCTTCATGAAATCAGAGGAAGAGAACAAGAACTCAATGTCAATCTGGGTATTATATAACAAAAAGTGCCTCTCTTAGCGGTAAGCTTTAAAGGAAAGCTCCACCCTGAAACATATTGAATAGGTTTACACTGAAATAACTGTGATATGTCCAGTGAATCTGGTGCTAGCTGTTTGGTTGGTGCTGTATGTTCGTTACTGCTCTGAGAAGTTAGTGGCTGTGTACAGAGGAATATTGCTAACACGGATACAATAGTGTTTAATAGGAGAAAGAAATTAGTTGGCCTTAAAAGTAAGGGATAATGGTCAGGTTTCACAGTTAGCCACTAAAAAAGAAAGCGCCAGAGCGTCTTTTCTTTCTCACTGTTTTCCAGCTACATTCAGTGTCATATTAATGAGAAATACACTGTAGGATTAGTGGAGACACCAAACACTGGACTCAAAGTTCCAGAATGCAATGCAGCTATACGACACAGTTGTGCTGAGTTACAGTGAGACTCTCCTCAGCTAGTTAGTGATTTAGTGTACTCTTACCATGAAAGCATACGTGAAGCTTTGGAAACTTATCTGTTTGGGCAAAGTATAGAGATGAGTAGGTAACAGAGCTAGGCAAAGGACTAAAGTGCTGCTGCATCACTCTCTTTAGATGGACATAGATGGACAAGCAAAGGCTAAATCCCACTGGTGCCACTGAATGGCATTGTGTAAAAGCTTAAACCAAAAAGGCTTTTATTTTATTTTTTCCCCTTTAAGTATGCTCATTTTACCATGAAGATCAAATACACAAATAGTATTAATTCTACTTAATGTTAATAGTAAAAGAGGAGTAATAGTGTAAATGTATTATTATATCACCTTGTATCAATATATATATCAATATATATATATATATATATATCACCTTATAATTGTATAATAATAACTTAATATCTAAATTAATATATAATACATTTTTTATTTTATAGTTAGGGTTGAGGTCAAGGTTGTGAAAATCTGGTAAATCTGCTTAAATTATATTACTAAATGTCAATTATAAGTTAAATTGCAGTGAATCAAATAAACTGAAGGTGAACTCGACAAACAAATGGGGTAACATAATATCTATTAACATCTAATCATATCTAATCTATCAAAGTTGAGTATTTCACTGATTTAATTTGGGTGACATACAATGCTTATTAAACTGTTTATCCTGTTGGAATGAGGTAGTGATGTGTTATAAAGTAAGAATTTCTTTCATCTTACTTATCTAATAGATATTTAGTGATGGGAGAGGACTCTGGGGTGATCAGAAAGGCACTATGGGTACTGTAGATCTTAGTGACTGGCAAGTCTGTTCTACATGATCAGAGGAGGAAGATGAGGAGTGAGTTTGTAGGCAGGTAGATAGAAAGATGCAGGGTGTAGGGGGACAGAGGGGTTGAGTTTCGGGGGCTCTGGCCCTTACCTTGCCTGCTCCGGATGCCGGGCAGGGGGGAGGGCATGACATGGCGGCTTGGGCAGGAGAAGCCGCGCGGGGCAGCAGTACTGGTGCTGGCTCGTGTGGCTGTTTGCGCTCAGACTGGTGTGGAGAGAGGTAGTAGTAGTAGTAGTAGTAGTAGCAGGAGGAGAAGTAGCAGGAGTGGTGGTGGTAGGATTGGTACAACTAGTAGTACAGGTGGAATAGGGTGGTGACCTGACAGAGAGAGAGAGAGAGAGAAAGAGAGAGAGAGAGAGAGAGAGAGAGAGAGAGGGGGAGAGGGAGAGTACAGAGGAGATGATAGAGATAGACACCGGAGAAAAGAGAGAGAGAGAAAAAAAGAGAGAAAAAAAGTCAAGAAAGAAACAAAAGGAAACAGACAACAAAGACAGCCACATGCATACAATACAAACACTTTAGCAGCAGCAGTAGAAGCACAGTTAGGCAGCATTACGTAGAGTTATGTAGTATTATGTTATGTCTAATGTTTTAATGGAGTTATACAGACGCAACGTCACAGTTATGAAGTAGTTATGTATGGTTATGTAGGATTTTGACCTGGAGTAATTGTCTATGCAGTTACTGCACTTCATATACTTACTTAAAATACTTACATTCACCACTATTGACCACAAGAGAGCAAGTTAACAAAACTCTACAACTGTTCAAATTATCATAAAATCGTGCATTAGATAATAAACAATGGATGGAGGTGCAGTGTGGTATAAGCAATAATCCAATAATGAATCAATTCACTGAGCAAACTAATGAATTATTTCTCCAGAAACACGTCTATGAATTCTAAGGCACATGTCAGAGAGCTTACACTGATAAAGAAGCTTACACTGCAAAAAAAATAAAATAAAAGCAAAAAAAGACAGCGTTCATAACTACAATAAGGAAAATAAAAATAAACTCGATATTAATAAATCATGAAGAAAAGTATGGTATAAAGTGTTAACCAAGGCTCAGATTGAGCAACGTAATTACATGTTTATTTAAGGTGCACAGTAATTACATTCAGACACATGCACCCACACCTCCATGCAATTATGCATGAGCTCAGATATACGCAGGGCGGCCTACAGGAATTAAGTAATAGATTTCTCAATTCAATAAGCTGTTTCTCAGCTAAGGCACAGAAGCATCTATAAAAAGTGTGGAGAAATTATTTACTTAAATTATAGTTAAAAAACAATTACTTTATTGGATAATAATAAAACTGCTTTTTGGTGGGATTTAGGATGAAAACCTGTACTTGGAGAAATCAAACCTCTAGCAGCTGACCAGTGTGTGTGTGGATTTATTTTGACCAGCTGTTTGCTGGTGTAAAATTAGACCATTAGCCACAGCCACTGTGTGTACCTTTCTAGTAATGAGACAATTTGCCTGTCAAATCTACCAAGGCTTACATTTAATATACAACTGCTAACCAAAAGTACTACTATCCTTTTCTTCATCTTCTTTGAAGAAACCTTCTGGTCATAGATTATCTAATCTATTAGGCTCACACTGAACAAGGACACATCAAATACAGCAATAGCGGCATCAATAGCTAAAGCAGACACAAAGACACACAACACAGGAGGGGAGAGGGGGAGAAAGGGATGCCAACTTAAACTTGGGACAAAAGCAACAGAAATATAAACTAATAAAAAGAGAGCACTGTGGGGGAGAAGAGTAAAAAGAGAGGAAGAGAGAGAGAGAAAGGAAGAGCAGGAACAGGGGAGTGAATGGACGCGTGTGGACTGGGTGGACGAGTGATGACTGGGTGGGCAGAGGGGAGAGATGGAAAGATGCAGGAAATGAGTGTTCGAGTGTGTCCAGGCTGTAGAAGTGGGAAATCCTTGGTTCGGCTTGTGGAGAGAACAGGCAGGAGGTGTCAGGTGAATAAACAAAAGGATCTAGAGGAGACTAACTGCGCGGCGTAGAGAGCAAGTGGAAACCAACTACAGTACGTCCTCAAACAGCTACAATACTGCCGTGGCCATTCAGCCATATTCAGTTCATGGAATGTGGATCTCTTGTGGATTTACATTAGAGGACAGTCTTGGAGAAATTAATGTCGTTGCGGTACTTGACCAAAGTGAACATGGGAGCAAAGATTTACTGAAGCGTTCTTTTTGTAATTAGCAAAGTCTGCCTTTACATAACATCTAACAAATGTTCTGACCAACTACTGACACACACACACACACACACACAAAATCTGCCATCTACCACATGGAGTTCTCTTCATGACCTCGCAAAATGAGAAATTGGGAGTTCAGACAACTGCAGTGCTCAAGCATAAAAACTGTTCATCATTTGATGCACAGATCAGAAATAATGGTCCTTCTGAAAATCTTCTTCAAAAGAGAGCTATCCATGAGAGACCGCCAGATGTCACACGTTACTATTAATCAAACATGATTTGAAAAGGCTTCGCTGCTTTGGATAAACGCAGCCTTTCCTACAAGTGCTGCCTTTTGAAGACAGGTTTTGATGGCAACAGGTGTAGCCCCTTACAGCACCCACAAACATTCACACAGAGACGCACAACGCATTTAATAGTTTGAAATGCTCAGTCTGAAAAGCCAGGTAACGATGTTGTGACGATAACCGTGTAGAGCTGTTGTGTATAAATGTCTAGTTGCTGGTGTGTATACATGTGTACTTTCCCTTTCTTTTCGTTTTATTTGTCAAGCTATCACCTCCTTCAGTCTCATTATCTCACTATTCCCTGCCACTCCACATGCAGAATTCCTTGCCCATTTTTCTCTCATCACTCACTACCATTCCCTTCCTTCTCTTCTTTCTCTCCCTCTCACTCTCCATCGCCCACTCGCTTCTTCACGTAAACGCACTTGTGATAACTCTCCACGTTCCCACAGCAACCATTCTCTAGCTGAAACCCAGGAGAGAGCGAGAGGCAGAGGAAGCCAGAGGAAGCCAGAGAGGGAGGGAGAAGGTGAAGAGAAAGGGGAGGCAAAGGAGAACTAGAACGATAGGAAAAGGGAGAAGCAATGCCACTTCCAGATTGCAAATATTGGTACATTATTATTATTAACTACATTTATGTGGAATTACTCTGACTCCCTTTTGCTGGTGGTATCATCACCACTGAAATTAAAGAAAGCTGCTGTTTAAGGCTGGTACAGTACCAGAATGCATGACACCACGCCGTCCAGACCGCCTCCCAAATCAGCTAGGTCCAATCAAAATGATTTCACTCCAATCTGCAGCCTCTTTGCTGGTCAGACACAATGTCAAACCACGCTGTGGGAAAATGTCAGCACTGTTCAGGTGACCTGTCAGTTTCACTCCAGCAAATTTAGTCGGTGAACGTCTGGAAGAGTTCATCTACCATTTTATCTCTGGCTGTTCTTCTGATCTTCTTTGTTCCATATTCATATGACACATACATGCCATCATTTATTTATGTAATGATTATTGATGAAATCTGATTAAATTACATAAGTGCACACATAAACTCACCAAAGCATATATTAAGGTATATGTGTCTATTGGCACCTGGGTAAAAATAGCTCTTATTTGTAGCTTTAAAAAAAAAAAAAAAAAAAAAAGAAAAAAAAACATTCAGATGTGCACATGCTTTACAAAGTTGACATGTCCTTATTTAGAAAGATTAGCCAAGCTTGTCATTTAACTAAACTCAGTACTATACTAATGCTACATGCTTAAATAATATTACTAATATGGATATAAAATGTATGGGATCTCATTGTTGAAAGGTATCAATTAGTAGAGAGGTACAAAATGGTTTTTCAAAATATTACACTTGGAACACTGTAAAGGCCAGCATCAACAAGTGGAGAAAATGGGGCACCTCAGTGACATTACCAAGAACAGGCTGTCACCTCACAACTGACTAAAGCCTGCTTAAATCACCCCAAACCATGTGGCTAAAAGTGTTATGGTCTGATGAGGCCAAGGTAGAACTTTTTGGGCATAATTCTGAAAGATATATTTGAGACAGCCTATCATCCAAAGAACAACATAACCACGGTGAAGCATGGTGGTGGCAGTATCAATATGGGGATGCCTCTCCAGCTGAGACTGGGGCTCTAGTCAAGATAGACAGACTCATGGATAGTTCCAAACACCAATCTATTTTGGTACAAAACCTGCAGGTCTCTGTTAGACAGCTAAAGAAAAAAAAAAGTCACCTTCCAGCTAGATAATGACCCAAAACACAAATCCAATTTAACAAAGGAATGGCCCAGTCAGAGCCCAGATCTCAATCATATTTTCTCTAAAATATTTCTGCTTGTTTTTCACTTGAATTTCATTTTCATCTATATCACAATCATGGGGGAAAAGATCTCACATGATTTATTTTGGTTTCATTCACAAAAACATGCAATTTTAACAGAGGTGTGTAGACTTTAAATTCACTTTATACCTAACATTAGGCTAACGTGCGTATATTACATCTACCGGCAGACAAGGATGCTAGAAAACTAGCTTATCTTAGGCTAACAATTCTATTGTTCAAAAGTGTTAATCCTCAGTCTCCCAGATTGGTGACTATAGTGCGATAGAGGCAGACAGTTTCCTCTGCCTTCTCAGCAGCTAACGATCAAGATGATCAAAGTAGCAAGTAGCATTTGAGTAGCAAGTACTATGATCCTCCATGACAGATAAGAAGCAAACAAGAAACCACGCTTAGGTCAGTTTTGTGTAATTACAGCAGTCTTTTAAGATGAATAATTGTCACACTGCAGAAGATAATCCCAGTAAAATCCTGGCGTTCTCCATGTCAGATTTTCTGACGAAGATCTGAAAACTGGAGACCTGCGATTAAAGAAAATGACTACAATCTGCTTTATGTCATCAATTTCACGTAATCTTTTGTCGTCCTGCTATTGCTAGCTTTCAGATGAGCATCTTCGCATTGGTCACACTCTGAGATTTTAATCACGACAATATCAGAAATCGACCGTTGATCTTAACTTGCAACCAAAGAATTCTTACATTGTGTGATTTCTGTCTAAGACAACAAAATCTGGCCAAAAATTGTATAATGTAAACCCAGCTATAAACAAACGTCAGTACTGCTATGGAATACAATACGTCACACTGTGAAGAAAATATTCTTAAATTTAAATTCAATCACATCAACACCCACAGAGGCCATAGCCCTGGCCAGCAAACCCCACATTTTATATTATAAAAGCATTTATGACAACTTATATTTAACTCAATAGACATCTGACCTCTTGTCATCCTTCATATTTACAATTACCAAGCTATGTATACATGATGCTTTGCTTTCGCAGATGTGTACTATATCATAATACGTATAATCTAATGTATTTGAATTACACCTCAACGCTGCCCAGAGCCCACACTGTTATAATCGTATTGCACGTGTATTCATTAACAGGATGTCGTAACATTAAACTGTTCATCATATCTACAGTTGCAGCTACTGAGTGGCATCTAGAGCTCTCTCTCATTCTCACTCTCCTTTCTCACAGACAGATAGACACATTCACACACACACACACACACACACACACACACACACACACACACACACACACACACACACACACACACACACAATCTTTCTTTGCCACCATGGCTTGGACAGAATGATGTATTGTTGTGGGATGACTGCAGTTGCCTCTGTGTTGCAATGCGAAGGAAGCAGAGGGTAGGCTCATATGAAGCCTCCCTCTCTGAGCTATTTTTTGCCCCGATAGCCAGTGGAAAGCAAGCATACTCATATAAAATCACATCCAGTTAAGTAGGGAATGGCAGGATAAGATCACGCCAGCAATTTCATTAATCACTGCCGACCCTTTATTACATTCCTTTTGTTCATAATAGAGCGCAAAGTGTAATTCAGACTACAATGGCAGAGAATAAAAGACGTTTATGCAGACAAAATTGACGACGCTCCAATTTATTATAAAACACTGTTCCTGAAGAGAACAATTCAATTTACATATCAATATGAGCACAAATGAACGGAGATCCAAGGACGACAACTGGGTGGGGCTAATTATTTTGAAAAATGACATCATTTGTCCTTGTCCTTAAGTGCATGTCCTATACTCGTCCTACTGCCATGTATGGCGATAACGTGTGCTGCACAAATAAGTTGTCCTGGGGACGGAAGAGTACGCACACGCATGTGCATGCTCACTCTCAGTCGCGTTCTCTCTCGCACAGAGAAGGGAGAACAGCAACGTATGTATGCATGCAACTTTTTTCTCTTTTTTAAGCAATGCGGTTCATCTAGAGTTGTTGCTATGACAACCCATCATGTATCCTTCAGATGCATGGTTCATTTTCGTCCAATTGAGCTGTCCTAAACCTATTTCAGAGCAAAGTTACTCAGAGCTAACGTCAAAGCCATAATGCAACGGTTGCACCAGAACTCCAAGGGATCATCATCAGAGAATCATTGACGTCTTAATTATGCACAGAATTTAAAAAAACATCTAGTCTCTGAACATCTTAGATTCCGCCTGACATTTCATCCATACCAACCACCCCCACCCCCCCACTGCTGTATAATAGCTGATGTGTCATACTGAGTCTGCAAGCGTCAGCGCAGGTTCAGCTGTACAAATATATACACATATTTTTACTAGGCATCAATCTCGAGGGCTAATAGGGTGTCTCATAGATGACACACAAGCTTAGATGATACCTTGGCAGGTTATGTAAGTCTTAGTCTTTCAAGCTTCTGGCACTAAATTCTTGTAATGTGTCAATATGAGTGTGACCTTCAGGGCCACAACTCATTACTCCAGCCTAGATGAAGGTGCTCCAGCATAAAAGTTAATCAGTCATTATAATCAATGTCTCATTCGGACTTAGGGTTAGCCACTGCAAATCTGCCAGGAGTAATAGCGTAGTCCATCTTCCTACAGATTAACAAGAGTCTAAATATGTGACATCCAGCAGCATGAAGGCTATAGTCTACAATCTCGTCTGCACAGGACAAGAGGAGGAAATGAGGAACGAGAGAACTGAAAGGGTCGTTACAGACCTGTGTTTGCTGAAGTCTCCATCTGGCCTACAGATCCAGCAGGGTAAGTGGTGGTGAGACAGACAGAAGAGAGAAAAAGAAGCAAAAAGAGGGAGAGCCACAGAGAAGGAAAAACACAAAACATGTAGAGATAAATGCAGGGAAAAGGGTCAATCATTAAACACAAACAAGACAAGAATAAACATTTTTAGCACCATGTGCATGTCATACCTTTATCATCATATACAATGCACCGATTACCTCACTCCATAGGCATAAGCACGTGATCACGTGCATTAGGCTTAAACCCTAACTGACACAAAATACTGGCATTACGAAGTAGTACAAATAAATTGGAAACAAAAGTTAAGGGTTACAGTATTTTTACTATTTACAACATAGGACTAGAGGTATAACGCAATGTATCTAGATCTGTTTAATGCTCCATGTCCATATCTGTATTCAGTTTTGAGTCAGTGTGGCCTTTTTTTTATTATTTAAATTATATATGAACCCTACCAGTACGCCCCCAGAAACACTAGAAAACACTCGAAAAAACAAAAACCACATGTAGAAATAACAGCACTTTCTGCATGGTCTGTGAATTCTGGATCTGACAATTCCACAACCTCAGCTACATCAGTCGAGTTCATTATGGGTCTTAACTGATCCTTCTTGTGCAGTTAGTACTTTTGTTTGTACCTGCCTGCAGTATTTTTTAACAAAAGTTATAGGCTCTCTTTCCTAAATATGAACAACATAGCTTAACATAGCTTAATTTAAACCACCACGACCCTGACCAGACAGCTACTAAGGATGAATGAATGAACGCAGTAAATGCATCGTACAGATCCGCACATTCATATTAATTAATGAACCTGGTCTCTGTTTATCCCAGAAGCTTCACATCTGAACACTCACTTTTGCCTGCAATAAGTGAAACTTTTTCATTGCATCCTGTAGGAATTACAGTCTCGTTGAACACCTCTAGTCTCAACACTCAGTTTTGCCTCACAGCTATTAGATTAAACTTGTATTTAAGCAAACCCTCTCTGAAGAGGTTAAGACTGTACTGGCAGCTTAGTTACAATGACACTTATTTCAATGTTGAACTGACTTGAGTACTTCAAGTGTTGAATCTGAATAGCAAAGTCCCTGATTTATATGTTCCATTAAGGGCTTATTATGACAATATCTCCAACGCTCAAACCTCTGACACCCCAGATATTACTCACTGCCTCCTATCCATGACAGTAATTGCCATGTATCAATTGGACAAATGCAATTAACACAGGACATGCTAATTATTCTCCCACTCAAAGTAGTAACAAAGATCACCATTACAGAAGCATATTGAGTTTGCTGTTGAAACAGCGGCCTTCAAAACACAGTAAAGGAAAAATAGTTTCAAAAATTGACTAGTCTGTGAATTGCTTGAACGGCTAGTCAACTAATCGTCAGGCTTAGCATCATGCTAGTCAGACATTTCTTAGAGCGGTATGGACAAAGCATAGAGACCTTTAGTAACTAACATAGATCTGCCTTTTCATCTATTAACAGCTATAACCTTTTATTGTGCCAAAACCACTATTGTCACAAAAACCTGTGACCGTGATTGATTTAGCACAATAACTGGAACATCGCTCACAGAACCTGAAGTCTGACAAGAGTTGCCTTAAGAGCAGGTCTTTGATGTTAGTAGAGGTTGTAATTAATTATTTAGAGCTCATTTCAGCATCAGAAGCTGTTAATTAACAAAAGCTATGTACAGCACATAGCTGTACACAGCCAAGATTGGCTTGTCAAGGAAAAAAATGTTTAGAATAGCTAGTTCTAGCGGGTTTGAGAAACACATGATCTAAACCCCAACATGTGAATACTGATGATACTTCTTCTTCTTCTTTCAACTGTTCTCATTAGGGGTTGCCACAGCGGATCATTGGTCAGCATATTTGATTTGGCACAGTTTACGCCGGGTGCCCTTCCTGATGCAACCTTCCCTAATTTCATCCGGTCTTGGGACCACTATTGGGAGTGCAACCCCAATGGCTGGGGTTGGTTCCCTGGCTGGTAATGGAACCCGGGCCATGGCTCTGAGAATACTGATACACATAAAATACATTAGTATTGAAAACAACTACAAATACCTTAAATCTCACTGGTCAGAAGCCGTTGATCAATTTTCTACAGACACAGTGCAGCTCAACAGTTCAACCAATGCTCGTTGTAATTTAAATGACAGGTTTATATTAATGCGCTCATAACCTTATCTTTTCTGTAGTAACAACTCATTCACAGGGAATTGCTTTGCTGACACTATCTAATCTAAGCCTAATAATACACGGATAAAAGAAACGTGCTGTTAACAAGAAAATCGTATAATAAATTATACATTTAATGGAAGGAGTCTGCAGTGACAACACTTTGTAATGGTCGGTAAGTTTTCTGCTACAGGAAAGTCTTCAGGACAGACAACTTTGAGGTTTATTGGTAAGAAGACAAGCTGCATTTTTTGTCTTACTGAGAACAGATCGGCTAGTGAGGGGATGACTGTTTATAGCTGCTAGAATGTAAGTGTTACTAACACAACACAATGTTAAATGTAATTATAAACAGTTCAACATAAGACGTGTCATTCATTAATAAATAAAAATTGTAATTGTTGACAAAGTGCTATGGTATAAGAGGAATAAAACACCCCGGGACATACGGTTATTGAAAAATAATTATTAATAATTAAGAAAATTATAGATATAATGAATAACATCATGCATTATTCCTGTTATTCACCAAATTCCACTTTGTCTGTAGATTAAGGCCTTTCATTTTTAATGACACATGAAATAATAAGCAGATTTGTTACACAATATATTTCTCATCGGTAACAACTTTATCCTGCCCAGTGTGCCAGTGGTGGATGCGGAGCCTATCGTGGTAACGCTAAATGAGAATATTCTCTGAACGGGACAGCAGTCCATTGCAGAAAATATTAGAGCAGTATTAAACCGTATATGCCAAAAAGATAATAATAGTAAGGTAGCAGGTTCTTAATGATCACAACCGTATTGCTAGCTTTTTGTATTATTAGCTCCTATTATATTGTGCACAGATAGTTGTGTCACCCTGTGTCTTTCAGAAACATCTGCATTTAAACTAAATTAAACTGTGACATAAAACTCTGGGTCTGCTCAATAATAGAAAAATATATTTTTTAAATTACTTATATAAATATTTTTTGTTGAGTAAACCTAGCCAGTCAGCAAGTTCTGTTGTTTTTATTTTAGCAATAAAGAGATGTTTAAAAGGTAAAACTATACTAATATTTTACAGTTTGCAGACTTGTTACATTACTCAAAATATTTAATTGATGTGGCAGCTGATTCTTGGTTTGTGTTTACTCATTTGCTTTATTCTGCAACAGAACTGCTGAGAGCTTATGGCTACTTGACCCCATCTCAATTTAGTTGCTGTTAAAACCCCAGTTTTTTTTTTTTTTTTTTTTCCAAGAGCAAGGAATATTTGATTGCTTTGCTAATATGATAGTGCTTTGTCTTGGCTTGTTGCCTGTATCTTGGCTCAGCAACAGTTTTCTGAAGATCATTCTTGGAACGTGAGGGTCTTAACAAGCAGCTTAGGCTTGTAACAGTGTCATACTGTAATGGACAATACACATTTTCATATTACTGTAATCAACAGGGGGGTGGGGGGGGGGGGAGAGAGAGAGAAAGAAAAAAAAGAAAAAAGGGATGATGTCCCCTATGAGTGAAATGCAAATCAGAGAAAAGGATCACATGGTCTACCATCTGCTCAGTACAGAGGGAGGAATGAAGGATGGAGAAAAGAAAAGAACTGAAGATCAAGAAATTATGTTAAAAAAACCCCAGCATTTTTCTTCAATGAAGAGGCCAAACCTCTGCACAAATCCTATCCAATAAGCAACTAGGACAGGCTAGGATTTACCATTTACCATTCTGTGTATTCAGGTAATGCTAATGCTAGCAGTGCTATAGCTAAAGGAACAGATGGACACACCAGCACACTGACTGAGTCAGTCCTGGACCGTCTTTGTGTCTGCTAGCTCAAGTTAAGAGACACAGATATACAGTATGTAACTTACTACTTACTATGCTAAGCGTCCATCAGAGAGGTAGAAAATAGTATACATTTAGCCAATTCCCAGTGCAAAAAGAGACAAAGAGAGAAAGCAGTGGAGTGTGTGGATGGAAAAACAAAGGGAGTTCAGATTGAAAAAAAAAAATCTCTCTCTTGACCTTTCTAGCATTCTCTTACAAACAAATGCTCACTTACATTCTCTCTTTCCCTCTGTGCTCCCACACAAGCGCAGTCCACAATCTGACACTGCAGCGAATATTAATCACAAACTCTCCTACACAACCAGCGCTATGCTTCATGCGAAACCACAAAATGGCCCCACAGTCCTCTTGAAGAGCAAAGCCTCAGCTTCTTCCTACAGACTCAACTATGCACTATGCCCAAAATACACTTAAAATTGCATGGACTATGAGCTGTAGTGATCAAATGTTGGAGACAAACTGAACAGCTTGGGGGTTTAAGGCTTGAAAGCGAAGCAAAAAGTCTGGAGTGACCAAGATAGCACTTTGCCTTCTCAACCTGTTTATGTGTCTGAGAATTATAGAAGAGAATTCCTCCAGTATTTTGACAGCAATTTGACCTAACAAAATTTATTATTTTTACTATTTATTTTAAGAATCCCAGGAAAGCTCAGATGTCTGTTGGTGTGTTCTTTGCTGTTGTTTTTATCTGACTTGACTGAATGCCCTGAGCACCAGCAATGCCATCACATAGACTGATCCTGTTTTGACTTGTTAGTTAGATAGCTAATTAGCTAGTGAGAATGTAAATTAAAATACAAGGAGAATGGAAACAGTGAGATGTTACAGGACGCTAACAGTAATAGGAGTTCTGCTGCTCAATATTAGTGTTGAATCTTCTAGTTTGAAGTAAAACTGCAACGAGGCTGAGTGTTTTTACCAAAACATAAGCAGTTTAACATAGTCTAAGGCTAGCAGTGGCTAAGGCTAGGCTAATGTGTATCTGTGGCAAGTCATGTTACATTATCTAGCTATTTTATAACCATGCAAAAGGTTACTGACCAACAAATATGACATAAGCAGTAGCATTTGTTCCTAGATAGGCAGTTAACTTCCATGAAACCATGAATTTCTGTCTTGTGTATAGCTTAGTAGACATTTTTAAGGCTGTCCTAAGACAGACTGCCTATCTGCTATTATTCATTCATTCATTCACCTACATCAAACGCCTTATCAGATTCACAGTGGATCCAGAGCCTATCCCAGGATCAGTGGGAGTGAGGTGGGAATACACCCTGAATGAGGCTCTAGTCCACTGCAGGATACTGTACACACATTTCAAACCTAGGGGCATTTTAGTACACAATTTACCTACCGGCATGTTTTTTTTGGGAGGTAACCAGAGACAAAACCAGAGAACCACATAAAAACTGTGTAATGTAAGTGCTATGAAAATAAATGCATCCCAACCGGAGACAAAAACTGTTTTTCCCCCCCTAATAAAAGGTGTGGTATATCATTCTAGCCTTACTCTGCCCACAACCTATCTCATTAGAGATTTTAGTAATCCCAACACAACTGTTTCTGTATCTAGCCTGTATGATGTAAATCCCACTGCAGCAACACATGACTATGGATTTAGGTGAACTTTGTTTGACTTATACCATCATCAGATTCGTCAGCACTGGCATCTGACTCAGCTGATTTAGAGTTTTAAAAGATATTCAGAAGGTGAAATAAAGTGTGGCAATTCAGTGAGATTGTGATTGGAGTCAGATTTTGCTTCAAGTCTGAAAGCAGTTCAAAATCAAAATTTCTGATGCGCAACGCTTTCACCAAATGTGGGTATGAAATTCAGCTTTCTGGTTGCCATGGCAATCAAGTGTCCACCTAAATACACTCTACATTCCAGACTCAGAGAGCCCAGTTGCTTAAAAACGTTACATAACTCTATGCTTAACTGAAACAAAATCACACTTACATAAACACACGCTATCCTAGCCTCCACTGAGGGCTGAGGAAGTTCTTAATCTATCTGACAGCCACCCAAACAGTGTTTAAAGTCACACTGGTTACACAGTATCCACAGGTATGCAGCAGAAGAGCCTGCATGCTTATACTCACTGTCTCTGCAGAGTGGTGGCTGTGCCAGTGCTGATGCTCTCTCTGTGTCGTTCTCTGTCCCTCTCATTTTCTGTTGGGTTGGACCCAGTGGACAGGCCACGGCTCAGGCGTGTGTGTGCATTGACAATACGCCGGTCTCGTGGAGGCACGGGCGGAGGAGGGGGAGGAGGAACCGGGGCAGATGTGGGGTTAGGGCCTGGCACGTTGTTGTGGCTCTGGATTGGGTACACAGTGGCGGAGTTCTGCACAAGTGAAGGGAGCCCATGGGTCTGGTTGGAGGCCCCTAGTGGCGGTGGTGGTGGGGGTGGACATGGCTGCCTGTCCAGCCGGAGGTCCTTGTTCTCCTGGTTGAGGCGGTCCAACTGCACCTCTAGCTCCTCGATCCGCCGCCGCTGTGTCTCCAGCAACTTCTGCTGGCTTTCGATGATGTTGTTGAGCTCCAACAGGTACTCCACAGCCCGATTGGGGCTCTCCGGGCTGCCCTGGCCCGTGTCCATGCTTAAGGAATCTTGTACCTCGGAACAGCTGTTCACTGCTGGATTGATGGAGCAGTTGGATTACAATCACCCCAAATATGGGAGCTCTCCCCCCCACGTGATTCTAGTGGGGGGGGAGAGAGAGCAAAATAAGTGCTGGCTGTTGGAGAGGAATTCAACAGATACACGCTGTTTTTACTCTCCTATTGAAGGACAAGAAGAATAATTAGAGTCAAAGTGTCTGAATCGTTGGATGATCCAAGATGCAAATTTGCATAAACATAGAAGAGAATGGATGGGAATGTCTGAGTCAGCAGATTCTCAACCTTTCATAGGGTTCACCATGCAACTACTTAGACAATACATCTGTTGAGATAAATGCATTCGCCCTCTGCAATTCAACGATTCAGCATCTTACCAACATGTCCGATAGCAGAGGGTGACGAAGAAAGTGAAATAGTCTTGCTTTCATCTGTGTCTCCAGCACATACTGGCATCTCCTTTCCTTCTCCAGCATGGAGCTGAATGTCAAATGTCGCAGCAGTGCAGATGCTTGCTCGCCACAGAGCCTTCATGACTCATAGCGTGGAGAAGAGGCTGGGAGACATTTTCTCGCTGAGCCATTCCCCCAGAGATTCTGAGGAAAGGGGGGGGGTTTACAAAAGTTGAACCTTTACACCGCAGTGCTAAATTGGTTGATGTGCGCATGTCTTAATGGTACCAAGTCAGCTTTGCTCTTCTCTCGCTTCTTCTCACCCTCATGACATCTTCACTATCTCTACATCATTCAAGTCCTCTGCGTTAAAATGTGCTGTGTCTTGAATGCATGGAATAGTGCTGAGAACAATCATGCCAATGTCCATGTTCCACATCCATGCATTGCAGTCTCATACAGTGGCAGATTGACCACACACTCAGGAACAGCTGGATGCTCTATTCCTCACCTCCTTTGCCCTATAACCTACTTGTCACTACACATTACTGTCTCTGCACCAACACACTCTGCAGATTCTGACTAACAAACTCCCTTCAGTTTGAATGATTCTTCCTGTCTTTGTTTTCATTCGCCTGATGCTTCTCGTTTAGCTCCAGTATTCCTCGTTCGTCTCAAAACGAGTGACAAAGATGCATCTTTAACGTGTCCAAACGCAACAAAATACGCTTCGTTTCTTTCTCCGTTTCGTCGTCAGTCATCCCTGAAGCTCCTTCGCGTTTGGTTATTTTGCATAAAAAAAGGGAGAAAAAGCATTGCTGATCCAGTCTTTCTGCATTTTCAGGCATTTTGTAGAGCAGCCGGTATTCGCTGTCCGCCGGATTTATGATGCGTTACGAAGGTGGAACGACCTGGCTTCAGCTATATTCCTCCATCAGCTGATCTCTGTTAACACATTCGCCTAGTTATAACACACCAAACCGGCTCCATTAGGATATACGAATATGCATTTGGCAAATATTCAGTCCAGACAGCTAGTAATACATGGCAGCATTTAACCAACTTCGCCTCCGGGTGCATTTATGACTCGCGCGCAGCTGCTCATGGGTTACACACAGTGCCCGAAAACACAGCAAGCTGGACGCGATTCATTTCAACAGTTGCTTACAGAGCCAGCACATAGTAACACATTCACCTCAGCTTCGGCTGAGCAGTGCTTCTGTAGTGTGACTTGATTCCCTGGGATGTGCTCTGGTCTGCGCTGCACCTGCCGCCTCTTTCCGCCATGCAGCCTCCACCGCAGTGTCCACGCTGTCCACATGCGTCAACGCCAAAGTCTACCCTCCCAACCTACCTTCTCTTACCTCACTGCTTCTTCCCAAGCGGGTTCAAATTCAATTTCAAGTCCCACTCTCAAAGCAGATAAACATTTCCCTTAGCTGAGGTTCCGACGTGCGTAATGTGTAAAGCTATAGATACATACTGAGGGAAACTGGGCGCTCAGCGACGGCCATCTTGGATCCAAAAAGCCGTTTGATTCGGTGGTGAAATATCTCCTCGGGCAGAGCCGCAATGAACACAGTGACACACACACACACACACACACACACACAAACCACTCAAGATGCGAGATGCGTGGTGCATTGATTCTGCAGAAGAGAAGGCAGTGGTTTGAAGTAGAGCAACCTGATCTGCAGCTATGTCCTATAACCTAAACACATTATTTGAACAGCTGAACTGTTTGATCACAAATTGATCTAGGGACACAGTACAAATTTTGGGTCTCCTGCTGCCATGGACAGTAAACTTGGACAGTTTTTGTTCCTTAAGGCTTCTCTTAGGCTTCCTGTGAATACTGTAAAAGTTTGGACATTGCACCATGTGTTTGGCCTTGTGTGGAGTGACAAGTAATGATTTACTCACTTACAACACCTTCTTATTCATTTTGTGGAAAATCTACTTTGAGCAAAGTTACATGCTGTCATAAAGCACTTCAACCATTACTAATGAGTTGTTAGTTCTCTCCTCTCTTTATTCTGCAAAGCAACTGTGTGATGTGAAGAGTTTGATTAGCCCCCTAAATCCTCATCTTATTTGGTAATTGATTTACAAGCTAATAAAAAAAGGTATGTAGTTTTAGATGTGAAAAATGTAAGCGAAGACCTAATGTTAAGTCCTGGGACATGCTTAATTATGCTGTGGCTTAATCACCTCTAGTGTCTGCATTTTTGGCACTAGGGATTATGTTAAGGTTTGCTGTGTGATTATATCATTTGGCATAGGCAGCATGTATTAATCTTCACACTTTTCTGTCTCTGCAGTTCATTAGGCCAGAACAGTGTCTTTTTTCACCTGCTTTCCCTTTCACATAACTAATAACAAATATGTGTGTGCCCAAATGAAGGACAAATTGTGTTTCCTTTGTTTTTACAGTGAGAATAACGATATCCAATGTGTGTTTATGTAACTCTGTGAATATGGGCAGAATGATGAGAGAGAAAGAGAGAGAGAGGGAGATGAAGAGAGCAATTCATTTCTGATACACCCACACAACGGCCTTAATTATTCGGCTGCAGCAAAAAAAAAAAAAAGGAATCTCGTTGATTCATTTTAATGTCCTTTTCCTGGGTTTGTTCATCTGTCTGTCCATCTGGCTATCAGCCTGTCTGTCTCTATGTCTGCCTGGGTAGAATGGAAGGGCCAATGTGAAAACCTCTGGTCTGATATCGCTCCAGTATTTCTCTACAGAGAAATAAGTGTGCTTGTTCTCCCACTTCTCTCTGTCTTCCCAGTGTTTTTTGTAGGAAGACTTTCTTGCCTTTATGTATTAATTTATAAGGAGATACATTAAAAATTGATGTCATTCTCAATTTCTTTAACTCTCGATATTTGCTTAACACTATAGTCAGTCATTTGGTTTTTAAATGTCGTGTACATGTGGAAAAAAAATCAAAGGAGAGAAGAAGAGGAATCTATTAGTAGATGTTAAACTGAATAATTGAGTCTAGTATATGAATAGCTGCAGTGAAATCAAGGATAAAATAAGATTAGTCCTAAAATATTTGATTTTGCATCATTGCATAGAGGAATACAATAGAATTAACCCCTTTAACTCCCATGATTTGAGTGTGTATACAGGTATATACAGTCAGGTTCATAAGTATTTGGGCAGTGACACAATTTTTATTAATTTTGCCTCTGTGCACCACCACAATGGATTTGAAATGAAGCAATCAAGATGTAATCGAAGTGTAGACTTTCATTTATAATTCAAGGGGTTTAACAAATATTGCATTAATCATTTAGGAATTACAGCCATTTTTTCATAATCATTTTCACAGGCTCAAAAGTAATTGGACAATTGACCGATAAGAGGTTTCATGGCCAGGTGTGGCCTGTTTCCTCATTATTTCAGATAAAAGGTCTGGAGTTGATTCCAAGTGTTGAAATTGCATTTGGTAGCTGTTCATGGGAACTCTCACTATGCAATCCAAAGAGGTACTTGGTACTTTGTTAAAAAGAAGGAATGCACTGGCGAGGTCAGCAACACCAAAAGGCCTAGAAGACCACAGAAGACAACTAAAGTGGATGAATGCAGAATTCTTTCCTTGTTGAAGAAAAACTCCTTCACAACAACTAGCCAAGTTAAGAACACGCTGGAGGAGGTAGGCGTATCAGTGTCAAAGTCTACAAACAAGAGACACCTTCATGAATGTAAATAAAGATGGCTTACCTCAAGATGCACACCACTGGTAACACTCAAGAACAGAAAGGCCAGATTAGACTTTACTAAAAACCTCTAAAACAAGCCTGACCAGGCCTGATGCAAAATTAACTTGTACCAGAATGATGGGAAGAGAAGAGTATGGAGAATGAAAGGAAGGGCTCATGTCCCAAAGCATACGACATCATCTATCAGGCAATATTATGGCATGGGCATGTATAGCTGCCAATGGAACTGGGTCACTGGTGTTTACTGATGATGTGACTGCTGGAAGAAGTAGCAGGATGAATTTTGAAGTGTATAGAGCTATATTTTTTGCTCAGATTTAGTCAAATGTTGCAAAACTGATAGGATGGCGCTTCACAGTACAAATGGGTAATGACCCAAAACATACCGCAAAAGCAACCCAAGGGTTTCTTAAGGCAAAGAAATTAAATGTTCTTAAATGTCTGATGACTTCAACCCAATTGAGCATGCTTTTCACTTTCTGATGAAAAACTGAAGGCAGAAAGACCAGCAGCAACTGAAAGCATCTGCAGTAAAGGCCTGGCAAAGCATCTCAAGGGAGGAAACTCAGCATTTGGTGATGTCTATGGGTTCCAGACTTCAGGCAGTCATTGACTGCAAAGGATTTGCATCCAAGTATTAAATATAATCCTAATATCTATGATTATCTTAGTTTGTCCAATTACTTTTGAACCTGTGATAATGGAGGGACTCTGCAAAAAGGCTGTAATTCCTAAGCAGTTAATGCAATATTTTTGTTGAACCGCTTGAATTAAAGCTGAAAGTCTACACTTCAATCACATCTTGATTGGTTCATTTCGAATCCATTGTGGTGGTGTACAGCAGCAAAGTTATGAAAAGTGTGTCACTGTCCAACTGCTTATGGACCTGACTGTATATACATACACCGGTCAGCCATAACATTAAAACCACTGACAGATGAACTGAATAACATTGATTATCTTGTTACAGTGGTACCTGTCAAGGGGTGGACTACATTAAGCAACAAGTGAACAGTCAGTTCTTGAAGTTGATATGTTGGAAGCAGGAAAAATGGGCAAGTGTAAGGATTTGAGTGACTTTGACATGGGCCAAATTGTGATGCAGGAGTGCGAGGAGAGTGCAGCAGTATGTGCATGTGATACAGAGGCCTGCTGACACAGTACCCCCTCAGTGGTGTTTAAGCCCAAAGTGCATACCTCCATGAGAACCCGTCTGCATTTCTGTGGTGGACCTCCGCTTCATGTTGTACCTGGAATGAGAAATCCTACAGTAACAAAAACCACAAGGTTATTCAAACATTACTGTCTTTTGCCTTTGCCATCCACAGAAGGGAGCATGGTCCTTGACCAGAGTGAAATGTCTACCGGAGAGGTAGTATCATCATGTATCATGTAGTATCATGGCCCATTTTATAGCCAGGGTTTCTCATTCCATTGCAGCATAATGCCATTCTTTAGGGGATCAGTTTTCTACTTGCATATAGGGCCAGGGCTCTTCCCCATCAAAGTTCTGGGAGGATATAGCACCCAGGCCTGTCTCTGAAGTATCTGTGTGTACAGTGAAGGGAAGATCAAAATCTGGAATCCTTAGCACCGGTGAGCTTGTGAGCACTAGCTTCAGTGACTGGAATGCCTGCTCCACTGCCTCAGACAATTGTACCCAGTCTGGTTGTCCTTCTTTTGTTATATGTGAGAGGGGGGAGGCTAGAGAGGAGAAGGGACAAACCTTCTGTATTACCCTGCCAACCCTGTCGCTTGGAAGTGGGTCATGGGTATTTTTTGACCGCCTCAATTTTCTTCTCCTGGGGTGTCAGCAGGGCCCGACCAGTGTGGTAGCCCAGGTCCTGTGCCTCGATCAGCCCCAGATGATACTTTGTGGATTTGCCCGTTTGAGCTTGTTCAGGACCTCCTTCAGATGGTGCATGTGGTCTGACCATGTGCGAGAGTGGATCATGTCTAGGTAGGCTACATTGTCTAGGTAGGCTACTGTGAACTGGCCGTGTGGTCATTAGACAATGTTCATGAGCCGCAGGCACACCATGGAACCCGAAGGGGAGAACTCAGTACTACCAGTGGCCACTGGAGGTGCTGAATGCAGTTTTGAGTCTTGGGTCAGGGCTAGGGCAACCTGCCAGTACTCTTTTGTGAGGTCAAAGGTCAAGATGAACTGGGGTCTCCCAAGGCTTACCTTAATGCACCAGACCATCTCACAAGACCTCCTCCCCTTCATCACTACTATCATTAATGGGTCCTGGTCATTTACCAACTGCATTCAATAAAGCAAGTGCTCTGGATTTCTCAGACATCAGCAACTACCAACTGGTATAACTTCTCTCTTTTCTTTCAAAAATCCTTGAACACACCATCTACAATCAACTGTCTCTCTATCTCTCACAGAACAACCTCCAAGATTCTAACCAGTCTGGCTTCAAAGCGGCAAATTCCACAGAAACTGCACTTTTGGTCATCACTGAGAAGCTCTATGCTGCTAGAGAAGCCAAAATGTCAACAGTCCTCATCCTCCTCAAACTCTCAGCAGCGTGTGACATGGTTAACCACAAGACTCTCTTGTCCATCCTCATGAGTCTTGGAATTTGTGGCACAGCATGGCAATGGTTTGCTTCCTACCTGGAGGGTTGGTCATATCAGGTAATGTTGAAGGAATCCACATCTGCTTCATGCAGACTCAGTACTTGGTCCGCTTCTGTTCACCCTCCATACTCAATGTCATGGTGAGATCATATCCTCACAGGGATTTTCATACCACTGCTATGCAGATGACACTCAACTCATTCTCTCCTTCCCTCCTTCAGTGTTTCCACTCAGGTCTCAGCATGTCTGGCAGACATCTCATCATGGATGGCAGCTCATCAGCTGAAACTTAATCCCAGCAAAACTTAACTGCTGTTCATCCCTTGACAACTCTAAGATCCCACATTCGGTCACTGCAAATAACCTTGGCATAACCATGGACAATCCCTTGTAATTTTGAGACTAGACTACTGCAACTTGCTCCTGGCAGGTCTGCCTCTGAGCACCATTCAACCTCTGCTCTCAGAGTACTGGGTAGCATAATCCACAATCATTGGTATGTACTCATGTCCCCAGGGAGATTTTGGTAGCGGACCTATGAGATCCATGCCCACTCTGCCAACCATGCCAAGTGGAATGAGCATGGCAGGTGCGGGCTTCTTGAGGCAGGTGTGCTGGCACTGAGGGCACCGTTGGCAGAAGTTCCATATTCCTACCTCCATGCCTGGCCAATGGAAGCACCTTAGTTTTTTAAGGCCCCCAGTGGGTGAGTGGGCTATGTGCATCAGCAGGTTGATTTTGGATCAGTGAACCACCAGAAGGGTGGCTCTACAGAAAACCCCAGCCAATCTCTCCCTACAATTAGAGATGCAGGTAATTCAGAGATTCAGCCACCGACCTGATCAGTAATGGCCACTCACCTCTTCGGTTTCCTCTGCGGATTGTCAGGTGGCCAGAGCGCACTCCAGTGCCACAGCCATCTCCTTGGAGATCCCGGGAGACCACATACCAACTGTCTTGCATTCCTTTGCTGGTAGAGACCTTAGGAACTTGTCCATGGCCATCTGCTCAGTTACCTTGGTCGCTCTCAGCTGTTCTGGTTGCAGCCATCTTTTGGTGGTGCTCCGTATGGTGTCTATCTGGTTCCTAGGGATGACCCTGGTCTTATAGGCCCATTAGTGAAATTCCATTGCCATGTTGGTGGGGGATAATGCACACTGTGCCAGGATCTCACCCTTCAGTGTTACCTTGGCCCAGTCCCCCTTAGGCCAACCTTCGCGGGTGGCAGTCTGTTCAAAGGTGTGCAGGTAGGCTTCTACATCTTTGTCTGCAGCCAGCTTTGCCAGAAGGCATTGAGTGTTCCAACAAGAGTCTGGGAGAGGGTTGGCTGCAGCCATGTTCAGGGTGTGGTGGGCTAGCAGTTCTTAATTAGCTGCTTGGAGCCCTCGAGACAGTTCCTGGGTGACCCCCTGCTGGTGCAGGTTGGTCTCGAGTAGGTGCTTTAGTTTGGAGTGCATGACGAGAGTGGGGTCTGGGTCTGTGATCATGACTGCATTCTCCACCAGTGTAGCAAGTCACTGCAGTGGTGAAGTGAGGCTTTTATTTTCTTAATTGAAAGGAAAAAGGGCAGTTCTTAATTGAAAGGTGTGCAGAAGGGGTGTAGGATGTTGTCTCCAGATGTAGAGGTCAGTGAGGGATGTGTCAAGATGGAGTGTGGTGACGGTTGTTGCTGGCCGGGCGGTGTAGCACGGGCTGGTAGCAGGGTGTGGCAGCAGGACAACCGGGACTCCTCCAGGGGTAGTGAGGGTGAAGGGTCTCGGCTGTGAGCAGCAGAGGGAGAGCATCATCACTCATCACTATCATCACTGTCTGCAAAGTAATGAACAGAGAATGTCAGCATCAGCAAAGAGACAGAAGCTGTTCGCCTTCCTGTGGTCACGGTGCCCTTTTATTGTCTCCAGTCTCCTCTGAGAGGGTGAGGAGCCACAGTGATTATCTCTCTCCATTCCCATGCTCCGTCCGAAGGCCATGTACTGTCCTATCGTCCACAAGTGTAGTGCTGAAATAGAGCTGTCTGTTCAGCACCATGGCAGCAGAGGCGTGAGGAGTGTGATTTTTGCTATACATTGAAGACATTGTATTATTCTTTTGAGATGCTTATACAGGTTTGTACTTCAGCTTCTTTCAGTTGTTGTTTGTTTTGTGAAACAACAAATACAGTCTTCACAGGTGAAACCCAGGACTCAACCAAGAGTAGACATTCAGAGCTATTAATTAAAAAAAAAAAAACAGGGAACACCTGGGCAACAAGAAACACCTGTCAGTCACATGTTCCAGATTTTATTTGATCACTTGAAAAATGGGTGAGTTCAAACAAAAAGTGCCCTTTTTTATATTGTATGTATATTTACATTTAGATGTAAATATCAGTAAACAAAAGCTGAAATTCTGATCTATTGACTCAGTCATTTTTTAATCTCAAACCCAAATGTCTTTAGTGTAAAACAAAGGAATTGGCCTTGCTGTTCCAATACCTAAAGGCAAGTACATGGTGAAAAATATTATGAACCTGTAAAAAGCATAATTATGTGTCATTAGCACTTGGCCACAGAGAGCACACCTCCATCTTGTGAAAAGATTGCAGATGTTATAACAATACATAATGATGGCAGTGACATAGCCTAGAGCTGATTACAGTGTGACTGAGTGACATGGGCCCTCCTTATTTCATCTGGAGCATCCACCAGTACTGTGAATCAAAAGGTCAACATGACATTTGCCTGCTACTTGACTCCCACTGCGTATCTTGCCAATATTCAATGGGAAAATGAATGCATCTACAATGGGCTGAATGCTACACTTAAATGAGATAATTAAAGGAGATAATTAGATTGCAGACTCTAGAATAGGTTCTAAATATAAGGATACCAAACCATGAGATGTGAATATGAAGACCATGGCACACAGGGAGCTTTTTAATATAATGCAAGTTTTATTCCTGTACTATGTATTCTAGCTACTACCATAGCATTAATATTGCAATGTGCTAATAGTATTTTCATACTACTATAGATACTACCATATTTGTTGTATGTTTATTAAGCTTTACATCAAGTTTAAATTGCTTATATATTTCACTTTTTAAATAAATTCATAAATTTAATGAAATTTATGTGGAACTCATAAGCAATCCATAAATTTAGAAAAATAAGTCTAGCTATTCAATTAGGACAAAAGAAATGCTGCCTTATAACAGAATGCTTTGGTACCACTTACCAGATGGCAGGAGGGTGAAAAGTGTGTGAGAGGGGTGTGTGGGGTCATCCACAATGCTGGTGGCTTTGCTGATGCAGCATGAGGTGTAAATGTCTGTGATGGAGGGAAGTGAGACCCCGATGATCTTCTCAACTGTCTGCACTATCCACTGCAGGGTCTTGCGAGATGGTGCAATTCCCAAACCAGGCAGTGATGCAGCTACACAGGATGCTCTCGATAGTCCCTCTGTAGAACATGGTGAGGATGGGGGGTGGGAGATGTGCTTTCCTCAGTCTTCTCAGAAAGTACAGGCGCTGCTGGGCTTTCTTTGTTATGGAGAGACCAGGTGAGGTTCTCCACCAGGTGAACACCAAGAAATTTGGTGCTCTTGACGATCTCCATGGAGGAGCCGCCGATGTTCAGTGGAGAGTGGCCATTCTTTGCTCTTCTGAAGTCAACAACCATCTCTTTAGTTTTGTCCACATTTAGAGACCGGTTGTTGGCTCTGCACCAGTCCGGTGGCTGCTGCACCTTCTCTCTGTATGCTGACTCGTTGTTCTTGCTGATGAGACCCACTGCGGTCAGCAAACTTGATGATGTGATTCTAGCTGTGCATTGCTACACAGTTGTGAGTCAGCAGAGTGAACAGCAATGGACTGAGCACACAGCCCTGTGGGGCCTCAGTGCTCAGTGTGGTGGTGTTGGAGATGCTGTTCATGATCCGGACTGACTGAGGTCTCCCAGTCAGAGGGAGGTGTTCAGGCCCATCAAGTGCTGAGGAATGATTGTGTTGAATTGCTGAACTGAAGTCTATGAACAGCATTCGAACATATGTGTCTTTGTTGTCCAGGTGGGTAAGGGCCAGATGGAGGGTGGTGTCATCTGTTGAGCGGTTGGGACGGTAATTGCGAATTGCAGGGAGTGAGGGGGGCAGCATGGTCTTGATGTGCCTCATGACGAGCCCCTCGAAGCACTTCATGATGATGGGTGTAAGTGCAATGGGATGGTAGTCGTTGAGGCAGGACACTAAAGACTTCTTTGGCACAGGGTGACGATGGTGGCCTTGAAGCACGTCGGAATGACAGCACTGCTCAGGGAGGTGTTGAACATGTCCATGAAAACATCTGCACATCCTCTGAGCACTCTGCCAGGAATGTTGTCTGGTCTGTGTAGAGTACTCCTCACATTGGCTGTGGTTAGACACAGCACCTGGTCATTGGGAGGAGGAGTGGTCTTCCTCGCCGTTACATCATTCTGCACCTCAAGTTGAGTGTAGAAGTTGTTCAGCGCATCTGGGAGGGAGGAATCACTGTCACAGGCAAGTGATGTTGTCCTGTAGTTGGTGATGGCCTAGATGCCCTGCCAAATGCGCCACGTGTCTCTGCTGGCCTTGAAGTGGTTGTGGATTCTCTGTGCATGTGTGCACTTTGCCTATCTGATGGCCCGCTTTGCCTCTCTGATGACCATTGCTCTGCAAGTTTGCTTATGTGTGTCTTTTTCTGCATTCAGGGCCTGTAACAAGCCTGAGAGATGTGTGTGTGGGTGAGTGTGCGTGTGTGGCAGAGAGTGAAATCAGCACTGAAAAATCAAAAGTACTAAATTAAAAATAAAAGCTGTTTGAGTTGTTTCAAGCCTGCCTACCATTCCTCATTACTGACCCAAACACAGGGAAGTCTTACATGGCAATATACTAGACTCCCATTATATTTAAATTGAATGCTTGCCGTCTTCTCATTCATATATTATTCTATTAGTCTTTCTTTTTATTTGTTTATTTTTAAATTGTCTATTCTTAATCTTATTGCAGTTGATAGCAGAGAAATCTACTTCTTCGTATTCTATCCAAGTTTTTTCAGGCTTAACGGCAAGTGATAGTGATTAAAGTCGTTGGTCTAAACACTATTGAATAACTTCATCTCAGACACCAAAAACCTGGCAATGTTGAATGTGTGAACTACATATAGGTAATCTGGATAATCTGAATGGGATGTCTTAAGTACCTGTGCAACATTACTCTGAATATGAGGAATGTTCCCCACATGGCTGGGAGCTAAGGGAGTAAAATGTGCTCTCTGTGCTCTCTCTCTCTCTTCCCTGTCAATCACAGCAACACTAGCCAATCATGGGTCTATGAGTTCATGTATTCAGAAGAGAGCAGATAGTGCTTTCTTCTAAGTGTTACATGCCCTCTGATACAGCATGATCAGCAGTTTGAAAAGATGCCATTGACTGGCTTCATGTGTGAGGAAGCACATGTTAGCCTTCGCCTTCCTCAGTTGGTAGCTGTCATATGATAGGAGAGAACTGGCTGGTGAGTAGAAAGTGACAGGTGACCAAACTGGGGAAAAATGGGGAAAGGTCCATGGAGGCAGATAATTTAAAAGGCATTTATAAAATTTATTTAAAAGGTAGTTAGCATCTCAATAAGCTTAAGCTTAAAAATATTACAAAATTTTCCAATTTTTATGCCCACAATTCCTTCTTATCAGGTTCTGAGAAGCTGCAGACAAGGGTAAAATTTTTCAGAACACTCCCCATCCATTTTGTCCGCCCCCTTATTTCAGAGCATAGCAGAGCATGGAGAGTGTAATTAGTGAGCGCAATTAAGAGAATGTTCACGATTCCCAAGAGGAGCCCACAGACACAGCTGACAATGTGTAGCTTAAGTGTGATCATCAGTGGTACAAATGTGTTTTGATGTATGCTAATGTCTGTGCTTAGGGATGCGATGCTGAAAGGGGTGTTGGTAGTGTGTGTGTGGGAAGCAAGTGTTAGAAAGTTTACAGAAAGACAAAGAGTTATTAAGAGGCTTAAAGGAATAAGCCAAAATTAAACCACAGAGATATATTTCATTCAGCATTCAGAAATTTTTTTATGCTGGATTTAGTTTAGTTGTTTTTTTTTTTTTTTAAAATCAAATGTTTGGTTTTAGAGTGACAGAATTAGCTTCCAAGAGACAGAATACCAAGATTGCAATAAACTTTAGTCAGTTGTATTCTGAGTCTTCAAAAAGAGCAGAATATGTGCAAATCATATAAACTACCCATGGTTATTTCACTGCTGCTAGCTTGATTTAATGTTGTGGATATTTGTGCATTTCTGCCTGCTTTTCCCTACATTGTAACAGCAACTAGAAACAAGGCCAAAGCATTAAGAAAATTGTGCTAAATAGAAATGACAAATATTAAATATTAGAAGATATAAAACACAAGGCCTGCGGGCCAAATCCAGCCCACAGACTCATTTTGAGTGAACTTGTAAAAAATATTAATGAAATGGCCCACAGTATGCTTACACTACTGCTCAACCTTTTTACATTATTCAGAATGCACAGCAGATCCGTAGCATAGTGACCACCATTATACAGCACTCACGAACACATCTCAAACTGCTTAACTAAAACTCAATGAATAGTAGCCTTTTATCAGCTTTTTAAAATATCAGAAGGGTACTTACTATAAACCGCTGTAATATACACGTAAGGACAGAGATGGTGACGACCGAACTGGTACCAGATTTACACCGTCACACGACACGAACATCATTCTCACACTTGCATCTAAAATTGATTCAGAAGCATGTTGTGTGTTGTGCTGGTAGTGGCGTAACCAGAAATTAATTTACCAGAGGAAATATACAATATACAAAATAAAATCATGATTGTTTTTCTCATCTGTACAATTAAATTTGTTAATTGCCAGATGCTCATGCTTTTCAAGTCGATGTCAGACAGCAGTAGGAGTGGGGATGACACTAATTTGTTATTTAATCATTTAAAACACAATCTACCACTAAACAATCTTTCCACATCAAAGATTGCCATAAAATACCTTTTTGACAGTTTCACTGGAAATGATTAAAATAACATGTTAATAATAGGTGAAAATTACACATTATATTATAAATCCTCAGGTACACCAGCAGCTACTTCACCGGCTCTCACCTATATACTGTATCTCTGTGCTTATAGTGTAGCTATCTGGCTAGTAGCTGTCAAACAAAAACAGGGAAACAGGCATCATCCCAGTTGGCTAATCTTGTTTCTCATCACACCAGCTGGTGTCCAATAACAGGTGATTAAACAAAGGAATGCAATCATAATATAATATAATATAATATAATATAATATAATATAATATAATATAATATAATATAATATTACATTATATTACATTATACAACAAACAGCTCTTCCTTGTCTAACAAAAATGCTGATGTGGCCTGGGCAGAATTTGAGTTTGACACCCCTGTACTAGAAAACTCATGGTGTATTTTTTTTAATTTTATTTTATTATTGTTTTATGGCTACACCATTCCAGGTAATTCACTTGTGTTTCACTCCATTTGCTCAGGAGCAAATTAAATCAGTTGCATTTATGTGAATCTTAGCCTTACTTATTTAGGTGTGGAAAAGTCACCTGGAACAAGAAGATGATACATTTTTTATTCATTGTTGTCTAGTGGAAAGTAGACTCAGTAAGCAAAACTCCTCTTCATCTCTAAGATCCTAGAAAAGTTAGGCTCGTACTTACATAGGAGTAACATTCAGGAAATCTTTCAGTCAGGATTCTCACAATACTGAGACAGCGCTGGTTAAAGTGATAAATGACCTACCAGGGTTTCCTTCTTCTACTGTTCAACAAACAGAGAAAAAACAAACTCTACTTACTATGGACATTTGCAGAACAAGTTTTAATTTGGTATGTATATTTAAATAAAATGTGTTTGGAACTATAGAGTGCACTACTCATACTAAAACCCACTGCCTGGTGCACTACACACAGCTTTTACTAGGTGGATTAATTAGCATGCGTTGATGACATACAACTGTTTCAGAATCAAGAACATACAGGCATGTAGAATCACTGATAAAACCAGGCAAAATAAATAATCCATGTTTCGACAGTATATTGTAAGGACGAATGGTGTACGTCGGTGGTCGTTGAAACCGGTTGTTGAACGACTCATTTTGTCAAGAGCAGAAACAAAATGTGCTATATCAGACATCAGACACTTTATTCAAAAAGGATAACAATGATGAACAAGTTGTCATCTACACAGGATTTTATATACTCATTTGTGTCTTTATTAATTCACTTAACTAGCTAACTAGCTCACCATACTTATTAACTTAGCGAGCATTTTTTTTCAGCCTAGTCAATTAAGTTTCTGGCAACAAAAATATGGGAGCTTCCACTTGCCCAAGTGACTAGCAAATGGGCTTATGATTTGACCAACCCTGTTATTCTCAATTTTTCTAATACACTAATGTAATATAACAATGATTCCATCCATAATTCTAACCTATGCTTTCATTTTATTAGTATTTATTTATACAAACTGATTTGAAGTATGAGACCATGTTTGGGAAAGAAACTTAAAATTGCACTTAAATTCTTGACTACACTGAAGTGTGGACACTTTGTTTCGCTCAGGTGTAATTGTCATTATCTACTTCCACTTTTAACTGCATGAGGTTGACAGTACTTTCACATATTCAAGTGTAATCTGTATGTTCTGAACACCCCAAAAAAACTGTTAACAGGCAAGGGAAGTTACCAGGCTCCAGCTAACATCAGCTAATTCTTACATAACAGTCTATAGTAGGTAAACTTTAGGGCAAGTACATTAAAATATTAATTAATAATTAATTAATATAACCTAATATTGTGAATTGTTTACACGCGTGTAAAAAAAAATAAAACTTGTTTTACGTGACCCTTATTAGGATAGGATTATTGAAATGTGACAAATAGTGCATTTCTTAAAAACACACGTACACTCTGCGTAGTTCATACTGTGTGTGTGTGTGTGTGTAACACACTAACACTCTTGTTCCTGAGTGTGCGTAAAGGAAGATTTCTCTACTTAGACTACAGAGGAACGTCGTTGTACACTGATGTGTGGGAGGAGGACTGTATATTGCTTTGTGTGGGAGTTAAACATCTCCCAAGCTGTCTGTTTGTGTGTATGAGTATAAAATTAAACAGATTGAACCTGTGAATGAAATTACAGAGTGGAGAAATTGAGAATACACACTCTACTCATGCAGATGATAATGCTAATAAGAAGTCTTGAGCTAGGATTTCTCAGCGTTTTGTTCCTGATATTTTCCTCTAATATTACAATATAACAATATAACATGAAGGCATGCACTAAGGATAACGTGATTTACATTTAATCTTTTGGGTTGGAATATAACTGCATGTCAGATAAAAAAAATAGTATGTAACAGTTACTCCTAGCTAAACTGAAGTCATAACATGTCTAGGCAAAGTAGTCCTGTATTATTCAGAATTGGAAGTAGTTTAGAAAAATCTTATTTAGCAAACACGCCAGGATGAATCAGTCAACAAGGGCAACTTGTTTCAGTTTAATTACTTTATTGTGGTAACTGCATGTCATTATTTCATTGTTCATAATTCAAAACTCCCTGTTGATGCATTCAAAAACAATACAATTATCTTCATACATATCAAGAGCAACGAATAAAAATCTGTACATCTGTACTATTAAGTGTCGTGTGGACTGCTATGTACACACCCTCAGGTATAGTCAAAGTTCCTGCTGCTCAACTGCAGCTTTAGAACAGTGGCTACTTGTTCGGCTTCAAGTCAGGAGGAGGGAATCCGAGACCTGGTTAACAAATAAAATAAAAAAAAAAATCTGCCTACATCTTCTTCCTGTATAACTGAAGCAGAAGAAAGAAAACAAAGGAGAGGGCAGTAGTTGTGGAGGAATATATTTATATATTTCCGGCTAGGGTTATAGTAATGACTGTGGTTTAGGATACAACCTGGAGCAGTGTGCTATATCAAGCATGCAAGTATTTTAGTCTAATCAAGCTTTTTACATCTTAGAGGTAGTGATGCACCGAAAATAAGTCCTGTCTGAGGCCAAAATTTGGGACACACTGGACTGAAAAAAACACAAGTGCCAGATTTTTTTTTTAATCAGTTTACTTTCTCAACCATTGCGGGAATTGCTTTAATTAATTAATTACCCTTTTTTATTTATGCTTTAGAATAATAAAAAAGAATTAACCGAAGCAGTACATGGTGATGAAGTAACATCACTGATTGTTTGCATAGCAGGTAGCATTTAAAAAATCCAGCACTGCGAAAAACACATGCAAATACAAATAAGTATCCATCATTGGCATGTGCAGTATGGATCAGGTAGTGCCAGAAAATGTAACGTAGAGTGTGCGTGTGAAATGGTACACACATATGATGTAAAAAAAGGAAAAACAGATACAGGGTTACCAGACTGAATCCACTGCTTTGAGTCCCGAAAAAAAAAACCCTCTGTGGGGGATCCAGCCTAATCTGGCAACACTGAACAAACTGATTCTCAACATGAACATGTCAGTGATGCATTAGAAGTCTCCACACTAAGTACAATAACAAATTGTTTGTAAATAATCTGTTGAAAACTGAGTTTTTCCATTCAAAAATTTTTCAGCACCATTCATTTGCAGGCGGTGGTGGAAATCTCGGTGCATCCCTACTTTGGGATGGTATGTTTGTAACCTCAAAAGCTCATTTACACTGACAAATTTGTTTCTTGCCATACAATCCATGACAGCGTGGTTACATCCTTAAACTCGGAGCTTATTTTGAGCCAGAAGCATTTATCATTGTAGCTTTTTAAACCAGCTACACATGGCAAGCGGCGCAGCAGCAGTCATGTGCACATCAGGGCGCAATATACGTCTATTTTGGCTGCAAGCAGCATGCCACTAGAAGCATGTACAAAAACATGTACACTCCTGCAACGGTTTTGACTGATGAATTGTGTAAAAACAAAAGCGTCGCAGAAATGTGCTGCTTTGCCGGCCGTGCCCTCTCCTTCAGTCATCTTTCTCCTAGCTGTCCAGCTGCTCCCACTACTTCTCTAACTACTGTCTACAGAATATATAGTCTAGGGGGAAAAGCAATGGTTTTTTCATTGTTCTGTACAATGGCTGATTCCTTAACAAGGCTAATGTAATAAATTCAAGTTGAAATTCAAAGCTGAACCTTAACTTTCACATTTTGACATTTCAACTGTCAACACTTACAAAAACATACAAGAACAAAGGCCTTATTCCTTTCTTCAAAGAGAACGAGGATGACATCGTTAATTAGCATTTCAATAGTGCAGTAGCACTGCAAGTAGCTTGACCTCAGAAGTTATAGTATCAAAACATGGCACCGTTTGTTAAATACAATGATTGGCTCATATTATGGCTCCTTCTTATAAGACAAACTCAGTTTTCTTTTTTAACCTACACTTCATCTAATGGACTACTGGCTGAAATAAATCGACAGGTAGACACCTTCAACATGGTGATTATTGGGCATGCTGTTCAAAACTGTTCTTCTGGATTGCATACTTATACATTGGCACTGTGGGTGAATATTTGCCTTGGTTTTATTGTGAAGGAGGGAGTTAAAGCAAGGAGCCTGTTAACTAGATTGTTACAAAAAGCACTAGGGTGTAACCATGCTAAGTTTTTTTTTTTTAACGAGTAAGAGGGCCACTAAAAAGCATTGCACATTTCACCACATTACATTATGACAAAGTGGCAAAAAAAGGGGTCAGGACAATAAAAACAAATATTTCTATAGGGTGATGCTCATAGAGTACATCTAACAGTCATGCAACTTTGAAAGAGTTTCAATATTTTTCGAACATCATGTTACATTATGGAAGAAGTTGGCACTTTAAGCCTGTTTTCATGTGCCAGGGTATAATAATAAGTTACTGTAAACATACCTTGAAGGATATCATATTCTGTGCTACATATAGTATTTCTGATATGTTGGTGGCTGATAACTCAGACTAGGGTTTATTATATTGTTCTGGTGTAAAGCCTACAGGTTTTCTGGGATTTAACTTTATGTACAATAGTCTTGCTTTACAAGAAGCATCTGCTACAGTACTGTCTCTCTGACATGAAAAATGTTTCGTAATCCCAATTCGATACAAACACGATGATGCATTTTGCCAAGTTCTGCCCATTTAGGTATCAAATACAAAGTGGACACATAGGCTGGTTAAGGTCTCCATTAGTTCAATGAACTTAAATAGCTCAGCAAACTTTACTTAGATTTTCTATAATACATTTGGACTCCTTTTAACTGGATAAATGCTTATGACATGTTAAACACACAGCATGAATAACATGACATCCTGCATACACATCTACCAGTGTTATAAATCTCAAAAATGCATTACGAAATACTTGTCCTTTTTTTAATCAACTAATTTAAATACTGCTCTGTAGTGAATATTTTTGGGGTTAAAGTTACGTTGTGTATACTGAAACAGAAAACAGGGAGATGGCCTCTTATTGCTTAGACAGTCAGAGGTAAAAAGAGATGCATAAGCTGGTGCTGCAGTACATCTGACACTAGACGACCTCAGAAAGTCTTCCCTTATGTTCCATGCCAGTCACATCCCAGCAAACCGCCTGCGCTTCTATAGTAGACAATATTCCCAATCTAGACCTCAGTAGAAAAATCACCTCCGCAATTTTGATCAGTAAGTCTTACAAAATGCATAGAAGACCAGTATCAAAATGCCCTTTTTATCTCCTGAAATGAGGGATCAACATATTAAGCTAGGGATTGAGTGACAGATGTGGTAACAGCAATCTTGATGCAGACTGGAGGAGGGCTGAGCAAATGGGATCTTATGGGCCTTCAGATTGTTTCTTTTTCTGTGATTTTGAAACGCGCTGGGAATCTGGAACGGCTCTGAAACGCTGATTCTAAACACAAACATGAGAAACATGAAAAACAAAAGCTCTGGGATCCTGAATTCACACAGACATCGTAAGAGAAGTCTAGTGTTTCACGTAAAGGAATATCACATGAGGCACTTGTAATGACTCGCTGACCGGTTGCAGAATGTGTGCAGTATTTTTTTTTTCCTCTGTCTTGTGTACTGAGTCTTGCAAAGGTTTATAGTTCAAGAGGCAGAAGAATGCTTAATTGCACACTCTCGACTTTGCTACTTCATTTAATCTTTTCTTAATTTAATAATTTTTTATTATATTATATTATATAGATTCTTTTTTTTTTTTTTGGTAAACACCAGCTAAAGAAGCAGAAGGCACCTGGAGAAGTCTGAGATGGCTCGCTAGCCTGATAATAAAACAGTTCTTTCCCCGTCCTTTCCCCAGCACGGACAGCTAGATCAACACACTCAGTGGGGGAGAGGGTTACAGTCTGGTCACAGAAAAGCAAGCAGCTAATGCAGATCTTAAATAAATCTTCCTCTTTTTTTTCTGTAATAGAATCTTAATGCATTCATAAGAAAATAAAATATCAAATAAAAAAAATGTCAAAATGACATAAGGTAAAAAATAACTTGTACATGCTATGAACAACACTATGAATACATACACGCATATGGATTTGCCTTGCATGTTAGCAACCAACCAGAACCATCCCATGATGGCAGCATGCTCTCTCTGTTTGTTTCACTGGCCTCTAGGTGATGGTAATTTCAGTGGTTGGGCACTGGTTGCAGTCGGGCGGCTATTCTTGAAAATATGAACACAGGTGTAGGTTTTTTCAAGGTGGAGGAGGGCTGGTGGGATGATGGTGGTTTGCTGGTCTCCAAATGACATGCGTGTGTGTGTTTGTGTGTATGAGAGAGAGAGAGCTCAGAGAGAGTAAGCTTTTCAGAACCATAGGCCTCCTGAATGTTGGCTCAACCTGTTTCCTTCTAAGACCTGAGAGAGTTTATGGCGGCTGGGGACGAGCCATGGGCCCGGGGAGAGGTGTGGGGTAGTGGAGATCTCCTGGGAGTTGCTGAGGTCTCTGGGGTCAAGGGGCCACTGTGCCCCTGTGAACGAGATGCTAGCTGCAGACACGCTGACTTCCGAAAAGCTGAGTGCAGAGTCAGCATCAGAAAGATTGCCTTCATCATCCAGAGGCATGAGGAAGGAAAAGGGTGCTTTCTCTGTGACCCCAGTGACCTCTACTGTGTCCGCAGGGACATCACTGTTTTTGTTTTCTATTTTTCCCTTCTTTTTTCCCTCCTTCTTTTCATCTCTCCCCCTCCTCCCTCTTGCATCTGACCACTCCCTTTCCTCTTCCTGTTCCCTGTCTTCTCTCTCCTGAGTTCCAGTTTTCACTCTGCTCCTCCTGCCTTCTGAACTCCTTCTCTTCTCCTTCTCCCTCTCCCTTCTCTCTCTTCGCTGCACATCCTCTTCCTCCCCCTCTGTACTTTTTGAAGCCTTTTTGGTTGTACTCTGGGTTGGTTTCTCTCTCTCTCTCTTCCTCCCTGAGTGGGAGCTCGCTGGGATGCTAACCAAGTCGCCCGAAGCCCGCTCAATCTCAGGAGTGCCTCTCCTCTCCTCCTCTACTCCTTCACGGCTGCTGCCTCCTTTTCTCCGCCCCTTTTGTCTCTCTGCCTCTTTGTCCACCCCTTTCTCAATGCTCCTTGGCAAGGAGAAAGCCACTCCAGAGAGTGGACCAAGGAGTCTCGCCTTCCTCCTCCCCCTCCGACGAGGTGGAAGTACCGGACTCTCTCTCTCTCTCTCCGAGAGAGAGAGAGTGAGAAAGAGAGAGAGTGAGAGAGAGAGAGAAAGAGATGTAGACTTGAAAAGACAGACACTCAGTTGGCCATATGAGAACTCATGCTATAGTGTCTAAACAAATAGGCATTGTAGACTGGAATGAATGAGGTGAGCAGACAAATGAGTAAAAAGAATGCTATGAACTACTAACTTTCATTCATCTCCTTTCACTTTACTGAATGGAGAACCCACTGTGAACATTTGAACAACATACCTGCTGCATACTTTAATACTTCCACATGCTATATAAATAACAATTCATAAGCGTTTAAATTTCCAGGGACCAGAGTGTAACACTTTTTCGTAATACATTTGAGTTAAAATTGAGTTTTATATTAAAAATTCAAAAAAATTGAAATACAAATATAGCATCAGGCAACAATCATTGTGTTCGAAGCGCTACCTCGCAGATACTTGATTCATGCTACAAACCTGTCTCCTCAGAAAACAGTCACTATATGATTAGCTATTGGCAGCCATGAATGTTGGTTGGGCCGGCTGTTATTTAGGTATATTTAGAGACTTGTGTCCAATAAAAATCTGACCAAATTTCAACTGTTAATCAGGTATTAGCTGCAACTCTCCCTAGAGGAGAATGTTCAAGAAATTCTATCAACTGCATGGACAAAGTCCTAACAATTAATTTGTCCTTAGCATCCATACTGCTGACCTATCAAAATGTACAATGGTGTGCTTGGGCCCCTAAAAAATCTCTGTCGGAGATGCTCACCTGCTAGACCATACAATCCGATGTAAACAAAGCGGTGCAAGCATGTAGAATTTGGATTGTTCAACTCAACAAACCTAAAGAGTTACAAAATGATCACAGCAGATTACACTTGCTAAGTCAGCTTTCAGTTACTAGGATGTTCAGACTTGAAGAGACTGTTCAAGCATGTATGGAAAGGTTGGATAAATGCTAATTGGTTGGGACAACCAGCATCAGCCTTTTGATTGGTGTGAGTAAAGGGTAAAGGTTATGCATGTTTTTCCCAAGATTAGAACAGACCAATTTACAGTGAAGTTGGAAAGGCACTAATTAATGCTATTGCTGCTACATTACCAAATAGTTTACAGTTTACAGCCCATGTCCAGTTTATTTATTGTTCTGTTCTGTGTATTTATTGTCTTGCACTCGTCTCACACTGTTGTGCATTTGTGCTTTATGTAGTCTTGCGTACTGTTATGTGTTGCACCATGGTCCTGGAGAAAAAAAGACATTACATTCCAATGTATAAAAGCTGTATAGAGGAATGACAGTAAAAATCCACTTGACTTGAATGACAGTATTCCAACTTTGTACATGCATATTGTGTGTCCACTGGGCTATCGTAAACCTACTTAGAAAACAATGATGGATTGAAGTTCCCTTTGATTTAAGTCCTTAAAACAACTACTTACAAGTACATCTGTCTACTGTTCAGACAGATGCAGAGTTGTGTCAATGGGTGTACAGAATGGGTAAGATGAAGGTGAAAGGTTAACTCTAGCAGTCACTTAAAGACAGTAAGCAGGGAGAAATGAAAAGAGCCAAAACAACAATGTGAACCTAAAGAAAACTAAAATGAAAAAAAAAAAAGAACAGGCAAAACTAATAGGAACAGCTACCAACCGTGTGTTTTCTGTCCGGCCGATGACATAGAAGCAAGGCTCGCCCTGTTTGGAGTTGGTCATGCAGAGTGATAAGCTGGAAAGCTCCACTGAGTGATTTAGAGAGATAGAAAAAGAGGAAGAGAGAAAGGGGGGGGGTGACAGCCGCATGGAAGACCGATAGAAATAAAAAAAGGGAAAAACAGACAAGACAAAGAAGAAAAATCCCAAAGCTTAGTTAGGAAAAGGTGAACAGAAAGTTGCCCATCGTGCTGTAAGTGAACAGAGAGATTCCCTCCAAACAAGCTAAGACCAAAAAAAGAGTATCGAAACCCCAAGTGCAAAATGAATCAGTCAGCTGGGAAGAAAGCCTACATGTCCCTTTCCCCTTACCGTAGTCTGGTACATATCCATTTCCTCTCTTCAGGACCAGGTGGATGCGGTGTCCTCCTTTGCGAATCTGTTCCACAGCTTGGCTATGGGTCATGCCTGCTGTGCTGTCCCCGTTAATCTCCACCAGCTGATCACTCACCTAAAACCATAAGACAGGCCTTACTGAACAATTTATCGAGCAAATTAGTGAGCAAACACCACCTGACACAAAGGTAAGACATGTTATCCTGTGCTGGATTACACCATGAGAATTTACTGTAATTAGAGATATCTTAGAGATGCTCCAGGTTGTGTTGCGTAGTCCTGCGTACACAACGTCAGAAAGGATTTTGTGTGTGTGTGTGCATGTGTACCTGTATTTTTTGGCTGCGAGATGCTGGTCCTCCCTCCATCAGCCCCAACACATAGAGTCCCATGTTGTACTCACTCCCCCCTCTCAAACTGAAGCCAAAACCAGTCGGGCCTCTCTCCAGATCCACACTGTAGTACCGTGGGTCCTGCTGGAAGAAAGAAAGAGAGTGAGGACAAAGAGGGAGAGATGGAAAGAAAATATGAATGAGATAATAGCGGTGGAAGGTGAATTAGTCTATCCTACTGAAATTCCACATTTAAAATTGTTCATATTTAAAGCCTTCCACATCCTATGAAACACTCCTGTCCCTGGATTTGTGATGGCTCGAATTAAAAAATCAGCCATTGTAACGTGATATTGCATAGCTGCTCCTGACTGTTCCTTTTGGTGGGCTTTGGTAACTTACACTATATGGCCAAAGCTTTGTGGACACCTGACCATCACACCCATATGTGCTTTTTAAACATCCCATTCCAGATTTAGTGCCCCCTTTGCTGTTATAATAACCTCCACTCTTCCACTAGAATTTGGAGCATGGCTGTGGGGATTTGCCCAATCGGCAACAAGAGCATTAGTGAGGCCGGACACTGATGTAGGGTGAGGAGGCCTGGTGTGCAGTCACAGCGTTACAGTTCATCACTAAGGTGTTCAGTGGGTCAGGGCTCTGTACAGGCCACTTGAGTTCTTCCACTCCAACCATTTTTTATGGACTTCACTTTGTGTACAGGGGCATTGTCATGCTGGAACAGGTGTGGGCCCCTTTTTTGTAGTGAAGGGAAATACAGAATACAATGACATCCAATTGTATACAATTGTATGCTTCCAAGACCCACATATGGGTGTGATATAGTGCATCTAAGCTGTTAGTTCCTAGCCAGTGCTAGGTCAAAACAGCTCTAAATATAACTTATTAGAATGGGAATTAGCAAGACTGCTTGACTTTGACAAGGTAGTTGCAATCTTCAGCTGTCACACTAGACATCTGCTGTCAGATATGGAAGGCAGATGCAAATGCAGGTACTATTTTTTAAAGGAAATACAAATACCACAAACAAAAATAGAAACATCTTAGGACGTACCTTTCTTTATTTTCGTTTTTACTCCCGTTCTCGTTCCACCATGTTTTGTGTGTCCTATGAATTGACAAAAGAGGTGATGCGCAATAAAAGCCTGACAATAAAAGCCTAAACACATAGAAACTGGAACTTTAATAGTTGCTGCGTCTCAATTCGTCTACTATCTGTCCTAAATAGTATCCATGATTAGAATTAGTGTGTCCCAAATCATAATATATTGAAATGAGCATCCCAAAGGTACCTGGATGGTCTACTATTTCCAGTAGATTTTCGAAGTGTGGAGCCATGGACACTTTTTCAGCTAATATTGCCCACAAATCCTTGTGTGAAGGAGGAGTTTTGTGACCGTTTGCTTTGCCGAATTCAAGGATGCATTTTAGAGATGTAAATGAAATGGTACATTAAATAACAGTATAAATTATATAAGGATAAGTGAATGAAGAAAAGCTGGATTGCAACAAGGAGTCTTTTTTTTTTTTTTTTAAAGGGTGACAGTGTTCTCTTCCGCTACATGACGTGCTAGTATGTCCCAGTACTTGCATACTCTTTTGCTACACACAAAAAAGTATGTACTTTTTCTTCACAAAAAGAGTACAGAGTTTTAGTGCATAGTATAAGTAGGCGAATTGAGATGCTCCATGTCAATGATTAATCACTTTGTGTCTTGTCCACACCCATTAGTCACTTCGTACACTGGTCCAGTACATTAAACCTGGGGTTGATGGGAGGTGTAGTTGATGGCATTGACATGATATCTGCAGGTCTCTTGTTAATTAATCTGTACCCAGTGTGATAGATATTACCTCTAACCCAATATGTGTTATGTTTAAAATCTAAAAAATGTGATTAAATTTTTTTCCTGTCTGGTCTCTGAGAAATAACGGTTGCTAGGTACCTCGCAGACTGAAATGACATTCATTGCTGCTATAAACTTATATATTTATAATACCATGTTATATATTAAGCCCATAAGAAAGTCACCTTTTGTCTGGCTATGTGCCCTTTTCTTAACTTGCTATCTGCATCAAAGTCTGTGTACTCAGTCAGGTTGGAGGCATCTAAGAGAGAAAGAAAAAGAGAAATGTCACAAGAAAAACAAACAAACGATGCACTGGTGCCCTCTGGAGGACATGCTGTTCTACAAAAATCTGCCCTGAAACACAGAATTTATAAATAAGGTAAACTGAAGTACAGAGATTAGAGGAACAGGGCAAACCTTGCCACTGCCAAACTTTACTTGTGTTCACTGTTTCTCTTCTGTTCTGTTTGGGACAAGATGACCCATTTTAAAGTTGGAGCAATATGCATTTACAAATTCGACACAAAGTTTCCTGTACTTGACTCATTTTCCCTAATGAACATGAACATACTGTTTAAAATCAAATAAATATTTCACAGATTGGGTCATTTTTACCTGAAAGTGGAGAGTATTAAAAATAACAGATTTTTGTAAATACAGAACAAAAAAGGTGATTCTAGTCCTTGTCCCATTCTTTATATATGTACATGCCTGCCATCAGCAGGTCTTTATGTGTCTAAATTAAGCTTCCACCAAAGATAACATGTTAAAGTTCAACCTATAAGTGTACTGCTAATCAAAGGAGATCCTGCATCATGCATTTCTAAATACTGAACAGAACAAGAGGGATAGGCATACTGTTGTTGGAGCGCGGGATGATGGTGAGGCGCAGTGTGTTTCCTGCTCGCCGCAGGATCTGTGCCAGGTCTCTGTGAGGCAGTGTGAGCACAGAGCGGCCCTCCACTGCCTCCAGATGATCACCCTGCTGGATCTGACCGCTGCGGGCTGCTGGACTGCCCCTCCGCACGGTCACAAACCTGTGAGAGAACAGTGACGATGCTGGAGAGAGGCAGAGGGAGGACAGAGAGGGGAGTATCCTGAATTAGTGTTAATGTGCCAAACTGCTCAGCATTTATACCTCATGAAATGTTACTTTCAACATGCTTATAAAGGATTTTTGCTTAAATCTGTGGTAATTATGAAACCCCTTCTAATAAGTGATAAAAAGACTTGAAGATTATAACACAAGTCCTTTACCTCTTACTAATAGATGCTCACATAACAGTATTTTGCGGGTGNGAGCAAATATCTGTTATTTTTTAATGTGGCTATGCAGATGTACTGAATTTGTATTATTGCACTATATTGCAGTTGTGCAATATACATACATATACACATTAATTTCTTCCATGATTACTGCCAATAATTATAGTGCACAAGACAATTATTCAACACAAACCTGTGCTCAGGTTTAACTGTTATATTCTGTTGGGGACAAAATGACCCATTTTATATCTTTAATAGTGCAGCACAAAAAGGCTAATATAACAAATTCATTTTTGTGATATGAAACTTTATATGCACATAAAATAATTTAAAAATGTATTCTTAGTACAGTTCATTTTTGACCTGAGAGTAAGAACATCAGACAAAAAGATGACAGTATTGCCTGTCACATCCCTCCATCCTTTCTTTTGCACTCTTCACCTGGCTCAATGGGACATGCACTGCTAAGCAGAGAATGGAACATGACGGTTAAAGGATCTATTGCGGTCTCCCTCTTTCCTTCTATGAGGACATGCATACATAATCAATATTAGGCAAAGGCGGTCCAAAATAGTTCCATCAACCACCAAAAAGGCCACACACAGTGACAGCGCTGCTAATAATTGATGAAAGATTTAATAATAGAATGCAGGCTGTGCGTCCAATTATACCATGAAGTGAAGCTTGAGCTCACAGCAACTGGATCACAACACATTTCATACTCACTTCTGGATATTTAACTTCTTCAGACACAAATTAGTTATGTGTGATGTGCATGCACATCATGAGTCTTAAGTCCTGTACAAGTGTTTTTGCCTTATTTGTAAGCTGATTCCACTGCAGCGAGGGAAAGAGGCTGGTGAGAACTTGATCCGAATAAGCAATTCAATCCTCCTTTTGAGAGGGAACAAGTGAGAGGTGTGATAGTGTAATACAGCATTTCAGACAGGTGTTGGCACAATGTAGCGTATCATTCAATCAGTTCTCACTTTCCTGTTTCATTCCAACAAATGCAATCTGCCAAGGAGAAGCTGCATGAAAATAAAACAGGAACACAAACATTCCCAGATGCAAACAAAAACAGACGCACATTTCTCATATTTACTATTAACCACTGCATTTAGTCTGAAGACCAAAAGTTCAATTAAAAAAAGCTACAAGCAAAACCACGAATTGCTATTTTGAAGACATACAGAAGGATCCAAAAACCTCCAGTACAAAGGATTGTCCCTGCAAGAGAAAAGCTAACACAATTTTGACCGGTTAATCATCAGCATTTATGAATTGAAAATGAATTGTTAAAAAATAAATGTCACCCAAATTTTAGATTAGTTTTTGTTAAATGATTGAGTTCTTGGTTATGGGCTCAGACTTGTAGACCCCACTGTACATCATGATGTCCAGAAAACCGTTTTTAACATTTTACAAATAGGCCCTGATTTACCCCAAATAACAAGCAAGCAAGCAATTGCATGCCCTGATTCAAAATCATAATCTCCTGACACTAGGGTAAACACTTAATGGCAATTATTTGACTGAAGTGGACTCTTGAACCCAGAAACAACCCAAGAAATGACAATCCCTGGATGGTATGCACCCTAATGTACCTCCACAAGGACCCTGTCATTTTGACCATGAATCTATCTACCCTCTAACTGCCAAAGAAAACAAGGCCATGGAACAATATATCGCTCAAGCTTTGCAGCAAGGCTACATCACCTTGCTGCATTTGCAAGGTTCATCTTAATACACAAGAGGGGAAGAAGTTTTTGTCCCTGCATAGATTATTGTGGCCTGAACCAAAACAAAGTAACCTAACAATAACCCTTTGGTCTTTGAGGCCTTAATGATGTACTCAGCGACATTTGTCTCCTTATAAAAATGTTTATATCCTACACTGATGAGATTTTTATATCCTACATTGATGATTACAGTTTCCCCACACTTCCTATTCTGGCACATCCACCACGTAAAAGGGTGCAGGAAGATCACCCTACTCCTGGCCAATGCCCTCCAACCAAGAGCTACTCCTCCTCCAATCTTGGTGCTAACCTGCTTACCTGGGCTCATATCTCCATTGCCACTGGTCACCCTGAACCAACAACACTCTTTGATAGTAAAAATTACACTTTGGTTGTCATAGGCATAAAGTTGCAAAGTTCCAAATCTCAAGTAAGAGGATTGTTAAGAAGATCACCAAACAGTGAGGACTCAAACAAATATAATGATTTTTCCTTCTCACAATGTGGCTATCTGCAAAAAAAAAAAAAACCCTGGTACTGATTTTTTCTCTCCTGTGGCACTATGTTGTATCCTATAACAAGCAGAATGAGTCCTGGTTGCAAGGCTGAATGTTTAATTGATTTGTTTTGATTGAGCTGCTTGTGCATAGACAATAACTGCCTGCAGCAAAATGAGGGCAAGAGAGACAACAACCTTAAACCGATTTAATTATGAATCAGTGCTATTTTAAAATTTGCAAATAGAAGCTTGATAAGCAATCAAGTTTGGTACCTTTTTTCACATATAGTGTTTTACTCTTTCTACAGTGGTCAGTATATGGGACTAATATGGGAGTAAATATTACAACAATTTTGCTGTGTTTAAATTAGGGCCATTAATCCAGTAAAAATATGTACTTTATTCTAATTATCATCTAAGTTGATGAGCAGTCTGTGTGATTCACACAGAGTTTTAAATGGCCAAGTTTAGATGCAAAATGACTACAATGTTCTTATACACACTGGCTGCTCAATGCATATGCTTTAACCAATACGACATATGTGAAGTAACATTAAGGACTTAATTAGAAAAACTTGAACAGTCTGCTATTTGCAAAAGGTAATATTAATAAATAATGGTTTGTGTGTTATGCGGCTTCTCAGCAGACATAACTAAGTAGCATCACATTTAGTGTTTAGATTTGTTTAGATTTACTTAGACCTGATTGTACTATCATTGGCAATAGGTTGTAAGAATGTATGCATATTTCATACTCTAAACCTAACAGAAGAAACACAGCTCTCTCTCAAGCTCCCCAAATTAAAAATACAAGAACAGATGGGGCCATTACTTTATTATAGTGACAGAGAACTATGTTAGCAAAAAGCACTGTCATCAGATTGAACCATCTATTTTGGGAAGTAATAACATGAATATTATTACACATAAGCACTTGCATGCTAGCACTGGACACTATGTAAAAAATTCCATGTATAAAAAAAGCCATCTGTCTTTACTACATTCCAAATCTCATATTTGCAACCTGATAAAACAGCCAGATGGTGATCATTTCATGAACTAAAACATGAGTCTGTTACATTCCACCTACTTACTCTTACTGAAAGAAAGCTACATCTTTTCATTTATTTTTGCAAAGATAAGATACAGTGTGTTTATGTGCGTATAGACAATCAGAGGCTTGTCATGACAGAGTGAACCTTAGGTGCATACGTAGTGCGTTGAACATAAGAAAGTGCTCGCTCACTTAGGAAAGCCGCCTGCTTCTCTCTATACACTGACAGTTATCAGAGTAGACCAAAATCTACATTATTCATCACACTGTCCATTACTGATAATACTTATATATTATTCATGTTAAATACCTATGTTAAGTTCAGTACCACTCAAAAGTTTGCCTGTAACTGTTACTTTGTACAATGTATATATATGTATGTATGTATGTATGTATGTATGTATGTATGTATTTTTTAAAATAATAGAGTGATCTTCAATAATCATGTAATTTCAAAGGCACCATTATATGGACGTGACTGTGGCGGTCCAGCTGACATCAAAAAGCCTCTTGAGGAACTTTATTTAATGCTTTATTTTTCCAGAGTTTTTCAGAGCTGAGTGAAATGCCAACAGCTTGCTAGCTATTTCAATATGTACCTAATAAGACTGCCCCTTGTTGTAATAGTAGCTAGTTTACTTAATAGTAAACTAAGTAGTATACTACTTAAAAATATTTCCCACCCTATCTCTATCCAGCACATCAGTATGACAGAATGTAGAATGGAAGGGTTGAGGAGTATTGAAAAGAACCCTTTGTCTAAAATTAGCACTGCCCCAGCTTGTACAGAGCTGCACAGCTTTATAAAGCACTGCCCCCTTTACCCCAAAAGGCAACTACCGACGTATTACTGTTACAGGTCTGAGATTTAGGATGGAGAGCTTGCTATGGTGTAAAGTGGAAGGTGTTTTGTACATATGTGGAGTTGTGTTTCAGCCTTCTTTTGATAAGATGGGTGGTGCTGGTGCATGGAACAAGAAAAAGTTTTACTCTAAAAGGTTTTAGGTAGGCAATGTGCCAACTCTACTATATATTTTACACCAACTAAATCAGCTTACCAAAAGAAAAAAAAAAATCAAATAATGACAAAAACACTATGATCTTTTAGGTAGACGTATCTCCTAATAAACACACCCACATGTTCCAGCTCAAACAAAAGTTCAAACACTTGCAAAATCCTAAAATATCAGCAAAACCAAACAAACAGAAACTCCTGCAGATGAGAGAAACAATGGAGTGAAATTTCAAAGCTCCTCGGCAACAGTGTTCTGCTGTTTTTCATGGCATTTCCTCAAACGACCTTGGACGTCGCAGTGTGTTGCATGTCTGCAGTGAGAACTGTTTATTATTATTATTTTTTTTTATATCCCTGGGACATTCAACCTGTTTATATGCCTAGAGTGCCTATGTTTTTATTTCTAGGCTTGGCTAGGTTTCTCTTGAGCGGACAGCTAACCAAACATGTTCAAGTGAGTGGCTTTACACATGCTTCAATGTTCCAGAGTTATCAGTTTGAACCAGTGTGTGGTGGAGACAAGTTACGCAATGGTGGAGGTCAAAGCAGTAGGAAGATTTATGTTACTGCCTGAAGACCTACTCCTTACGACTAATTTCACCTGGATGTATGTGTCCATGTTTTACGTCTTTTTTTCGTTGTATATGTCTGTTCTCTACTACTAATGTACCACATGCGAATATGGGTATAGTGCATCTTTCATGTGTTTATGTCCTGCAAGTGACAGCATGAACGTATTTGCCCCTCCTAAATCTCTGTTTCAGGAAGAAACAAGGAAGATGAGACTTACATGAAATAATTTTAGTGTGTATTCAAATGTACATTGCATGTAAATGTGCATGTTTGAGTGTTCACCTGTACTGTAATGCCACAAAAAATAGTCAGTATAAATCCCCTGTAAGTTCATCCTCTGTTCTGAAATCATGTATGTGTACTGTAATGCGGCTCAGGTGGGCACATTCAAATGCTCAAATTGTAATGAGTTACCACAGAAGCAAATGGCAGGATGGAATGGTCTTCCTTGTCTGTGTGCGTTTATACATGTGGATTGTGTTTCAAGGTGTAGTCAGTGATTTTGTTAGAAGTTAAACTCAGAATATCAGAACTTTCAGTGGTCCTTCCAAAGCCAAACCCCTGAAACATGCTTCCTGGGCTAGAATATCTGAGTGCTAGTGCAACGGAAATAACTGGCTGAATTGACAGGCTACCCAATTGACTAGCAAGTAGACATGCCTACATGTCCTGTTTGGTTGGATGTTGGTGGGCCACATCATTTTTTCCCCCCATTTCTCAATTTTTCCGCATTGATTTAGCCTGGAGCACCAGTGAGACCAGAGATTTTCAGCCACATATGTACTTTACTGACAGCTTTATCAAAACAGAAATCTTCTACCCTCTTAGATAAATCGTACTAATGTACTAATGAGTTAGTACTAATCTTTGATTTCAAATAAAACTACAGAATATCAGAGTATATTAGAGAAGCAAAAGTATATCACAATTATTCTAGATGCGAAACAGATACCTATCTGCGTAACCTAATTATTCAGTCTAGCTTAGTTCTCTCCCTAGCTCTCTCTCTGAGAGAGAGAGAGAGTGTGTGTGTGTGTGTGTGTGTGTGTGTGTGTGTGTGTGTGTGTGTGTGTGACACACACACTCCCTGGGGAAACAGGGGCAGAAAGTTTAACCATCTGTTTAATATTTTACTAAGTGCAACTTTTCTTCTTCCGACGGGACATGAAAAATACAGGGACTATTTAGTAATACTACACATCTATGGCCTGGGAACATACTCGTCTGATTCTTGTGTTTTAAGTCACTGAAGATATACAGCACCTGTTACGTGTATCACACCATGGTGAATAGAGTACGCCCCGGCTTGTGCAATGCCAGGTACAGCCAAACAAGATGTTCTTTGGTACTGTTCTAGGGAACATTCTTTTTAAATGAGATCATGCACACACTTGCAACAAATTTTTCAAACTTCTATCTTGTGTATATTACATTTAACTGCCAGCTCTTGAAAGGATACAGATGAGTGTGTGGATACTGTAATATAAAACATGAAAGGTATAAAACATGAAAAGCCCAGGTATCTTTCTTTTCTATGTTAACCATTTGTGGTGAACCCATTCTTAAACATCATAAATCAACCCATTTAAAGGTGATGGCAAAAAGGTCTAATGGATCATAAGACTCTTGCCTTGTTCTGTCAATGATTTACCCTTCAAACACCCTCAAGACATACAAGCTTGTATGCTGCCAAGTTCTACATGAAGCCCGGTCAAGAGGTAACCACGAAAGAGGTATTTTAGACAGTGTCCTGTGTTTAAATGTTTCTTTGTTCAAACTGTTCCACAGCAATAAAAACCCCAACAATTAATGAAATTAGTGAAAAGATATAATCTCGTAGACTCCTAAGGTTTACGGTATATAACTAACTGTCTTCATTGATCTATGCTAAATTGTGTGAAACTCTGACAGTCTGTTTGTGAGAAATTCTGGTATCAATGTGTTTTAATAAAAGAGCCCAAATCCCTCTCTGATGCAGAGGCAAAGAATTAGGCCATTCATGACTGTAAGAGGCAGCTGGAAATATTTCAGGTATTCAGTTCGGTTCCACCGAAGCTGCACAATTAGAGTTGGGCTGAAACCAAAGGGACACGGATCGCTGTAACAATGTAGTGGTGCCTCACAACTTACNACACACACACACACACACACACACACACACACACACACACAGACACTGAGCAGCAGAATCTGTATGTTCCGATGTTCCCATGCCAAACATGTGCGCACACCATACAGAATCAGGACCAACAAACACACAGGAAAACAAGACAGAAAGTACGGGAAAATGCTGAGCAAAGATTTGTCAGAAAATTAACATGTCTGCGATCTGAAAAAAACCTTGCATCTATAAAAACATGGTCAGAAAAGTATGAACATTAGTGGAGTATTTACGTTTCGAGTCCTTGACAGATTTCATGGCAGACTGTAGTCGCTCCAACATGGTGTGTTGATGAGATGTTCGAAGAGTTCAAATCCAAAGAGAGCTAACCACCGATCTTTAAACTTACATAAAGTTCTAGAATGAGAATGCAGGATGAAACGTCTAAGGCTATTTGTCTTCGAGCAGAGACAGAGGCAATACACACTCCTGCACTGTATGAGTGCAACTGAGAGATGGGGAGTGGGTGAAAGTGCGCAAACTGAGTGAAAGGGATGGGGGGGGAGAAAGGACGGAGGGGGGAGAGAGAGAGCGAGAGAGAGAACGGAGAGGTGGGAGGAACAGAGGTAGATAGCAGGGAGAGGCATATTTGAGGATATTTATGTGTTTGTATGTGTTTAAAAAGCAGAGTGAGATTTATCATTCAGCAGGCATGTGCAAGAAAGATCGACTTAAAGAGAAAAGCAACGATACAGTGAAGTCAATGTGTGTTTGCATATCTGCGTATGTATGTATGAGTGTGTGGTGAAGGGAGAGAAATTGAGACAGACAGAAAGCAGAAAACAGGTAATGTGGCATCACACTTTAAGTTACATAACATCATGTATGAGGATATAAGAGTGATACAGTAAAGGAGCCATGCCTCTTACTGCATATCTACTTTCATATCTGTCATAATATCAGGGTTTTATACCCATCTGGCATGAAAGACCTAATCAAGATAAATTGCGATTTCTTATAATGCTTGTAAATTACTAAAGGAGATGCTAATTCAGCTATGAAAATGTATTACTATTTATTCATTTGCCAGATCCTTTTAACTATTGCACAAAGCAAAAAAATCATGCAGATTCAGGTCAAGAGCTTCAGTTAATGTTCACATCCAACATCAGAATTGGGGGAAAATGTGATCTCTGTGACATTAACCATGGCATGGTTGCTGGTGCCAGATGCCGACCAAACTCATAAAGTCTTTGACGACCCCTAGAGGACCCTAAAAATGTGTGTTGTCAGAGATCTCAAATGTGTCAATGGTGCGAAAAACAAAAAACATTGCAGTTCTGTGTGTGGAAATGCCTTGTTGAAGAGAGAGGTCAGAGGAAAATAGCCAGATTGGTTCGAGTTGCCAGAAAGGATACTGTAGCACACATAATTACTCTTTACAACCTTATATACCACACACACACACACACACACACACACACACACACACACACACACACACTTTATCCTCTGCTAACCTGGAGGACCGCACTGGATAACTTGCATAACAACTTAACCTTTGCAGGAATGAGGTCAGACTGGATGATGTCAAACCCCGAGAGATACACCGATGCCTCCTCCGATGGTGCACTTTATTGA